>CM065743.1:21623665-21641165 GCA_033310375.1 Conus canariensis
ATTATTATTATCATCATCATCATCGTCGTCGTCGTCGCCGTCGTCGTCATCATCATCATCATCGTCGTCGTCGTCGTCGTCGTCGTCGACGTCGTCGTCGTCGACGTCGTCGTCATCGTTGTCATCGTCGGTCTCGTCGTCATCGTAGTCATGATCTTCATCATTATCATTCATATATATATATATATTTATTTATTTGTTTATTTATCATTTTCATCTACTTGTTTGTTTACTTGTTTATGTATTCATCTATCTATCTATTTATTTAAATATCTATTTATTGTTCTTTTTAGGGTATTTATGTCTGAATGATATCACATAATTGTTGATTGCCCTGAACTCGGACTAAGCACCCAAATAATCGGAATATGTTGGGATTAAGTTGAGGGTTAATGTAAAGGTCTATTGTACATTGTGATTGGCGTTAGTGCCATGTTAAGGGAGCAGGTTAGATTATGATTAGGGCGTGAAAAGTCAAAATACGAGGGAAAGGTCTGACAAGCGTGCGCGCATGTGTGTATGTGTGTGTGTGGGGGGGGGGGGGGGGGAGGGGGGGATTGGATGGATGAGCTTCCGCATGTGCATTTCAGAGAGAGAGAGACAAACAGACAGACAGACAGACAGAGACAGAGGCAGAGACAGAGAGACAGAGAATGCTGAACACTGGACGTTTTTAATGTCATTAGCTATACAGCCTTGATGACTTGGAGGGGAGAGGGGGAAAGCAAAAAGTATATAGCGTAAACAGTACGTCCACAACAAACATGAATTAAAACAATGCTACTATTCCAAGCACCATAAGCCTGACTACCGACCATCCAGAATAATACATCTTCCAGAATTCGCTTTGCATTAAAAAGATGTCTTACTGTCTCCTTTAAAATTCGTTATATCTTATAATCATCTCGTTTTGATTTTTTTTTCAAATGTTCAACACCTCTGCAGCATACCTTGCAAAAAACTTCACCTAGTCATCGTAGTAGTTGAATTTTAGCACTCGAGGTGTGTCCTCATTTTTAGCAAATTCTTTTAAAAATTATGCTTTTTCCACGAATAGTATTGTGTTCTTTACAATGAAACAAAAAGTGCGTCTCTCCCTCCCTAAAGGAACCACACGATGGGCCAGGTGACGAGGAGGATGGCTCAGTATGGGACCTGTTTATGGGCGTTGGAGCCAAGAGTTCTTAATCTCAATCTGGCAAGACAAATTTTGTGCCACCTATTCGTTATTGTCAAAATATATTTCTCTGTTTCAAATGTGCTTTTAAAGCTATAGAACCAATCATATTTTTTTGTTCTTTCCATTTTACAGTGCAACTTTGTTTATGAGAGGCTATTATCCTAACTTTAAATTGAAAAATAAATCTGTTTTCACATCCAACTCCATGGCACATCCACCCAATCCCAAATCTGTGCACAGTTAAGATCTTGTTTATATAATATACCCAATTTTCTTTTTACGAATGCTCATATTCGTTTAAAACATTTTATAGGCTTGTTTACAGTCTTAAGACAGGTAATCTTGATAATTTTAACCAGTATTTTATACACTTGATATAACACCTATGTGTAACGGGTATCCGCCAGTTCAGTTCAGTTCAGTTCAGTGGTTTATTTAATGTCTTTTCATCGCCAGATGATATTAGACACTTATTAAAAAAAAACTTCACACTCAACTTATCTAGTACTTGCAAAGCCACATCTGATGTGTGCATATTTACATAAGTGAAATACCCTTGTGGTACACAAAGTTGTGATCTTTATACAAATTTTGCAACCTGTGACTGCGAAACAACCATGGCAGTTTCAGCAACACATGAGCCATATAAGACAGTATTGACATTATCAAAGTTATTCATCTCAATACCTTTCTCTTGATAGAGCGAGGTCAACACTGAGCATTCAAACAAGAGCTAACGCACAGAAACGTTTTCTCTGCAGACACAAGTAATACCATGAGAACATTTAGTGTCCCAAGTATTCAGCCTTAATTTATGAATTAATCTAACAATGTGCCTTGGGCACAATGGTAAAGTAGCCATGTTGTGACTCAAATTATGCTTATGTATATACTTTTCCGTAATTTGGATAAATTCACAAGAGGACAAATCTAAGGGATTTTTTTTATACATTTTAAGCGTTTCTTTTTGCTCCTTCTTTAGCAAGACTATCTGCTATTTCATTCCACTTTATACCACATTGAGATGGGATCCGACAAAAATCAATTTTTATACCTAGAGTTATGAAACAAGTAAATGTTTTATTCAAAAAGCAAATGTTTTCCAGCTTTGCAGTCCCAACGCTCTAGTGATTGTAAAACAGATTTGGAATCAACACACAGTACGATTTTATATAAAGCAATTGGTGTATCACGTATGTACATCAAAGGTATCCGCCAGTTTCACGGTACCTTACTGTATTTAAAGTATGCAGAGGAACATTTAAAAAGCGTTTGATTGCAAATGTATGTACTTTTTCTGAAACTTTGTTATCATGAGGACCCCAAATTTCAGCACCGTATGTAATAACTGGTTCGATTTTGCCGTCAGAAAGTTTCAAGAATACATTAGAATCAATACAATTGAGTTTACGTAAAGCTCTTCAAATTTCTATGACCCTTTTTTTCTTTTCAACAGGTCTCTGATACGGCAAAATTCAAACTCAGCTTTGTTGTGAACAGCATTCCAAAATATTTGTAAGCATTATTACTTTTAGTTCTATAATCACCGTAAAACCATTTGTCATGACCAGAGAGGGGTGACCACTCTTTCTAAGTACCATTACATTAGTTTCCTCAAGGTTCACACTTAGAAATAGACGAGCTGCCCTTGTCTCAATCTGTTTGATTACTTCTGGAGACCTACAGCGGTGCTAGACAACAGTATTACATCATCTGCGAATAGCATGAGAAAAAAACAAACTCAACTGCTCCTGGGATCAATTGAATACCACGTGTTCCTTTCTTTGCTAACTCCACTGCCAGTTCATTAATTAAAACGATAACAGAGACAGACAGACACACAGAGAGTACGTGTGTGTGTGTGTGTGTGTGTGTGTGTGTGTGTGTGTGTGTGTGTGTGTGTGTGTGGTGTGTGTGTGTGTGTGTGTGTGTGTGTGTGTGTGTGTGTGTGTGTGTGTGTACCACTTACTAATGTCACAGTCGAACCTGAACCAATGTCTCTCGGATACCAGCCAGTCTAGCATGGTTCTGTTGTCGCTCTGACCACAAGCACAAATGGCGATCACCACACAGTCGATCAGATCGCTTGTAGACCTGTAGTCCCAACACATACAACAACAGAATGAAAATACACACCACACCAACCAGCCACCAGTCCTAGAAAGTTTCCGTATTCGTCTAATCAAACGCGCGCGCACACGCACACACACACACACACACACACACACACACACACACACACACAACACAGAGAGAGAGAGAGAGAGAGAGAGAGAGAGAGAGAGAGAGAGAGAGAGATTCGGAATTCAGAATCCCGTATATGTATATTTTCATTTAGGCCAGGGCCCCTTATGAGGGGAATGTGAACAACAAAAGAACATTGAAACAGCGCTAGTTGTGACTTGATAAAAACATAACAATGGTGATACAAACAAAATTCTTAAGATGTGGCAGTTTCTCTGAACTTAAATGCTTTTGAAAGAAACATTAAAAGACCTCTAATAACTTCAACTGATTGAGAAGACATTAGTATACACAATTATTAGATAAACACGGTTGTCCATAATACTTAGTTTTGATGAACTTTTCACGAATACAACTAAGAACTGGACAGCAAAGAACAAAATGTACTTCATTTTCTTGTGCTACTTTACATAATGGACAAACTAGATCCTCGTTGTTAGCCATTCTGTATCTATAAAGGTGCACTTTTAATTCTGATATTCCTAATCAAAATCGTGTTGTAACATACTGTAAATGTCTATCAATATTAGTGGTCAAACATGGTTTCAAATCATGCACACTGCAAAAATTGGTATAGAAACTAAATCTATCACTATTGTGAATATGGTCAGACCATTTTTGTCATGTACAATCTATTAATCTGAAAATACTTATATAAATACTTTGATATTTCCCACTCCCTGATTTAACCAGACATATCCAAACCCATATTCTGTCAAACATATACGTACTTTGGAGGCCCAGTTATTTTTACCATTAGAGTCCATATCTAGAAGCATATTGTAGGCTTTTCTAGGAATTCTATCATTACACATTTGCAATAATTTAAGCCAGTATCGAATGCAATTAACAGCAATGAAACAAATATTGGGTAGCGATTTTTTCTCCGTATATCATATCATTCGGCGTACGTCTGTCTACACCAAGAAACTTTTTTTAGAGCAAATAAATGTACAGATTCGCAACAAGTTGCAGCTTTGTCTAAGCCCCATAATTCAGAGCCGTAAAGTACAACGGGCTGTCCTTGGGTATCGAATAACCTGATGAATACCTTATAAGGTGTATTATTTAAAACATACAACTTGTTCATAATACATAGTAAAGCATTCTTTGCCCTACTTGCCAGATCTTTACAAGCACCTGTGAAACTCAACCGCGTAGAAAACATTATACCTAAATACTTATATGCATTAACAACTGGCATATCAACATCACCATAAACCCATCTTTCCTTTGCACCAAGATAGCCCCCCTTACGAAACACAATGATATTACTTTTTGACATATTAACTTTTAATTGAAGTGTACCAGCTGCACGTCGTAAATCATTCAACTGTGTCTGTAGACCGACAGGCATTTCTGATATCAAAATAATATCATCAGCTAATAAGAGAATAAACAACTCTAAGGTATCAAGAGACAACAAGGCACCATGTCTACCATTATTGGTAACTTCCATAGCTAGTTCATTTATAAACAAAGAAAATAAAACTGGACTACATGCATCTCCTTGTCTGATCCCAGCTGTACAGTTAATGAAATATGTCAGTTTATCTCCACAACAGACTCTAGCTATAACAACATTATCCATGCTTTTAATACACCTATAGAGTTTACCGCATACACCATTTTTTTGTAGTATTGGCCAAAGTGTATTTCTATTGATTGAATCAAATGCCTTTTGAAAATCTATAAACGCAACATTTAGCTTACGATTACGAGAAAACTGCTTTTAGATAAATGCCAACAAAGTAAACATGTGATCCACGGTCAAATAACCGTTTTTGAACCCTGCTTGCTGTTCCCCAGTTATATTATTCTCGTCAACCCATTCTTGTATTCTCCTATTAATAATTATTCCACATAGTTTACTGTTAATGTCACTAAGGGAAATTCCTCTATAATTATTGGGATTGTCCACATCGCCTTTTTTAAATATTGGCAAAATAATTGATTCACACCAATTATCAGGGTACAAGCTCTCATTAAATAACTCATTAAATAATTTATGAAAAAATAGCACAGCCTGCTGTGTTGCGTGTTTGAATAATTCTCCAATAAGACCATCTGGGTTGGCTGACTTGCCATTTTTCAGTTTTCTGATAGCTAAAGTAGCCTCTTCTATGGATATTGGACGATTAGATGAACTATCTACATCAGCATCCGCCACTTCTTCATTAACACTGTCACTAACATTCTGTTCTAACAAATTTTGGAAATGATGAAACCAAATATCGCTAGTTATCTTATTCTTTGATTGTTTTCTTTTGAAAGATACTTTCCGAACAGTCTCCCAGAAGTCTTTTTGGCATTTAACTGAGGAAATCAACTTATCTATTAAGAACTTATTATACTCTGTCTCCTTTCTTTTTAACATTTTTTTTATTCTCGCCTTGCAATACAATAAGCCGCTCTATCTTGTGGATCATGAGTACGACAGCTAATTCTTAATAATTTTCTAGCTTTTTGTTTACTGATTCGGCACTCTTTATCATACCAGTCATCACACCTGTGATTTCTGTTGACACGTGTATGCTTCTTCATACACGTAGCACTTTCCTTTACACACTCATTAAACATATTCCAAGCTTCATTTACGTCGGATTGTATCATATCTATGGCATTTTCAATTTTTCTAACAACATCTACGCTGTATAATAGTTCTTGAAATCGATTAGCACAATCATTATTCCATACAAGTTTCTCTATAACATGATTTACTTGTTCATTATTGACAACAACATTTTCCTTCGGAAAAACAGCAATGAAAGAAACAGGCATGTGATCGGAGTCTATGCGGTCTAAAACTTGAAATTTACATGAGTCATATACCAAAGCAAGAAGATCGCTTGAAATAATAAAGTAATCATCAACACTGCAGCCAGGATCAGATATGTATGTATAGCATCCTTAATGTACAGTCTTAAGAGTTACTGAGAGAATGACTATCACATTGTCTATCAAAAAATTTTTTTTTCCAAAAAATCCTGAGAAATACTGGATGTTCTGCCATTCAAGTCTCCATTAATTATGACATACACATCTTTTCTTAACAAACATTCTATCAAACAATGTTCAAGTAAACTGATTCCATTTTCAACATCCTGTTCCAAATATATTTTTGTCAATTACAAATACACAAAAATTGGAGTGGTCAATAGCTTTTACAAAGGGAGATAAATCCTTCCTGATCAAACAAACAATTCCCCCTGATGCTCTCCCCTGTCTACTGAATTTGATAGCAGGTTTGCAGAACACATCATAGTCAGAAAATAGATGATCAAACTTCCACTCATCAAGAAACGTTTCAACAAGACAGGCAAAATCGAACTTAAAAAGAAATGAAAAGAAATCTGGATCGGCAAGTTTTGACTTTGTGCCATTAACATTCCATAACAAAAAAGAAAAAGTTTTCTTTTCATTATATGTAAACTCTCCCTCCCTCCCTCCCTCCCTCGCTCTCTCCCTCATGCACGCACGGGATTTTTGCGACTGGCTCGGACCGGTTACTGTAACTCACCCGGCAACTGTCATCACGAAAATCACTGTCCCTGCCCATTGCTGTTGGCGAGATTACCGGTGTTCTTGTTTTTTCTTGACCCCCTACATGTAATGTGGCATGAGGAAGAAAATCTGGCCGGCCAAACCCCTATCTAGAGTCCTTGAGCCCTCCATGCCCATCAAGGAAATATGACTTTCCGTCAATCAGTAGATGATCATATATCATGGTGGCTCTCTTCCCGTCTGATCTTGCTTTTTTCAAGTGTGGAGAAAGACCACGCCTGATTTCCCTGACCTTGGATGACAAATCTTTTCCCACAAAGACATTGCTGCCTTTCAGGTTTTTCTTTCCTTTCAGGATGTTAACTTTATCCTTGTATAAGGTGCAGCAAGCAATGATGGGAGAGTCAGGTTTGGCACTGAGTCTGTGAATCCTGTCAAACTCTACCTTCTTAGTCACGTTTAGCTTATCATTCAACATAGTACGTATTTTCCCTTCACAGTCATCGTTTGTCTCGTTCTGGTCCCTAGGTACGCCATAAAAAAATCAGATTGTTACGTTTTGACCTCCCCTCTAAATCATCAGGCTTTCTTTCTAACTGCTCAACTTTACTCAGGAGATCAGCGTTAGCTTTGGCCAGAACTTCATTTTCTTTTTTCACGTCCCCCACCTCCTCTCTCAAATTTCTCACATCAGACTGCAGGGCCGAACACTTTTCTCCAAGATCGTCAAACTTCTTATCAACATTGTCAAACTTACAGTTCACGGTGGACAGTACGTTCTGCAGAACATCCATCAACTCTGCTCTTGATGGTTCTTCAAGAGGGGGGTCCCGAGTTGAGGAGGAAGAGGTGGTCGCCTGCGCCCGGTCTGCGGAAGCAGATCCTACCCTGCTGCTCCTGGTGTCACGCCTGGTGCCCATGATATCAGCATTGGTGGGCTGTTGAGGAGAAGTGGGTGTCGTCTGCCCACTGTCTGCCGATGAAGCGCCAGCCTTGTCCACACTGGTGCTGCGTGATGAGCTGCCGAGCCGGCTCTGCTTCGTGCTGTCCGCCCTGGGTCCGGGGTTCTGCTCCACATCGCCACAGCGTAGAAGTAGTCCGCCCCAAAACATCAAGGTGAGGATTGTTGTTGTTGTTGTCTTCAATTAAGGTGAGGAGCAAGCAAAGGGCTGCACCGTCCGTCCTGGTTTGTGGTGTCAACATGGCGATCGCAATGGCCGCCTCCTTCCTGGCTCGCTTCGCCATGAAACTGATGTAGACGGGGACGAAGGGTCCACATCTCGCCCTAAATACTAGTGGTCCTGATGGCATGGTGACTGACTGAAGTACAAGTCAAAGTACCGGATTGTACAGTGACGGTAACTGTCAATAAAGACAATAAACTTCGGAGCTATTTAATGTCCGACTGCTCGAACTGTGACACAGTTCACGCCCCCTGAGAGAGCAGAGAGAGAGAGAGAGAGAGAGAGAGAGAGAGAGAGAGAGAGAGAGACAGAGACAGAGAGACAGAGGCAGAGACAAAGACAGAGACGGAGACAGGCAGACAGACAGAGACACAGACAGAGAGACGTATTCCCCGTTCAGTCCTCCAGACTTGTCTCACGCCATCCTAGCAAAGAGCACAGTACCAACAGTGCCAGCACAAGACAGTCCAATGTGACTCACGCGCAAGCTTTGTAGAGATCCTGGTTATACAAAGCCTCAGCTGCCTCCTCGTCATAGCGCCTGTAGCAGGCCTGAATGTCCTGGCACGTTTCGGCCAAAGCTCGCACGTCTTGACCTGAGAGGAATAGCCACTAGTTGATTTTGTATACATGTTTAAAGACAGACGTGTCTTTTTGCCCGCATCTAATGCAGATTTTTTTTTCTTTCCGTACTCAAATCAGAAATCACGTGAAGAAAAGTAAGCCAGTGTGTGATCGTGAACAAGATTTTGAAGTCCGCGGAAACGGGAGGAGGGGTAACGGGAGGAGGGGTAACGGGAGGAGGGGTAACGGGAGGAGGGGTAACGGGAGGAGGGGTAATGGGAGGAGGGTGGTGCCTTTTTCCCCCTGTGGGTGAGAAAACCTGGGGGGAGGATGTGATACAAAAGCGAGAAAGTAATCGGCACACCAGGAATGTAGCCTCCCCCCCCCCCAACACACACACACACACACACACACACACACTCTCTCTCTCTCTCTCTCTCTCTCTCTCTCTCTCCCCTCTTGCTGACCTTCAAGCATCTTTTCTCTCCATTGTGTTTTGTTTCCATCAAAGATTTAAGATGAACGGAATTCTTAAAGCTCTACTTTAGAGGTTTTCGATAATTGGTCAGCTTATGCAGAAATATGAAATGTTTGATAAATTGGTAAAATAAACATCCGATTCGTTCCCGATCACACGAAATCGATCCGCGAAAGTGGGCATTTTCACCTGTAATCAAGAAAACGGGAGGTAATCAACTAAATCTTGGCATGGCTTAACTGCTCTTGGATATGACGTCACATGAGTGTCGGCGACGACGACAGAAAGCGATTCTGATGGTTCTTGCACATCTCGCTCGGAATTTAATTTATCATGTAAAAGCAGTGACTATGATTGCGACAGCCAATGTGACTGGGGATGTTTCTGCATGGCCTTAACCTTATCAGTTTGAACGCTAAGTTCTTTTTACCACGTCAGTTCCAGCTGGACCACGGAAACGAACTATTCAGTTCCAGCTGGACGCCCGAACACAGCATTCCGAAGGCGTACGGACTTTACCGAAGTCTCGAGGGAGGCTACCGACTGACTTCTTGATGCGATCACGCGTGGACGGCGAGCGGAGATTCTCCTTCCTCAAGCCTTAATGCGCTCATTAAATTTAACAAGTGTGATCTGTCCATAGATAAGAACAGAATAAACGTGCGACTATCGTACTCATCTGTACGAGCTTACCACACCGCCTTCAAAGTGTACGCGCACAATGCAGACGAAGTTTTTGATCCACTCGAACGGGCTCGGCAATTGTCGGAATAGCTCGTTTCCGTGGTCCAGCTGGAAAAAGAACTTTGCGGCCCGGCATGTTTGCACGAACCGAATCCACTTCTTTCGAGTATCTGGATCAGATGGAAATGTGTGCAAAGAATATCCGTCTCCTGCTGAGCTGCTGCACTCTCCTACAGCACAATATCTGCCACCCCGGCTGATGCGGCTGATTCGTCTGACTGTAGATGTTGGCTGCCTAAATACAAGAAGAAGAAGAAGAAGAAGACCCCCTCGTGACTTTCTAGGCTGTGGGGGATCGCAGCTCATGTTGATTTCGCTTGGCGTTGCCATGTTGTGTAGGTCGCGGCTGACGGCCACTCCATCAAGCGACGTCACGGTTTTCGGTCTTCCGCGCGGGGTTTGAACAGGTGTGCAAAAGTCGTTTTTATCTATTAAATTCTTCCGGCGATTTTTTTTTTTTTTTTAATGTAGATCTGTTTGTAACAAATTATCGAAAATTACTAAAGTAGACCTTTAAACATTCTTTCATGTCTTCTACAAATGCCATGTTTTCCTACTTACTTCACACTATTTATCATAACTTGCAAGATAAATTACCTTGATGAAGGTTTTGTTCTGTATCAGGAAACTTATCTATCTGCCTTATAACAAGACATATCTATATAGGCGGTTGGTTTCATTTCACACAGTTAGTTTGGAAGATAGAGACAGACCCAGCTTGGATTATATCTCAATAAGTTCGGAAGATCAAGCTGGCAAGCGTCATGGATAGAACACACGAAAAATGCAGTGTGAAGAAGGGGTAGAGAAGGATATCTTAAATCCATCAGATCTGGTCTTTTCTCCTCCACCATCAATATGTTCGGTTCCGTGTTGGTTGTCTCCAGTTATCGTGGATTCGTCATGTTACACACACATTGTTTTCCAGCAGAACGCACTATTGAGCTGCTTTGGAATCCGTTTTCTGGAAATCCTCTTCAACACCTTGTTGTGTAACACTGCCATAGCCATCAGCTGTGACCCACACAGCACTGCCATAGTCAACAGCTGTGACCCACACAGCACTGCCATAGTCATCAGCTGTGACCCACACAGCACTGCCATAGTCATCAGCTGTGACCCTCACAGCACTGCCATAGTCATCAGCTGTGACCTCACAGCACTGCTATAGTCATCAACTGTGACCCACACAGCACAGCCATAGTCATCAGCTGTGACCCACACAGCACTGCTATAGTCATCAGCTGTGACCCATACAGCACTGCTATAGTCAGCAGCTGCGACCCACACAGCACAGCAATAGTCATCAGCTGTGACCCACACAGCACCGCTATAGTCATCAGCTGTGACCCACACAGCACCGCTATAGTCAGCAGCTGTGACCCACACAGCACCGCTATAGTCATCAACTGTGACCCACACAGCACAGCCATAGTCATCAGCTGTGACCCATACAGCACTGCCATAGTCATCAGCTGTGACCCACACAGCACTGCCATAGTCATCAGCTGTGACCTCACAGCACTGCCATAGTCATCAGCTGTGACCCATACAGCACTGCCATAGTCATCAGCTATGACCTCACAGCACTGCTATAGTCATCAGCTGTGACCCACACAGCACAGCCATAGTCATCAGCTGTGACCCACACAGCACTGCTATAATCATCAGCTGTGACCCATACAGCATTGCTATATTCATCAACTGTGACCCACACAGCACTGCTATAGTCAGCAGCTGTGACCCTCACAGCACAGCCATAGTCATCAGCTGTGACCCACACAGCACAGCAATAGTCATCAGCTGTGACCCACACAGCACCGCTATAGTCATCAGCTGTGACCCACACAGCACCGCTATAGTCATCAGCTGTGACCCACACAGCACAGCAATAGTCATCAGCTGTGACCCACACAGCACAGCCATAGTCATCAGCTGTGACCCATACAGCACTGCTATAGTCATCAGCTGTGACCCACACAGCACAGCCATAGTCATCAGCTGTGACCCACACAGCACAGCCATAGTCATCAGCTGTGACCCACACAGCACGGCTATAGTCATCAGCTGTGACCCACACAGCACCGCTATAGTCATCAGCTGTGACCCACACAGCGTTGTCATAGTCATCAGCTGTGACCCACACAGCACAGCCATAGTCATCAGCTGTGACCCACACATCACGGCTATAGTCATCAGCTGTGACCCACACAGCACCGCTATAGTCATCAGCTTTGACCCACACAGCGTTGCCATAGTCATCAGCTGTGATCCATACAGCACTGCTATAGTTATCAGCTGTGACCCACACAGCGTTGCCATAGTCATCAGCTGTGACCCACACAGCGTTGCCATAGTCATCAGCTGTGACCCACACAGCACAGCCATAGTCAATAGCTGTGACCCACACAGCATTGCTATATTCATCAGCTGTGACCCATATAGCACTGCTATAGTCAGCAGCTGTGACCCACACAGCATTGCTATATTCATCAACTGTGACCCATACAGCATTGCTATAGTCATCAGCTGTGACCCACACAGCACTGCCATAGTCATCAGCTGTGACCCACACAGCACTGCCATAGTCATCAGCTGTGACCCATACAGCATTGCTGTAGTCATCAGCTGTGACCCACACAGCACTGGTTCAGTTATCAGCTGTGACCCACACAGCACAGCCATAGTCATCAGCTGTGACCCACACAGCACTGCCATGGTCATCAGCTGTGACCCATACAGCGCTGCTATGGTCATCATCTGTGACCCACACAGCACTGGTTCAGTTATCAGCTGGGACCCACACAGCACTGTCATAGTCATCAGCTCTGACCCGCACTGTTGGTAGTTCCTCCTTGTTCTTAGACCGAATGTCAATCTGCATTCAGTGCGTTGTGGAGACAGTCAGTGAAGTATTCAATGGTGGCTTTAACTCTGGATTTTGTGATTCATTCGCATACTATCTGCATGTTTGAGTGCATATCTTGGCAAGGGTCAACGTACACCATTAAAGCTTCTCAGTTTTGCTATCGGTCACATGATCATGTTCTCAGATTACGTCAATCTTCACATTCTGAAGTTGACACCAGTAAACATGCGCGGTGATATGATATTGATGATTGTAATGACGTTCGTAATGCGAACCACTCACTGTTCGCGCTGTCCAGCACAAGGGCCAAGTCGTCCAGAGGTCGGTCGTACTCTGTAACACACACACACACACACACACACACACACACACACACACACACACACACACACACACACACATGCGTCTCATTATCATTTCTACTTTAGCATGTCTTATATCACCCTGTGAGCCCTCCAGTCCTGTGCGGAGGTGCATAGTATTGTACACTTGGGATTTTCTACAAGTAATATCAATTTCTGTGGATTTTTTTTTTATCCAGCCCCACTGGCTGCGTATGTGACATCTCTACCTTTTGATTTTTCTGACAACATTTAGTCTGGTGTTTTATTTGAACTTGTTAGGTTCCCTTTCATGCGGTGTTCCTGTTTAGTTTGTGGAGACCCTTTACCGCGGGAATTTGTTTGGGTTTGGAGAGTTTCCTTGGTGTTTGCTCAGAAGTGCTTCTGACCAAGTAGCCAGGATCCTGTAGCGGACCTGATGAGTTCCCCATGGAGCAAAACAGCAGTCACTCACTGGACCTGCTGACCTTTCTGGAGTGAGAATAAGACTAACAGAGCACGCATTGGAAAAGACCACTTTCCATGCCCCCATTCCCCTTACGCGCACATCTGTCTATTACAGTTGTATGGTATAACTGGGGCGGATTTGTATGTGTGTTCTTCCCCCTACCTGGAAACTGGAGGGATCTGGACCCAGGTTATACACTGATGTACTTGGCAAATTTGAGGAGCTCAAGGTTGGCGCGAGCTTGGATAAATATTAGCAATTATGAGATCTGGCTGGCATACCTTCTACCTTCATAGTAAAGGCATTGCAAACGTTCCAGTAAAATGATATTTTATCACTTTACTTTCATTGCTTTACATTACATTACTTTGTAGATGGACCTACGTTTTAAGCGAAGGCTCATTGATTTACATTGTATTACTTTATAGATGGACCTGTTTTTTCTTTTTTTTTTAAGATAGGGAGTTATTATTTTATATTGAATTACTTTATAGAAAGACCTGCGTTTCCAGCAAAGAAGTCACTAGAACGAATCCCTCTCATGTTATTGTCCTGTAGACTCCCTCTCATGTTATTGTCCTGTGGACTCCCTCTCATGTTATTGTCCTGTGGACTCCCTCTCATGTTATTGTCCTGTGGACTCCCTCTCATGTTATTGTCCTGTGGACTCCCTCTCAGGTTATTGTCCTGTAGACTCCCTCTCAGGTTATTGTCCTGTAGACTCCCTCTCATGTTATTGTCCTGTAGACTCCCTCTCATGTTAATGTCCTGTAGACTCCCTCTCATGTTATTGTCCTGTAGGCTCCCTCTCAGGTTATTGTCCTATAGACTCCCTCTCATGTTATTGTCCTGTAGACTCCCTCTCATGTTATTGTCCTGTAGACTCCCTCTCATGTTAATGTCCTATAGACTCCCTCTCATGTTATTGTCCTGTAGGCTCCCTCTCAGGTTATTGTCCTATAGACTCCCTCTCATGTTATTGTCCTGTGGACTCCCTCTCATGTTATTGTCCTGTGGTCTCCCTCTCATGTTATTATTCTGTAGAATTTAAGGTAGAAAAGTGGGTTAAAATTGGTAGTATTTTGTTTTATCCTTTTCCTGGTTTCTGGCACCCTTAGATTACATCTTTTACATTTCCCCCTGCTGATTTCAGGTGAAATTCTAACTCGTGCTTTTAATCATTTTCCCCATTCATTCTACCCTCACTGTTTGCTCGCCTTTGCTTTTTTGAGACACTTTTCATACTTTTCTGCTTGATTTGCCGGAGTTCCCCTGCCGTTTGTGATGAACTGCTTCTCATCAGCAGGTGCCCAGGGTCTGTAAGCAAACCTGCTGAGCCCCAAACAGAGCAAAACAGCTGTCCTTGCTGGTCATCAGCAGGTGCCCAGGGTCTGTAAGCAAACCTGCTGAGCCCCAAACAGAGCAAAACAGCTGTCCTTGCTGGTCATCAGCAGGTGCCCAGGGTTTGTAAGCAAACCTGCTGAGCCCCAAACAGAGCAAAACAGCTGTCCTTGCTAGTCATCAGCAGGTGCCCAGGGTCTGTAAGCAAACCTGCTGAGCCCCAAACAGAGCAAAACAGCTGTCCTTGCTGGTCTGTAAGCAAACCTGCTGAGCCCCAAATAGAGCGGAACAGCTGTCCTTGCTGGTCTGTAAGCAAACCTGCTGAGCCCCAAATAGAGCGGAACAGCTGTCCTTGCTGGTCTTGCTGGCATCCACTTGAGAAAAAATCTTAAAGCCTATTATGTGCACTCACAAATCATTTCCTTGCACCCCACTTTTTAAACAAGGTCTGTCATTTAGAATGATATATTCTGTAACCGGATTTTGATGTTTTCAATGCTTCTTCTATGGAGATAAAGCGCCTAAATCATATCATTTACGGTAAGGTAGATTATTAACAGATGGACTGACAAACAGATAGACAGACACAACAATAAAGCCCACCGCAATTCCTTCCATCGTCCTAAAACGAACTATACAAGCGTTAGAGCGATCCCAGTGACATATCACTTTAACAGGTACGCTTTCGTTGAAAGTGACGTGGGCACAAAAACAAATTAATTTCAAGTAAGTTACATCATATTTGCTTTTAAGATAGGCAGACAGATTGATAGACAGAAAAAAGGATAGATACACAGACACACAGATACTTAGAGCAATAAACCATAAAGACAGACAGACAGACACAATGATAAAATGTGGCCATAATGCCTTCCATCGCCTCAAAGGGATCATACACATGTCATAGCCATTCCAGTGAAAGATCGATGCATGGTATGCATAACTACAACAAGCATTCACATCTGGCCTTCATGGCTTCCATGTCATGAGAGAAATGTCAAACGAACATGAAAGGCCATCTTATTGAACATATATCCCTTTAACAGACAGACTTGTGGTAAAAGGGAATGCAATGGGGCGTGAAAAACGCCTCTTCACCGGTGACTGCTCTGCGGAGTTGCCGTTTTGCGCGCACCGCTGTAATGCGCGCGCCGTTTTGCGCGCGTTTTCCACAACCGGAATGCGCGTGTTTCACCGTCAATTGCACAGCCGTTATGCGCGCACTTAAACAACCGGAAAGCGATCATTGACCTTTGGCATTTCTTTTGCACACACTGAGTTAATCGCTGAACATCTGCTCAGTCGTCAGGAAATTTTGTACTATGCTAGCATGCATGCCGTTGTTTTGTTGTCAGTCTTTTTTCTTCTGTCACGACTGAGCAGATGTTCAGCAACTAATTCAGCAAAAGTACGGCATGTCAGAAGATTGTCCTTGCCTCGCCACATTACATCTTCAACTGCAATATGGATGACCAAGTAACCGTTACGACCACCAACAGAAACAAGCCTTCACTTATGATTAACGGCTACATGTACAGACTCGACAGAACATCCACTAAAGCGAAGACATGGAGATGTACAAGGAGAGACTGCAATGCAAGATGTAAAACTACAGTCGACAACAAAAACATCGTATTCACAAAGGAACACTCCGACCATGAAGTTAAAAATGAAAAGCAACTGGCTGTCGACGAATTTCGCAAACGGTGCAAGCGGCGAGGTGCCGATGACCTCTTTGAACGTCCCGCCAAGCTAATGCGACAGGAACTGCCACAAGACAACGAGCTCATCGACTCCACTGACATGGAACGTGCCCGAAAGGCTGTGTATCAAGAGCGGCGAAAGCAGTTGCCAAAACTACCTAAGGATCGCGCAGAGACACATAGCATTGTGGATGAGCAAGACATGAGATCGTGCAGAAACGAAAACATGATTCATGTGAACGACGCAGAGAAGGGGATCATAATCATCACAACAAAGTCCAACATGGTGCTGCTGTGTGATAGAGACTCACGGGTTTTTGGAGATGGTACATTTAAAACTTGTCCCCGGCACTTTCTCCAAATGTACACTCTGCATGCGCTCAAGGCTGATACCTACGTACCCTGTGTGTACGCTCTTTTGTCGTCAAAGACAGAACAAGTTTACATTGAAATGTTTCGACATGTGAAAGCCATCGCATTGGACTATGATCTGGAGCTTGAACTCGAACAAATCCATCTGGACTTTGAAAAAGCCTCCCACCAAGCAGTGAGAGTGGTGTGGCCGAACATTTCTGTGAAAGGTTGTCACTTTCATCTCAGCCAAGCCTGGTACAGAAAGATCGCATCACTCGGTTTGGCTGACGAGTATCAGAAACCTGATTCGGAGATTGGGGTCTGGCTGAAGAGATTCTTTGGCCTGAGCTTCATTGAGCCGGGCGAAGTGGAAGAATGCTTTGCTTTTGACATGCTGGACGACACACCGGCTGATGCGAGATGTACTGCTTTCGCCGATTACATGCTGAGGACATACATTGGATCTGACGACTCCGAAGCAATCTTTCCATCTGAGTTATGGGCAGACCCAAACTTGGACGCTCCACGCACAACAAACGCATGTGA
>CM065743.1:21646165-21658665 GCA_033310375.1 Conus canariensis
TTTCGACCTCTTAGATCTTCTTCAGGCAAGATACAAAACGTTTACTCAGGACAACGAAAATGAACGAGCAGGTCACTTATCTTCATTCACTTCAGCGCAAGATGGTCGTTGATTCAAGATGGTCGTTGATTCAAGATGGTCGCTGATTCAACGCCTATCTAGCGCTGAAGCGAATGAAGATAAGTGATCTGCTCGTTCATTTTCGTTGTCCTGAGTGTTTTGTTTCTTGCCTGAAGAAGACCTAAGAGGTCGAAACGCGTCGTGTTTTGTCATGTTATTCGTTTGTCTACGTGTTCTTGACAGTTCGCTATTAATTACTTTTTTTTTTTAAATGTTAACGACAGCTGATAAACATGTTGGAAGCGATGACAAAAAGAACGTCAAGTCAATCCAATGACAGGCTAGAAAAGTATCAGCATTGAATCAACAGGCGAGCGAGGCATGCAATGCTCTATCCCTGTTGACTCAATGTGTGCATGAGGCAAGAAAGAGGATGTATGTCAACTCCCAGACACGTCCCAAGAATCAGACGGAATGATTTGAAATCAATTGTCACTGAGCAAAAAAAAAAAACAAAAAAAACAGTAGGGCTAAACTGAGTCGTATCAAAAGAACACAAAACGAAAACGAAAGAGTTGACAATGTTGTAGCGTGTAAAAAAAAAATACAATCTGATGATCACGCACAAAAGCATTTAGAAAATAAAATGCGGAATGTCTCGCAAGTAGTGTTCAAGATTCTTCTCTCCTTTGGAGGGAGCACAGGAGTAATGAAATCAAGGCACGGAGCAGCATTGAACTGGAGGACTGGGTCAGTCGTTTCTAAAGGATTTTTCAGAGAAATGAAGCGGCGGGAGATAAGCTACCGTACAGAAGTTTACATATTCGAGCACTCTGAACACGAGTTGAACAAAGAAAATGTCCGAAGAAGAAGAAGAAATATATACAAAAATAAATCAATGAAATCCCGGTAAAGTGAGTAAACCGACCGAATGACATCCACAATACAGCAATAATCAATGAAATCCCGGTAAAGTGAGTAAATAGACCGAATGACATCCTAAATACAGCAATAAATCAATGAAATCCCGGTAAAGTGAGTACGCCTTAATGGACCGAATGACATCCCAAATACAGCAATAAATCAATGAAATCCCGGTAAAGTGAGTACGCCTTAATGGACCGAATGACATCCCCAATACAGCAATAAATCAATGAAATCCCGGTAAAGTGAGTACGCCTTAATGGACCGAATGACATCCCAAATACAGCAATAAATCAATGAAATCCCGCTAAAGTGAGTAAATATCCGAATAACATCCCCAATACAACAATAAATCAATGAAATCCCGCTAAGTGAGTAAATAGACCAAATGACATGCCCAATACAACAATAAATTAATGAAATCCCGCTAAAATGAGTAAATAGACCGAATGACATCCCCAATACAACAATAAATCAATGAAATCCCGCTAAGTGAGTAAATAGACCGAATGACATCCCCAATACAACAATAAATCAATTAAATCCCACTAAAGTGAGTAAATAGACCGAATGACATCCTCAATACAACAATAAATCAATGAAATCCCGCTAAAGTGAGTAAATAGACCGAATGACATCCCCAATACAGCAATAAATCAATGAAATACCGGTAAAATGAGTAAATAGACCGAATGACGTCCCTAATACAGCAATAGATCAATGAAATCCCGTTAAAATGAGTAAATAGACCGAATGACGTCCCTAATACAGCAATAGATCAATGAAATACCGGTAAAATGAGTAAATAGACCGAATGACGTCCCTAATACAGCAATAGATCAATGAAATCCCGGTAAAATGAGTAAATAGACCGAATGACATCCCCAGTGCTGAAGAACAGTGACAGACAGGTCTTTCTTTCTGACCAAACTGTACAACACTGTTGAATAAACAGGTCTTTCTTTCTGACCAAACTGTACAACACTCTGTTGAATAAACAGATCTTTCTTTCTGACCATATTGTACAACACTCTGTTGAATAAACAGGTCCTTCTTTCTGACCATGTTGTACAACACTCTGTTGAATAAACAGGTCTTTCTTTCTGACCATATTGTACAACACTCTGTTTGAATAAACAGGTCCTTCTTTCTGACCATGTTGTACAACACTCTGTTTGAATAAACAGGTCTTTCTTTCTGACCATATTGTACAACACTCTGTTTGAATAAACAGGTCCTTCTTTCTGACCATATTGTACAACACTCTGTTTGAATAAACAGGTCCTTCTTTCTGACTATGTTGTACAACACTCTGTTTGAATAAACAGATCTTTCTTTCTGACCAAACTGTACAACACTCTTTTGAATAGACAGGGCTTTCTTTCGGGCCAAACTGTACAACACCCTGTTGAATAAACATAAACAGGTCTTTTAATCTGACCAAAGTGTACAACACTCTGTTGAATAAACAGGTCTTTCTTTCTGACCAAACTGCACAACACTCTGTTGAATAAACGCATAGATCCACAGACCTGATCTAAGACCATTCCAGTTTACAAGAATGATAAGTAATAACGCATCTCTATGTTAAGCATTTTTTTTCAAAATGCTCATCCACACTCAATTCGAGGTATATGAATGGCTGGTAAGCAATCATTTGATACTGGAAATGTACGCAGGATTCAGAGAACAGTATTCCGTGACTGATGAAATCATTACTCTGTATGTAAATATTGAGAAACGTATGTCTCATAAACGAAGACAACGGTATGCTTCTTTCGTCGATTTAAAGGAAAACAAACAAACAATTTATAAAAAAAAAAAAAAAAAACTCTTCACTAAGTTAGACACGAAAACCTTTTTAGAATGTATCAACAACAACAACAACAACAAAAGTGTACAAGAAAAAATCCGGCAACATTATCAGCAGTGTATATTTCTTCATTGTCTTGCATTCGACTCCGTAGTCAGTTGTCTGAAGTTTTCGATTTCCCGCTTTCTGTCAGACAAGGATGCGTTTTAAGCCCTATTTTCTTTTCAGTATTCATAAAGCAGTCAGCCGATCAGATGTGCGAAATGAGAAGGCATGGAGATCAATGAATACCTAATCTTACATGATTTTTTATTTTACTTTTTACGGATGATATTGCTCTACTTTCAGTATTAACAAATAATAACAACTTGTGTGTAAGTTCACTGTTTGACGTCCTGAGTATTGACTGCACTGGTGTACTTGCATAACTGCTTAAAAAGATACTTAGAATTATTTGCTGTTATATCTGTGCATGAAACGTTCCAACAACAACAAAAAATAGTTTTCAACTCTGTTTTACAAAATAGACATATTGTAACGAGCAGAAGAAAGAAACTATTAAATGTGAACTCAGTAAACATAATGCATACATACATAGTGCCCTTCTAACGTCTGTGTTGAGATCTCAATAACCAGCTAAAGTGTTCTCTCATGGATCATACAGTAGGGTAAACTTTTTAAGAAATTTTTGATCGTAAGTCTAGAAAAAAAAACACACACAATTTTGTACGTGACGTTGATGTTTGGACCGTTCTTTGATCACAATCGGTATTCTAATTGAATGACGTCAATGTCCTCCTTTGCCTCTATCCTCTCCCCCTCCTTCACCCACTGTCATCCATCGCGTCCTATCCCCACTCCCCGTCCTTCCCTGTGTATCATGGCCTCATGCTGAAGTACGTTAAAATAGTTTTGAGTGCTGAGCTCTGTCTGTCTGTCTGTCTCTCTGTCTCTGTCTCTGTCTGTCTGTCTGTCTGTCTGTCTGTCTCTCTCTCTTTCTCTCTCTCTCTCTCTCTCTCTCTCTCTCTCTCTCTCTCTCCTCTCTCTCTCTCTCTCTCTCTCTCTCTCTCTCATCCGCGCACACAGTAATACACGAGGAGAGAGGACTTGTCTGATTGACATATGACGAAGGAAGATGAGTATCACAAAAAGGTAACCATGAATCAATCATATTAACAACTTTCAAAGCTGCACTTGCCCTATGTTTCTACCAAACACAGATTCAGATATACCCGGCTAGAAATGTGACTAAACATTTTTCTTACTCACGACCTCGATAACTAACTAACTAACTCAATACATCAAGACATAAATAGATAAACAAATAAATAAATAAATAAATAACGAAAAAATAGATAAAGAAAGAAAGAAAGAATGCTTAATCATAGCAACGTAAAAGATGTGGGGAATGTATATTAGATTTTATCAAGCGTGCCACTGACATGACACAAGGTAATGTCTGTAACCCTATCCTATTTCCTTGATTTATCAATTTTTTTTTATCAGTGGGCATGATCAAATTTCCAAACCTTTTAAAACTATTTGCTTTTTAATTTTTTTTTGTAGTTGTAGGTATTCAAGTTCAGCAAACAGATTTTATTGGGCTGTTTCAGTCACATCAGTTGAAAGGAAATGTGTTGAAAAATAACTGTATTATGAGTAAAACAAAAGGTGCGTATTTAGAAATTGGAGAACACTAAGTGCATGATATATTGAAATATGTTCATTGACAACGCAGACAGATCTTTTTATGTGTTTATCAATTATTGACCGGTGATATTTGATGCCCACCGCACTACAACACGGATCCAGTCATTAAGAATTGTTCAGCGTTGGCGGAAGTGTGCGATCTCCCTAGTGCTCTTCTGATTCATGATATGATCTTTGTACCAGATGTTTGCGATCGTGAGGTAATGATGTTTCCTCTGTGGTTTACATCGTATTCGGGAAATCCGCAGTGAGTGAGCATTCTATATATTTGCCAACAATCAGTGTTCATATCTTGTGGCCTCTGTAGTGTGTGAGCATTCTATACAACTGTCAACACTCACTGTTCATGCTTTGTGGCCTCTGTAGTGTGTGAGCATTCTATACATCTGCCAACACTCACTGTTCATGCCTTGTGGCCTCTGCAGTGTGTGAGCATTCTATACAACTGCCAACACTCACTGTTCATGCCTTGTGGCCTCTGTAGTGTGTGAGCATTCTATACAACTGCCAACACTCACTGTTCATGCCTTGTGGCCTCTGTAGTGTGTGAGCATTCTATACAACTGTCAACACTCACTGTTCATGCCTTGTAGCCTCTGTAGTGTGTGAGCTTTCTATACAACTGTCAACACTCACTGTTCATGCTTTGTGGCCTCTGTAGTGTGTGAGCATTCTATACAACTGTCAACACTCACTGTTCATGCCTTGTGGCCTCTGTAGTGTGTGAGCATTCTATACAACTGTCAACACTCACTGTTCATGCCTTGTGGCCTCTGTAGTGTATGAGCATTCTATACAACTGCCAACACTCACTGCTCATGCCTTGTGGCCTCTGTAGTGTGTGAGCATTCTATACAACTGTCAACACTCACTGTTCATGCCTTGTGGCCTCTGTAGTGTGTGAGCATTCTATACAACTGCCAACACTCACTGTTCATGCCTTGTGGCCTCTGTAGTAGGTGAGCATTCTATACAACTGTCAACACTCACTGTTCATGCCTTGTGGCCTCTGTTAGCGCTGCCATAATCGCGTCATTGTGAGGACTTAAATTTTTAAAAAAAAGTTTATTATTTAGTGAAATTTGTAACTTTACGTTAAGAATTACGCTTTTGTGGTGGTGGGAGAGGTTCTCTAAACGCTGGTAACAACAACGTCAACAGACTCTATGACTTTGCGATTAATTCGAATTGTAGTCGGGCAAGCTTCGCACACCCATGCCATTTACCATTACCATCATTAGTATCATTACGTCTTGATGTCGTTGTATATATTCGTATTGTTGGTTTATTGTTTTGCTTGTTATTACTAGTGTTATTTCTGATCATCATACAATATCAAATTCATTATAATACATACACGCAAAGGAACTGGGTCACGTCTAAACCCTGGCCCAAATCCAGATCCTGATCGTCCCATCCACCCGAAAATATATCCTGATCGTCCAATCCAAATGGAGGTATACCCTGATCGTCCATCTCTGGTGCGGCCCCGAACACATCGAGGCAGTCATCGACGACGGAGAACTCCTCGTCGTCGCAGTCTTCGGTGAATACCTCGAATGGTGCCGGATCACCAAAACCCGGGAACACTGCCCAGACAAGCAGACAGACTGACAACACACACACACACACACACACACACACACACACACACACACACACACACACACACACACACACACATTGAAAATAAAACTTTTTTTCCTGCACACATAATGTATCACTCACACGCGTGCATTATTATAACACAATTCAGTGCACAAGTTCCCAGTGTCGGGTCGGTCTAAGACATTCACCGATTCAGATCCGATAAATACAATTGTTGATGTTGTTGTTGTTACTGTTGTTGTTGTTGGTGGTGGT
This sequence comes from Conus canariensis, assembly GCA_033310375.1. NCBI lineage: Eukaryota > Metazoa > Mollusca > Gastropoda > Neogastropoda > Conidae > Conus > Conus canariensis. The sequence continues at coordinate 21,652,536 of CM065743.1, forward strand.
GGTGGTGGTGGTGGTGGTGGTGGTTGGTGGTGGTGTGGTGGTGGTGGTGGTGGTGGTTTTTGTTGTAACTTGCTGGTCTAGAATGCTTCTCTCTGGAGCCCATTGTGTGCAGAATCCTAGTATTTCTTTGTGACAATGCTTTAGGGAGAGGGAGTGGTGTTGGCTGTTAGTCTTATGCAATGTACGCCCCCGTCTTTTTGTGGATATGAATTTCATTCGTATTGACAGAAGTGCATGTTTTTATTGTCCATTAACCTGTCCTATGAAAGCACATGTTGAGAAAGAGAAGATGTACACTGTTGCCCAAGACAAAAGTGCACAATGTTGTTAAACAGAACGTACAAAATGTTGTTAATCACAAGGTACAAAATGTTATTAATCACAAGGTACAAAATGTTGTTAATAACAAGGTACAAAATGTTGTTAATCACAAGGTACAAAATGTTGTTAATAACAAGGTACAAAATGTTGTTAATCACAAGGTACAAAATGTTGTTAACCACAAGGTACAAAATGTCAAACAAATGGTTTGTAATGTTATCGGAGCACAGCGTTGCACAGAGAAGGTGCCCAAGGTTGTCACAGAGAAGGTGCTCAATATTGTCACAGAGAAGGTGCTCAATGTTGTCACAGAGAAGGTGCTCAATGTTGTCACAGAGAAGGTGCTCAATGTTGTCACATAAAAGGTGCTCAATGTTGTCACAGAGAAGGTGCTCAATGTTGCCACAGAGAAGGTGCTCAATGTTGTCACAAAGAAGGTGCTCAATATTGTCACAGAGAAGGTGCTCAATGTTGTCACAGAGAAGGTGCTCAATGTTGCCACAGAGAAGGTGCTCAATGTTGTCACAAAGAAGGTGCTCAATATTGTCACAGAGAAGGTGCTCAGTGTTGTCACAGAGAAGGTGCTCAATGTTGTCACAAAGAAGGTGCTCAATATTGTCACAGAGAAGGTGCTCAATATTGTCACATAAAAGGTGCTCAATGTTGGCACAGAGAAGGTGCTCAATGTTGCCACAGAGAAGGTGCTCAATGTTTTCACAGAGAAGCTCCTCATTGTTGTCAAAGAGAAAGTGCTCATTGTTGTCAAAAAGAAGGTAGCGGATGTTGTCAAAGAGAAGGTGCTCAATGTTGTCAAAGAAAAGGTGCACAGTGTTGTCACAGACAAGGTGCACAATGTTGCCACAGAGAAGGCGCACAGTGTTGTCACAGGGAAGGTTCTTATTGTTGTCAAAGAGAAGGTGCTCAATGTTGTCACAGAGAAGGTGCTCAATGTTGTCACAGAAAAGGTACACAGTGTTGTCAAAAAGAAGGTGCTAAATGCCGTTAAGGAGGAGACGCATAATGTTGTCAAGGAAAAGGTGCTTACTATTGTCAAAGAGAAGGTGCGCTATGTTGTCAAAAGGAGGGCTCACTATGTTGTCCAAGAGAGGGCAAAGAAGCGCATGTTGTCAAGGAAAAAGTGTATCATTTTACTAGGAGAAGGTGCGCTATATTGTCACAGAAGGTGCATAATGTTGTCAAGGAAAGGGCTAATGATGTCAAAGAGATGGTGCACAATTTGTGTCAAAGAGAAGGTGCACAATGTTGTCAAGGAGAAGGTGCACAATGTTGTCCAAGAAGGTCACAACGTTGTCCAAAAAAAAAGTGCACAATGTTGTCAAAGAAGGTACACACTGCTGTCAAAGAAGATACACAATGTTGTCAAAGAAGATACACGATGTTGTCAAAGAAGGTATGCTATGTTGTCAAAGAGGCTGCACAATGTTTTCGAAGAAAGTGCACAATGTTGCCAAAGAAGGTACACAATTTTGTCAAAGAGGATACACAATGTTGTCAAAGAAGGTGCACAGTGTTGTCAAAGAAGATACACAATGTTGTCCAAGAAGGTACACAATGTTGTCAAACAAGGTCACACTGTTGTCAAACAAGGTGCACAGTGTTGTCAAAGAAGGTCACAGTGTTGTCAAAGAAAGTGCGCAATGCTGTCAAAGAAGGTCACGATGTTGTCCAAGAAGGTGCACAATGTTGTCAAGAAGGTACAAAATATTGTCAAAGAAGGTGCACAGTGTTGTCAGAGAAGGTATACAATTTTGTCAACGAAGGTGCACATAGTTGTCAAAGAAGGTGCACAATGTTGTCCAAGAAGGTCACAATGTTGTCCAAGAAGGTGCACTATATTGTTAAAAAAAATCACAATGGTGTTTAAAAAAGGTCAAAATGTCAAAAAAGAAAAAGGGAAAGAAAGGTCACAATGCCAGGGAGATGCACAATGCTGTTACAGAGATGGTGCACGATGCTGTTACAGAGATGGTGCACGATGTTGTTACAGAGATGGTGCACGATGCTGTTACAGAGATGGTGCACGATGCTGTTACAGAGATGGTGCACGATGCTATGTGAAGAAAAAGAAACATGTTGTTCAACAGAAAATACATTATATTGTTAAACAGAAAATGCATTATATTGTTCAACAGAAAATGCATTATATTGTTCAACAGAAAGTGCATTATTTTGTCAAATAGAAAGTACACTATGTTGTTAAACAGCAAGTGCTTTGTGTTCTTAATTAGAAAACGCATTATATTGTTCAACAGAAAACGCATTATATTGTTAAACAGAAAGTGCATTATTTTGTCAAATAGAAAGTACACTATGTTGTTAAACAGCAAGTGTTTTGTGTTCTTAATTAAAAACGCATTATATTGTTCAACAGAAAATGCATTATATTGTTAAACAGAAACACCAAGAAATACACAGGTGAGACCTATCGCAGCCTTGATGAACGGTTCAGCGAGCACCTGCGTTCCATGCGGCTTGATTATGACAACCCTGTGGGCTCCCACTTCAACCAGCAGCACCATTGCGTTGTCCACGCCAAAGTAGCAGCAGTGTGGCAGAACCAGTCGACAGGACTCTGCAGGCTCTTTATGGAGTCTTCAGTGATTGCCCGTCTTGGCACTCGCACCCCATATGGCATGAACACAAGGGACTGAACTCGGCAGCTCGACTTGCACCCCCGTTCCCTTCCTTCCCCCCCCCCCCCCCCACCTTTTTTCCCCCCCCCCCCCCCCCTTCTTCCCCCTTTTTTCTTTCCCCCCTTCCCCCCTCCCCCCGTGTGCTGTATTTTTCCCTCCCTGTCTCCCTTCTCCCCTTTCCCTCTTCCCCTTTACTGTTTACCACTTACACTAGCACCACACGCAGGCACACGCATATGCGTGCGCATACCTCACACACACACACACACACACACACACACACACACACACCACACACACACACACACACACTCTCTCTCTTCATCTCCTCCCTCCCCTTCCCACTCTCCCCCTTTCCCTTTATTGTTTAACCCCCCTTCCTCCCCCCCCCCCTTTTTTTTTTTTTTTTTCCCATCCCCCTTCCAATTTTCCCTCCTCCCTTCCACACTTTCCCTCCATCATCTTACAACCATGCGAGCACACAGACAGACAGGCGCACGCATGCACCGACCCCACGCGCGCACACACTCACCGCACTATACGGGCGACATGTGCACATGCTTCCGTGGGCGCTCATACACACACACATACACTTTCCCCTTTTTCCTTACCCCCCCCCACCCCCCTCCCACTTTAAGTTTTCCTTTCACTGTTTAACTCTACTCACTCCTACCACTGATTGCTTTCTTTTCTGTGAGTAGCAGTCAGCCTTTTTTCTGACTTCTTGCCCCTTCCCTGTGCAGTTGAGAAAGGGTCTATGACCTGAAACGTACTGTTTTAGCATCTTTGTCTTCTTAATCGACGAATTTTACCCTGAGGTGAAAAAGTTTTTTTTTACCTTTGTTTTCTCTTCATTGTTAAACAGAAAGTGCATTATTTTGTCAAATAGAAAGTACACTATGTTGTTAAACAGCAAGTGCTTTGTGTTCTTAATTAGAAAACGCATTATATTGTTCAACAGAAAATGCATTATATTGTTAAGCAGAAAGTGCATTATTTTGTCAAATAGAAAGTACACTATGTTGTTAAACAGCAAGTGTTTTGTGTTCTTAATTAGAAAACGCATTATATTGTTCAACAGAAAATGCATTGTATTGTTAAACAGAAAGTGCATATATTTGTCAAATAGAAAGTACACTATGTTGTTAAACAGCGTGTGCTTTGTGTTCTTAATTAGAAAACGCATTATATTGTTCAACAGGAAATGCATTAGGCAGTTAAACGGAAAGTGCAATCTCTTGTTAAACGGAAAGGGCATTATTTTGTTCCATTAAAATATATTATGTTGATAAACAGAATGTGCATTGTTGTTAAACAGAAAGTGTATGGTGTCGTTAAACAGAAAGAGCAGTATATTATTAAGAAAGTACGTTACTTATGTGCATTATGTTGTTCAACAGAAACTGCTTTATGTTTTTAAACAGAAAGTGCATCATGTGGTTAAACAGAAATTACAGAGATATAAAATGCATTCCGTTGGTAAACAGAAAGTGTAGTGTGTTATTTAACAGAACGTGCATCACGTTGTTAAACAGAAAGTGCATTACTTCCACATAAAGTGCGTTATGTCTTTAGACAGAAGTTGCACAATATTGTAAAACAGAAAGTGCACCATGAAACAGATCTTGCATAATATTGTAATACAGAAACTGCACAATGTTGCTGAACAGCAAGCGCAATATATTGTTAAATAAAAGGTGCAAAGTGTTGTCAAACAGAAAGTGCATTATGTTGTCAAACAGAAGGTGCACAATGTTGTCAAACAGAAAGTGCATTATGTTGTCAAACAGAAGGTGCACAATGTTGTTAAAACAAGGTGCACAATGTTGTTAAAACAGAAAGTGCATTATGTTGTCAAACAGAAGGTGCACAATGTTGTCAAATAGAGTGTGCATTATGTTACGGGGATTTTTCCTTGTTTGTTCTGTGTGCTCTGTGCTGTCATATCTGCTAGGCGATTCGGTGTTGTAAGCAGCATTCTTTTGGAGTTAAGGGCGTGTATTTGTTTCATCGTGGGACCAAGCGTTACCCTACTTGTTTTTGTTTTTTGTGTGGATTATGTTGTCAAATAGAAGGTGCACAATGTTGTCAAACAGAAGGTGCACAATGTTGTCAAACAGAAGGTGCACAATGTTGTTAAAAGAGAAAGTGTATTATGTTGTCAAACAGAAGGTGCACAATGTTGTTAAAAGAGAAAGTGTATTATGTTGTCAAACAGAAGGTGCACAATGTTGTTAAAAGAGAAAGTGTATTATGTTGTCAAACAGAAGGTGCACAATGTTGTCAAACAGAAGGGGCACAATGTTGTCAAACAGAAAGTGCATTATGTTGTCAAACAGAAGGTGCTCAATGTTGTCGAACAGAAGGTGCACAATGTTGTCAAATAGAAAGTGCATTATGTTGTCAAACAGCAAGTGCACAATGTTGTTAAAAGAGAAAGTGTATTATGTTGTCAAACAGAAGGCGCACAATGTTGTTAAAAGAGAAAGTGTATTATGTTGTCAAACAGAAGGTGCACAATGTTGTCAAACACAACGTGCATTATGTTGTCAAACAGGAGGGGCACAATGTTGTTAAAAGAGAAAGTGCATTATGTTGTCAAACAGCAGGTGCACAATGTTGTTAAAAGAGAAAGTGTATTATGTTGTCAAACAGAAGGTGCACAAAGTTGTTAAAAGAGAAAGTGTATTATGTTGTGAAACAGAAGGTGCACAATGTTGTCAAACAGAAGGTCACAATGTTGTCAATCAGAAGGTGCACAATGTTGTCAAACAGAAGGTGCACAATGTTGTCAAACAGACGGTGCACAATGTTGTCAAATAGAAGGTGCACAATGTTGTCAAACAGAAGGTGCACAATGTTGTCAAACAGAACGTACATTATGTTGTCAAACAGAAGGTGCACAATGTTGTCAAACAGAAGGTGCACAATGTTGTCAAACAGAAGGTGCACAATGTTGTCAAACAGAACGTACATTATGTTGTCAAACAGAAGGTGCACAATGTTGTCAAACAGAAGGTGCACAATGTTGTCAAACAGAAGGTGCACAATGTTGTCAAACAGAACGTACATTATGTTGTCAAACAGAAGGTGCACAATGTTGTCAAACAGAAGGTGCACAGTGTTGTCAAACAGAAGGTGCACAATGTTGTCAA
>CM065743.1:21663665-21676165 GCA_033310375.1 Conus canariensis
CAAGACTGACAGAGAGAGACAGGCAGAAACAGACAGACAGACAGATAGAGTTTTACTCTCCCAATACGAGAAATGAAATAGTACGAACAAATCCAAAACCGTTCTCTGCAATATGGGTCATTTGACAGCAGTATGCCTGCTTTCACTTCGGCTCGTCACAGATTACAACCAATTGTGATGATCTCCCTTAGGTCAAGGTCGTGAACGGATCACATGTGTGGGTGAGGACGGCAGAATACCTGTGCTTCTCGATCTAGTGTTAGACTTTAAATCGTTTAGATAACTTAGAACAAGATTTATCTCTCGATCATTTTTTGGACTAGACACAAAGAAATATCTACAATTTAGATTTAAAACGTTTGTCTTTGAGTTTCCTGAGATCTACCTGGACTACTGCTACTACTACTATAATAATAATAATAATGATAATGATAACAATGTTGATAATAATAATAACAATAATAAAAGAAGAAGGATAAATAATAATAATAATAATAATAATGATAGTAACAATAATGATAATAACAATAATAATAACAAGGATAATGATAGTGATGATGATAATGATTACTACCATTATTATTATCATCATTATTATTATTGTTATAATTTTTATTATGATTATTGGGCACGCGATAAACATGCATTCAAAAAAAGAAAAACGAGACATGAAAAACTACAAATGAGTAAATGTAGCGCACACAGTAACGTTCAATTGGCCGTCGCCTCATCCATAGCAAGCTGGATAAACTGATTGATTTCTCCAGTAAATGAACATAGGAGAGCCACTGTGTGTCCAGATGCAGTCAATGAACATAGGAGAGCCACTGTGTGGTCCAGATGCAGTCAATGAACATAGGAGAGCCACTGTGTGGCCAGATGTAGTCAATGAACATAGGAGAGCCACTGTTGGCCAGATGCGGTCAATGAACATAGGAGAGCCACTGTGTGGCCAGATGCAGTCAATGAACATAGGAGAGCCACTGTGTGGCCAGAGGTAGTCAATGAACATAGGAGAGCCACTGTGTGGCCAGATGTAGTCAATGAACATAGGAGAGCCACTGTGTGGCCAGATGTAGTCAATGAACATAGGAGAGCCACTGTGTGGCCAGAGGTAGTCAATGAACATAGGAGAGCCACTGTGTGGCCAGATGCAGTCAATGAACATAGGCGAGCCACTGTGACTTTCTCCTCAAAGTTTGTCTACGTAGTTCAGAATTTGATTCACGCCAGATACTACTTAAATCTAGACTATCCATTTTTTTTTTCTACTTGTGCTTGCGCTTTATTCTAAAGACACGATAGTGATGTCTGTACATGTAGCAATCTAAAAAGTAAATGAGTGCTGAATTTCAGTCAGCTCCGAAGATGTCTTTCTCTGCTTCAGCTTCCCTAACACTTTTTTTCAGTTCCACTTCAAACTCTGGTGCATCATGATTGGTGCATAAATGATAGCAATGAGGCACTCGTTATCCATTATCTTAACATCTTTATCCATTATCTTAACATCTTTATCCATTATCTTAACATCTTTATCCATTATCTTAACATCTTTATCCGTTATCTTAACAGACGCAAATATGAAACTACCAGCAGTGTCTTTAAAATTCTCAGCTGAGTATCAAAATTGCTATTCAACAAAACGACCACCCCACTTCAATGTGAATCGTGCGATAATTTATGTATAATAAAAAGAAAGTCTTTTTGTTGTTTTAATTTCCGGTCCACATTGTTAGAAGTTCATACAAAAAAGATAGTTTGTCCTTCCACAGAGTCACAATGCATCTGTTCCAGACACTATTGCCAGTAGGAAGTCGCAGACTGTCAGGAAAGTGTTCCAGACACTATTGCCAGCAGGAAGTCGCAGACTGTCAGGAAAGTTAACGATGAACCAGAACAATACACAACAAGTAACGAACAAGACGAAAATTCTACACACTCAACGAGGCAAATAATTATGTCCGCAAGGGATCAATGGAACGTGTAAACGCAATAAATCAACATTTGATACGAAAAACATTGTCGTACCGTGTTAGTTTACGACAGGAACTTAACGACATTGGGGCCGGAATAGCTCAGTGGTAGAGCGCCGGACTCGTCATCTTGGTGATCCTGGGGTTGCGGGTTCGAATCTCCTCCGGGTCGTTTCGGTACAGGGGGATTTTTCCCACGGAGTTAACATTGGTTCTGACTCCCTTTCCCAATTGTCCTTTGAATGAGGTTTATGAACCGAGGTTCCGTATGTGGACGCACGTATAACATCTTGCTCACACGTAAAATCCCATCACCAACTTTCGGAAGAGGCCAGTTTGGCCGTTGGTATGGATGACACGTTACACATAGCATGCACCCTGCGTGAGAAATGGAAAGAATGAAGGAAATAAGGAAACTGAGTGAACGATATTGAACAATATTGACTTTATGACACAGGAAACGACTGAATGAAGCGCCAGCTGGCAGCTCTTCAGTCGGCACTACCCAGGTATGCAGCCCGTTGTGTAATCGAGTGTGGATTGTAAAGCGCTTAGAGCTTGGTCTCTAGCCGAGTATAGGCGCTGTGTAAGTATTCATTTTAACAATAACGTTAACATTGTGTTTCCGATCTGCGATCAGATAGTGGTTTAATGCCATCTGAATGATGACCGGCACAGTGAAGCATCGGAGTCCGGCAGTGACTACACCGACAGCCAAACAGCCAGGCCGTTAACTGTCACATCCCTCATCCCTAGGTATATTTGTAGTCCAGCCGAACGCCGAGGCCACATAAGAGGTGTCCTGTAACTTGAGTGTATCGTCTTCAGTAAGGCAACTGCAGAATACTAAGTCGTTACCTCGACACTAACACCACAGACCAACGTTTAAGCGATCGTGGAGTTCAGCAGGATGCAACAAGATTTCAGCAGGTCCAGTGGAGCCTGCCATGAAGGCCACGCCGTGGCTGTCTGTCAGTTTAAAGTGTGGAGATTCAATGGTCAAAGTTGAAACTTAATACCAAGTTCTGAAAATAAACGACTGAACTTCAATGTAATGGACAGACACGTGTGGGTAAGATCAAAGGAAGGCTGTTAGTAAAGCCATTGTCCACTTCACTACCCATCAGATCAAAGGAGGCTGTTAGTAAAGCCATTGTCCACTTCACTGACCCATCAGATCAAAGGAAGGCTGTTAGTAAAGCCATTGTCCACTTCACTTACCCATCAGATCAAAGGAAGGCTGTTAGTAAAGCCATTGTCCACTTCACTGACCCATCAGATCAAAGGAAGGCTGTTAGTAAAGCCATTGTCCACTTCACTGACCCATCAGATCAAAGGAAGGCTGTTAGTAAAGCCATTGTCCACTTCACTGACCCATCAGATCAAAGCAGGCTGTTAGTAAAGCATTGTCCACTTCACTGACCATCAGATCAAAGGAAGGCTGTTAGTAAAGCCATTGTCCACTTCACTGACCCATCAGATCAAAGGAAGGCTGTTAGTAAAGCCATTGTCCACTTCACTGACCCATCAGATCAAAGAAGGCTGTTAGTAAAGCCTTGTCCACTTCACTGACCCATCAGATCAAAGGAAGGCTGTTAGTAAAGCCATTGTCCACTTCACTGACCCATCAGATCAAAGGAAGGCTGTTAGTAAAGCCATTGTCCACTTCACTGACCCATCAGATCAAAGGAAGGCTGTTAGTAAAGCCATTGTCCACTTCACTGACCCCGCAGATCAAGGAAGGCTGTTAGTAAAGCCATTGTCCACTTCACTTACCAGCAGATCAAGGCAGGCTGTTAGTAAAGCCATTGTCCACTTCACTGACCAGCAGATCAAAGAAGGCTGTAGTAAAACCATTGTCCACTTCACTTACCCATCAGATCAAAGGAAGGCTGTTAGTAAAGCCATTGTCCACTTCACTTACCCATCAGATCAAGGAAGGCTGTTAGTAAAGCCATTGTCCACTTCACTGACCCATCAGATCAAAGGAAGGCTGTTAGTAAAGCCATTGTCCACTTCACTGACCCATCAGATCAAAGGAAGACTGTTAGTAAAGCCATTGTCCACTTCACTACCCATCAGGCCATGGCTGCAACAACCCGCTTATCTCCCATGATGACAGCTGAACCCACACAGGCCCAGAGCAGGGAGTGTATGACCGCTGTGTCCCAGCACAGCCCACACCTTGCAGTTAAAGAAGGCGACCCCATACCGATCACCCCGCCACTGACAGAACCTGACTGACAGGTCTCCCGACACTGTCGCCACCCTGCTGCAATGCAGGAAGACTTTAACACAGAGGTAAGACTTTCTTTTTTTATTTTTTTTTTTTGGATGGGGGGGGGGGGGAGGGGGGAGGTTACTATTCAACCTTGCGTATTGCTCAATGACATGCAGGGCAACATTCTGGTAGCTGGAGAAAGTAAATTAAGGTAGGGGTATGTCGGGAGCAATTCAGAAAAGAGGAGCAAAGCAGGGAAAAATAGGTCAGGTAGGAAAAAGCAGCAAAAGGTGGAAAAGGGTAGGGAAAGATAGGGTGAAACAGGGAACAGTGGGTGAAGGTCGGGACAAGGAGGGAAAGGAATGGACAATCAGGTACAGCTGGGGAAAGATGGGGACAGGAAGGACAAACGGTTAAAGGCTGGGGAAAAAAATGCGTTAAGATAGGGAAAGACAGGCTAAAATAAAGAAATGTAGGTACTAATTAAAGGCAGGGAACAGTAGGTAAAGATAGGGAACAGTAAGTAAAGGTAGGTAAAGGTAGGGAACAGTAAGTAAAGGTAGGGAACAGTAGCTAAAGGTAGGTAAAAGGTACGGAACAGTAGGTAAAGGTAGGTAAAGATAGGGAACAGCAGGTAAAGGTAGGTAAAGGTAGGGAACAGTAGGTAAAGTAGGGAACAGTAGGTAAAGGTAGGTAAAGGTAGGGAACAGTAGGTAAAGGTAGATAAAGGTAGGGAACAGTAGGTAAAGGTAGAGAACAGTAGGTAAAGGTAGGTAAAGGTAGGGAACAGTAGGTAAAGGTAGGGAAAGGTAGGGAACAGTAGGTAAAGGTAGGTAAAGGTAGGGAACAGTAGGTAAAGGTATATAGGGAACAGTAGGCAAATGTAGGGAACAGTAGGTAAAGGTAGGTAACAGTAGGTAAAGGTAGGTAACAGTAGGCAAATGTCGGTAAAGGTAGAGAACAGTAGGTAAAGATAGGGAACAGTAGGTAAAGGTAAGGAACAGTAGGTAAAGGTAGGTAAAGGTAGGGAACAGTAGGTAAAGGTAGATAAAGGTAGGGAACAGTAGGTAAAGGTAGGGAACAGTAGGTAAAGGTAAGGAACAGTAGGTAAAGGTAGGTAAAGGTAGGGAACAGTAGGTAAAGGTAGATAAAGGTAGCGAACAGTAGGTAAAGGTAGGGAACAGTAGGTAAAGGTAGGGAACAGTAGGTAAAGGTAGATAAAGGTAGGGAACAGTAGGTAAAGGTAGGGAACAGTAGGTAAATGTAGGGAACAGTAGGTAAAGGTAGGGAACGGTAGGTAAAGGTAGGGAACAGTAGGTAAATGTAGGAAACAGTAGGTAAAGGTAGGTAAAGGTAGGGAACAGTAGGTAAAGGTAGGGAACAGTAGGTAAATGTAGGGAACAGTAGATAAAGGTAGGGAACAGTAGGTAAAGGTACGTAAAGGTAGGGAACAGTAAGTAAATGTAGGGAACAGTAGGTAAAGGTAGGGAACAGTAGGTAAATGTAGGGAACAGTAGGTAAAAGTAGGTAAAGGTAGGGAACAGTAGGTAAAGGTAGGTAAAGGTAGGGAACAGTAGGTAAAGGTAGGGAACAGTAGGTAAATGTAGGGAACAGTAGGTAAAGGTAGGTAAAGGTAGGGAACAGTAGGTAAAGGTAGGGAACAGTAGGTAAAGGTCGATAAAGGTAGGGAACAGTACGTAAATGTAGGGAACAGTAGGTAAATGTAGGGAACAGTAGGTAAAGGTAGATAAAGGTAGGGAACAGTAGGTAAAGGTAGGGAACAGTAGGTAAAGGTAAGTACAAGTAGGGAACAGTAGGTAAAGGTAGGTAAATGTAGGGAACAGTAGGGAACAGTAGGTAAAGGTAGGGTACAGTAGGTAAAGGTAGGGAACAGTAGGTAAATGTAGGGAACAGTAGGTAAAGGTAGGGAAAGGTAGGGAACAGTAGGTAAAGGTAGGGAACAGTAGGTAAAGGTAGGTAAAAGTAGGGAACAGTAGGTAAAGGTAGGGAACAGTAGGGAACAGTAGGTAAAGGTAGGGAGCAGTAGGTAAAGGTAGGGAACAGTAGGTAAAGGTAGGTAAAGATAGGGAACAGTAGGTAAAGGTAGGGAACAGTAGGTAAAGGTAGGGAACAGTAGGTAAAGGTAGGTAAAGGTAGGGAACAGTAGGTAAAGATATATAGGGAACAGTAGGTAAATGTAGGGAACAGTAGGTAAAGGTAGGTAAAGGTAGGGAACAGTAGGTAAAGGTAGGGAACAGTAGGTAAAGGTAGGCAAAAGTAGGGAACAGTAGGTAAAGGTAGGTAAAGGTAGGGAACAGTAGGTAAAGGTAGGGAACAGTAGGTAAAGGTAGGAAAAGATAGGGAACAGTAGGTAAAGGTAGGGAACAGTAGGTAAAGGTAGGGAACAGTAGGTAAAGGTAGGGAAAGGTAGGGAACAGTAGGTAAAGATATATAGGGAACAGTAGGTAAATGTAGGGAACAGTAGGTAAAGGTAGGTAACAGTAGGTAAAGGTAGGTAACAGTAGGCAAAGGTCGGTAAAGGTAGAGAACAGTAGGTAAAGATAGGGAACAGTAGGTAAAGGTAAGGAACAGTAGGTAAAGGTAGGTAAAGGTAGGGAACAATAGGTAAAGGTAGATAAAGGTAGGGAACAGTAGGTAAAGGGTGGGAACAGTAGGTACAGGTAGGGAACAGTAGGTAAAGATAGATAAAGGTAGGGAACAGTAGGTAAAAGTAGGGAACAGTAGGTAAAGGTAGGGAACAGTAGGTAAAGGTAGATAAAGGTAGGGAACAGTAGGTAAAGGTAGATAAAGGTAGGGAACAGTAGGTAAAGGTAGGGAACAGTAGGTAAATGTACGGAACAGTAGGTAAAGGTAGGGAACGGTAGTTAAAGGTAGGGAACAGTAGGTAAATGTAGGAAACAATAGGTAAAGGTAGGTAAAGGTAGGGAACAGTAGGTAAAGGTAGGGAACAGTAGGTAAATGTAGGGAACATTAGGTAAAGGTAGGGAACAGTAGGTAAAGGTAGGTAAAGGTAGGGAACAGTAGGTAAAGGTAGGGAACAGTAGGTAAAGGTAGGGAACAGTAGGTAAAGGTAGGTAAAGGTAGGGAACAGTAGGTAAAGGTAGGTAAAGGTAGGGAACAGTAGGTAAAGGTAGATAAAGGTAGGGAAAAGTAGGTAAAGGTAGGGAACAGTAGGTAAAGGTAGGGAACAGTAGGTAAAGGTAGATAAAGATAGGGAACAGTAGGTAAAGGTAGATAAAGGTAGGGAACAGTAGGTAAAGGTAGGGAACAGTAGGTAAATGTAGGGAACATTAGGTCAAGGTAGGGAACGGTAGTTAAAGGTAGGGAACAGTAGGTAAATGTAGGAAACAGTAGGTAAAGGTAGGTAAAGGTAGGGAACAGTAGGTAAAGGTAGGGAACAGTAGGTAAATGTAGGGAACAGTAGGTAAAGGTAGTTAACAGTAGGTAAAGGTAGGTAAAGGTAGGGAACAGTAGGTAAATGTAGGGAACAGTAGGTAAAGGTAGGGAACAGTTGGTAAAGGTAGGTAAATGTAGGGAACAGTAGGTAAAGGTAGATAAAGGTAGGGAACAGTAGGTAAAGGTAGATAAAGGTAAGGAACAGTACGTAAATGTAGGGAACAGTAGGTAAATGTAGGGAACAGTAGGTAAAGGTAGATAAAGGTAGGGAACAGTAGGTAAAGGTAGGGAACAGTAGGTAAAGGTAAGTACAGGTAGGGAATAGTAGGTAAATGTAGGTAAATGTAGGGAACAGTAGGGAACAGTAGGTAAAGATAGGGAACAGTAGGTAAAGGTAGGGAACAGTAGGTAAATGTAGGGAACAGTAGGTAAAGGTAGGTAAAGGTAGGGAACAGTAGGTAAAAGTAGGGAACAGTAGGTAAAGGTAGGTAAAAGTAGGGAACAGTAGGTAAAGGTAGGGAACAGTAGGTAAAGGTAGGGAACAGTAGGTAAAGGTAGGGAAAAGTAGGGAACAGTAGGTAAAGGTAGGGAACAGTAGGTAAAGGTAGGGAAAGGTAGGGAACAGTAGGTAAAGGTAGGGAACAGTAGGTAAAGGTAGGGAAAGGTAAGGAACAGTAGGTAAAAGTAGGGAACAGTCGGTAAAGGTAGGGAAAGATAGGGAACAGTAGGTAAAGGTAGAGAAAGATAGGGAACAGTAGGTAAAGGTAGGGAACAGTAGGTAAAGGTAGGGAAGGGTAGGTAAAGGTAGATAAAGGTAGGGAACAGTAGGTAAAGGTAGAGAACAGTAGGTAGAGGTAGGGAACAGTAGGTAAATGCAGGGAACAGTAGGTAAAGGTAGGTAAAGGTAAGGAACAATAGGTAATGGTAGGGAACAGTAGGTAAAGATAGGGAACAGTAGGTAAAGGTAAGTAAAGGTAGGGAACAGTAGGTAAAGGTAGGGAACAGTAGGTAAAGGTAAGTAAAGGTAGGGAACAGTAGGTAAAGGTAGGGAACAGTAGGTAAAGGTAGGGAACAGTAGGTAAATGTAGGGAACAGTAGGTAAAGGTAGGTAAAGGTAGGGAACAGTAGGTAAAGGTAGGGAACAGTAGGTAAAGGTAGGGAACAGTAGGGAACAGTAGGTAAAGGTAGGGAACAGTAGGTAAAGGTAGGGAACAGTAGGTAAAGGTAGGGAACAGTAGGTAAATGTAGGGAACAGTAGGTAAAGGTAGGGAACAGTAGGTAAAGGTAGGGAACAGTAGGTAAAGGTAGGGAAAGATAGGGAACAGTAGGTAAAGGTAGGGAACAGTAGGTAAAGGTAGGTAAAGGTAGGGAACAGTAGGTAAAGGTAGATAAAGGTAGGGAAAAGTAGGTAAAGGTAGGGAACAGTAGGTAAAGGTAGGGAACAGTAGGTAAAGGTAGGGAAGGGTAGGTAAAGGTAGATAAAGGTAGGGAACAGTAGGTAAAGGTAGAGAACAGTAGGTAAAGGTAGGGAACAGTAGGTAAAGGTAGGGAAGGGTAGGTAAAGGTAGATAAAGGTAGGGAACAGTAGGTAAAGGTAGGGAACAGTAGGTAAAGATAGAGAACAGTAGGTAAAGGTAGGTAAAGGTTCTTGCTATTAGGAAATTAGACTTGAAGAAAGTTACTGGCCCTGATGCAATAATTAATGACATACTGAAATATTCTGTTAATGAAATGACTCCATTCGAGGTTCATATTTTAACGAACTTTCTGATCATGGCATTTGTCCCGAGAGTTGTTTTGGAGTTAGTCACCTTACCTCTGCACCAGAAAAAAAGAAGTAATAGCCCCGATAATGGTGGAGGTATTACACTTTGTCATGTTAGCAGTGACATTATGGTATGATTGGAAATAACAGAATGCAGGCGTGGCCTGAAGAGTAGGATCTTACTGGGAAATGTCATGCAGGCTATAAGCAAGGGTATTCCATTTTTGATCATTTATGTACACTTACATCAGGTGTTCAAAAACAGTTTAATACCAACTATAATCGTGAACTATATGTGGTCTTAAATAGTTTTGAAAATGCATTTGAATCTCTTAACAGAAAACGTCTGTTGCCTGAATGATCAAAAATGACTTTTAGGGAAAAGTGACTTTTCGGTCACAATTCATTATTGTACGATACATACTAAGTCTAAAAATGACTCTTCGGTCATTATTCATTTTGTTTTTTTACACTCATTTATTAATGGATATGGATAGACACTTACGATTTATAATGATAAAGTTTCGGCTAGAGGAATCAGAAGCAGCCGTGCATTATTTTCGTCACAGAAATCATACACACTTACAGTTGCTGAGTGCACCTTGTAAAGGAACTGAAGAAGATAATTTGCAGTTTTTTATGTTGTCCAGTTTTGTTTGATTTAAAACAAAAAAATAATGAAAACAACTTTCTACAGAAGCTCTTTTGTTTTCAGACTGAGCCTCTGATGATCATTACTTTGTCAAATTGTCATAAGAAATTATCAGTATACTGATAAAAGCCTCTTAGATGACAGAGTATGCAATATCATAATACCATTGTGTTTGGTTCTTTGTATAATGTGGATTGGTAGTTTGTGATACCCACACCCCATCATTACGTGGCGCCACCTTTCGATGAAGAAATGATTGTCATTGCCAGAATTGTCCTCTCTCATCTCTCTCTCTCTCTCTTCTCTCTCTCTCTCTCTCACACACACACACCACACACACACACACACACACACACACACACACACACACACACACACACACACACACTGATGCTGGATTTCTTTATCTCAGTTCAGAAGAATCGTTTAAAAATCAAAAAGACGAAACACACACACCCACGCATGCTCGCACGCACGCACGCTCGCACGCACGCACGCATGCACGCACGCACGCATGCACGCACGCACGCACGCACGCACGCACGCATGCACACACACACACACACACACACACACACACACACACACACACACACACACACACGCACACACACTGATGCTGGATTTCTTGATCTTAGTTCAGAAGAATCGTTTAAAACTCAAACACAGACGAAACACACGAAAAATGCTGCCTCTCAACATTTCTTTCCTCCTTCTTCTTCCTATCATCTTCCCACCTCTTCCTTTCTTCTTCCCATCATCTTCCCACCTCTTCCTTTCTTCTTCCCATCATCTTCCCACCTCTTCCCATCATCTTCCCACCTCTTCCTTTCTTCTTCCCATCATTCCATCTTCCCACCCTCTTCCTTTCTTCTTCCCATCATCTTCCCACATCTTCACCTCTTTCTTCTTCCCATCATCTTCCCACCCTCTTCCCATCATCTTCCCACCTCTTCCTTCTCTTCCCATCATCTTCCCACCTCCTTCCTATATCTCCCCTCCTTCCCATCATCTTCCCACTCTTCCTTTCTTCTTCCCGTCATCTTCCACCCCTCTTCCTTTCTCTTCCCGATCATCTTCCCCCTCTTCCTTCTTCTTCTTCCCATCATCTTCCCCCTCTTCCTTTCTTCTTCCCATCATCTTCCCCCTTCTTCTTCTTCTATCCCATCATCTTCCCACCTCTTCCTTTCTCTTCCATCATCTTCCCACCTCTTCCTTTCTTCTTCCCATCATCTTCCCACCTCTTCCCATCATCTTCCCACCTCTTCCCACTCTTCCCATCATCTTCCCACCTCTTCCCATCATCTTCCCACTCTTCCCTTTCTTCTTCCATCATCTTCCCACCTCTTCCCATCATCTTCCCACCTCTTCCTTTCTCTTCCCGTCATCTTCCCACCTCTTCCTTTCTTCTTCCCGTCATCTTCCCACCTCTTCCTTTCTTCTTCCCATCATCTTCCCACCTCTTCCCATCATCTTCCCACCTCTTCCCATCATCTTCCATCATCTTCCATCATCTTTCCACCTTTCCACACTTCCCATCATCTTCCCACCTCTTCCATCATCTTCCACCTCTTCCCATCTCTTCCTTTCTTCTTCCCATCATCTTCCTTTCTCCTTCCTTTCTTCTTCCCGTCATCTTCCCACCTCTTCCCTCATCATCTTCCACCTCTTCCTTTCTTCTGCTGCTTTTCTCCTTTACTGTCCTCCTTTTCCTGCTTTTTTTTTTTTTAATTTCTTGTCCTTTTATTCCTCCGTTTTCTCCTTCCTTTTTTTCTTCTTCCCTTTCTAATTGTCTTCCTCCTTCTCTTCTTTGTTACTCCACCACCTTTGTTTCTTCACCCACCCACCCCCTCCCATTTCTTGTTTTTCTTCCTCCTCCTCGGTTTCTTTTTCACGTTTTCGTTCTATTCTTCTTCCTAGACTCCTTCTTTTTCCCCTATCGACTCCATTTGTCTTCTTCCCTACACTCCTCTTCTTTCCCCTATCGACTGCTATTGTCTTCTTCCCTAACTCCTCTTCTTTCCCCTTACTGACTGCTATTGTCTTCTTCCCTACACTCCTCTTCTTTCCCCTTACTGACTGCTATTGTCTTCTTCCCTACATTCCTCTTCTTTCCCCTTACTGACTGCTATTGTCTTCTTCCCTACATTCCTCTTCTTTCCCCTTACTGACTGCTATTGTCTTCTTCCCTACACTCCTCGTCTTTCCCCTTACTGACTGCTATGTCTTTCCTACATCCTCTTCTTTCCCCTACGACTGCTATTCTCTCCCTCACTCCTCTTCTCCCTTACTGACTGCTATTGTCTTCTTCCCTACATCCTCTCTTCCTTACTGACTGCTATTGTCTTCTCCCTACATCCTCTTCTTCCCTTACTGACTGCTATTGTCTTTTCCTACTCTTCTTCCCCTTACGACTGCTATGTCTCTTCCTACTCCTCTTTTTCCCCTTACTGACTGCTATTGTCTTCTTCC
>CM065743.1:21681165-21693665 GCA_033310375.1 Conus canariensis
GTCCAAATGTAATCAAGATCAAGCAATCTGATTATGTGTATGAAGTATGGACGATTTCACCTGTTCTAATGTAATTGCTGAACAGTGTGTGTGTGTGTGTGTGTGTGTGTGTGTGTGTGTGTGTGTGTGTGTGTGTGTGTTACTTTTTAACAACTTCAAGGATGGTAAAAGTGTGATAGACACATTGATAGCACAAGGAGTTCAACTTCTGTGGTGTTTTCAGAAACGGAACACAGAGGCAAAGCTTCTATATGCACCTTTGTTTGGAGGTCTTTTGACACTGTAAAAGTTTACCTGTGCATGATGAAGGTGGCGTGACAGAGGCCCCTCCACCTGAAAAGGATGACACAAATCTGACAGGAGAAAACATCACGAACATGGAAGGGTCTGAAAGCTCATCCTCAACTAAGATGGACACTTTCACCATGAACCGTACACTTCAAAAAACAGTTGCGTTATCTTTGTGACAACCAGGAAAAAGTGGCCACATGTGGAACGGAGGGTCATTTGGCACAGTGCATTGTAACACAACGGGGAAAACTATCCCAAAATGTGATAGTGTCCCACTGAGAGATCACTTCTGTTGACTCGCAGCATCTGATGAATAGCTGTATGGCCAAAGAGGCAAGTCAACAAGCTATTTATGCCTGTCCTTCTAACAACGTAACAGAGGTTTTGAAACATTACCAGCAGCATGCTCTTTCACACCATGGATTGATTATCGTATGTCGCTCTTCCATCATTATCTGCTCGCTGCTCATTCGCGGTGCTTGTGCACAGTCCACATCTGGTTCCGATTTTGCAAATCGACAGCCGGCACCCCACAGCAAACGACCAGTCTAATCATTTTCTAACAGAAAGGAACATGACCGGAAAGATCAATATCTTCCAGGCGTGATCAAAGGAAGCATGACCTCAAAGATCAATATCTTCCAGGCCTGATCAACGGAAGCATGAACCCATAAAAGGGATCCAATATCTTCCAGGCGTGATCAGAAGCAAGCAAATCGTTTATTTGAATAGAATACGGCTTTATTCAAAGCGATTTATGCTGTTGATGTCCCAGCCGATCACCAGGGGCAATATCAGGGCTGTCGTTCCATCTAAGTGAAATCTCTACACGGACGTTACCGAAAAACGTAAAGAAAAGATAACCTGCTGAAAACAGGATAAAGAGCTCTGATATGGCGAAAGGCTTTGATTCGAGCTTTAATTCGAGAAATAACTGAAAAGCCGTTTAAATGACAAATTCAGAGATGTTTCTTCAGTTCTCAACAAAGATGGCAAAACTGTGACAGATACCGTGATATCAAGAGAGCTGGCCTCAAGCCTGTTTTCTTACAGCTGACGTGGGTACGGAAACGGAACAGGACGGTAAACGAGAGGTTCACTAGTACCACTGGACGTGGTGATATGACAACGGTTACCTGTTCCTGGTGTAAGCGTCAAAACAGAGTCTCCTCCACCTGAAACAGACAGAAATTTGATGACAAATTCTCCTTAAAAAGTGTTTGTGTCATAATATTATTCCAGTGTGTAAGCCTCTGTGTAGGGTCATCAGGGGCACAGATAAAATCGGTTTTCAGCTGACTACAAGGACAACAAACACGTGAGTAACACAGTGACAGCTGAAGCAGCTTACGGCTGTGTTCCTGCTGCCAAGGCTGAAAATGAAGTGGACCGGACAGGCAAAGTTCTGAGCCATGCTACTGATCACTACACTTAACCGTATTATAACTGGTTGTACATGGCAGAGGTGTTGTGACAGAATCGCCTCCATCTCTAAAAAAAAAAAAAAGAAAGAAACAATTGTGATGAGATAGAAGATTTTACAAATACATTACTATCTTAATTAAACAGCTCCATATAGTCCCATTTTGTGCACATGGAATATGGAATCATGGGAACATAAAAACAGAAGCACAGACAGAGACAGACAGAGAATAAGGATAGCTATATCTTAAAGTTAGAGATGTATAGTTACACGTATCACATCATAAAATAATCAAATGACATTCTATGCGCCAGGTTACGTGTCTGATCTTTCTCTTTTTTATTTTCTTTCTGAAAAGTCTTCGTTCAAAAACATCAAACATGATCAAGGTGACCTTGAACTGATCTCGAAGAGCAGAGATCTGTTATCAACATCATTAGCTTCCCTGGAACGCAGGTTATCCTGCACACAGCATTTGTACGCACACAGTTTGAAAATATCACAAATGTTTAGCACTACTAATATCGAAAGGCAATCATTCTTGGCAGGATTATTGGCATACAACATACTTTGCATTTTGCACTTTGAGACGCAACATCTGAAAAATGCCGCCCGTGGCTTAACATAATGAAATAGTGTTACTGTTAACCCGTGTTGACCCAGAATTATCAGATACGGAAACTCCTACTTTGACAGCCACTGACCTTGAATTTAGACACCAAACAGTGCATTAAAATCCAACACCAGCAAGTCTTCTGGTAGTGATATACAACCAATTTCTTTGTCCTATCAGTCAGCTGAACAGTTTCATCAGAGAAAGAACATGCCAAAACATCGACGTGAAACGGTGATTCTGTATTCCACACAGTCAACAGCCCGATCGTTATCCAGGCGTGCGCTTTAAATGAAATGTTGGACTGTCTAGATCTTTCTGCTTGACCCAAAAACTAAGAGAGGCTAACTGCTTGACCCAAAATCTAAGAGAGGCTAACTGTTTGACCCAAAAACTAAGAGAGGCTAACTGTTTGACCCAAAAACTAAGAGAGGCTAACTGTTTGACCCAAAAACTAAGAGAGGCTAACTGTTTTTGCAGGTGGAAAGGGAGGCGTTATTTTTCCCTGATTGTTTGTTTGATTGCTGTAGTTGCTGCTTTTTTTTCCGAAAATTTGTGAAATACACACCAGTTCAAATGGTTTGGCTGTACAGTTCGTTCGCCAACTAACTCCGAAGATCGCCAAATGGTGGCTAACACAGTGACAGCATGAGCTAAAACAGGTATTGCTTTCACATCGCCAATGGAGGGACATAAACAAGAGAACGGAAACGTTCTGAGCGGCGCTGCTATATCAGGATTTGTAATGTTATAAGAGCTTACCTGTTACTGCTGGAGATGGTGTGGTGGAGCCTTCTGCGTCTGAAATATTAAAAAAAAGTAGCTTAAGTTTCATTTTTAAAATGGTTACAAATGTATACATATCTTAAACCAAGTACGAACTGGATCGTGCTTTAATTTCCGTGGTCAGGCCAGGGCTATGGAGAACTACCCCAGCTGACTGGGGGCTGTTCTGAGCCAGGTCTAGTTTAACTCCTCAAGGGGAGGGGCTGTTTTGGGCCAATGCCAAATTAACTCGCTGGGGGGGGGGGGGGGGGGGGCTGTTCTAATCCTGTTGGGGACTGATTTGGCGCAAACCCAGATTAACTCCCGGGAGTTAATCTGGGACAGTGCGAGACTGACTCCCGGGAGTTAAATTGGGAAGGGGGGGGGGGGGCAGTTTCACCACGTTACACCGGTTTGCAGACAAACTTTGACAATGTGGGGGCTTGCAGCCGCCTTGTAGAGCAGTTTGCAACCAACAGAAAGTTGATAACAATGGCATTTAGTTCTGCCACTTTAGGCTTCAATATTGCTTCTATAACGAGGCAATAGTCAACAGAGGGTAATAATTGCAAACCACCATGATGTTTTCGCTTGAAGTTTTACCAAATCCTCAGTTTACCGGCACACCCGAGTGAGGTGGTATGGTCACCAAATGCGCCCATATCCCATGGATTTGCGACGGGAAAAGTTGTTCAAGATTAATTCCTCAGATTGTGACATGATCGATGCGAGGACAGTGAAGGATGACAGTGTTTAACAGGAGAGTTCACTCGGCAGGGTTTTCAGCTGAACGCCCCCTGTCCGCAGATTGTCGTCCCTTCGAATGACTTTGACTGTCAGCATTGATGGAACAATCATCGTGTCAAACTGCATGTTTCTTTAACATTTTCAGACAACGTCGAGTTGTGTTCTAATTAAGTTCACCTGAGTCCTTGAAAGAAAGGAAACACAACGGAGAACAATCATGATTGAAGGCACAACGGAGAACAATCATGATTGAAGGCACAACGGAGAACAATCATGACTAAAGGCACAACGGAGAACAATCATGATTGAAGGCAAGCTAGCGTTGGTGCTTCCTGCGAAGTGTCCCTGGCGAATATATATATATATATATATGTGTGTGTGTGTGTGTGTGTGTGTGCGTGTGTGTGTGTGTGTGTGTGGTGTGTGTGTGTGTGCTTTTTTCCGCACATAGGAAATGAATCAATGTCAACAATTGCAGTGCGTGTCCTATCCAGCTCTGGCCCCTCAGACCGCAGTCAACAATGGCACTGAGCAAAGCCACTTGAGTAGTCCATTCCCCAGCACCGCACATCCACACAGCAAAAACCTGAAGTGAACAAACTCACTGAAAACCAGTGCCCTAGTAGTCAGCTTTCCTTCTATACACCGCAGTGTCAGGCTACTTACCACAACTCGCAAAACGTCTGGTGAAGATTGTACGCTAAGGCTGCAACGACGGGGCGCGTTTTGATTGGTGAATTGAAGGAGAGGGTTTCACTGACTCAAAGAAAGCGTGTTACAAGCATCAGAATACTCTCACTCCCTTTGCCTTGTTTAGAGCCTGGCTCCGTGATTGTGACAGATGATCTCTCTCTCTCTCACTCTCTCTCTCTCTCTCTCTCTCTCTCTCTCTCTTAGTTACGTGTTAACTTGACCTCATTTCTAGGGGCTGGGGACCTGAACAAATAAAGATTGTTCGTTCATTGTTCTCTCTCTCTCTCTCTCTTCTCTCTCTCTCCTCTCTCTCTCTCCTCTCTCTCTCTTCTCTCTCTCTCTCTCTAAGCGCTTGTGTTCTGTGTTGGGGACAGTGAGCTAGTAGAGGATGGTGTGACAGGGAATACTTCTACAGGAGAGTGTGTTGTTGAAAGACTTGGATGTGGTAGCGACGTGGATATGTAACTATCTGTAACTACTCTTCTTCATGTCTGTCCTTCTTTGTCGTGTCCTGTCCTACTCCCAGCCCTGCTCACCCCTTCCACGCTTGTCTCTTTTCTCCTCCTCCCCCCCCCCCCCCACACACACACACATATCGTCAGAGGTGGTGATCTGGCATAACTCCCATTGTGTGGAACAAACTGTCTGTAACTTAGCACCACGGCACTCAAACTACGCCCCGAAATCTGGCTCACAAACCTTCCATTTCCCAACAAATGTAATTTCCTATCTATCCATTAAGACTGTTGTCCGTGTATATACGGTTACACACTGTGGTACATTCTCTGTGTGTGTGTGTGTGTGTGTGTGTGTGTGTGTGTGTGTGTGTGTGTGTGTGTGTGCGTGTGCGTGCGTGCGTGCGTGCGTGCGTGAGCGCGCGTGCGCGCGCGTCTGTGTGTGAGTGTGTATGTGTACGTGTGTGCGCGCTCGCGTGCGTATTAGTATGTGTATAGAACGAAACGATGGAGGAGGCAGGATGCAGTGGGATGATTTTTTTGTACTCCCAGTTCTTATAGAACAGGGAATACTTTACAATGCGAACGAAGAAATGCTGTCTGTCTGTCTGTCTGGGTGTCCGTCCGTGGTCAAAATGTGTTCCACTCGCTCCAGACAAAACTACTGAGCCGATCTTTCTGAAAATGTGTAGGCATGTTCATTATGGGTCACGGATGATACTCGACGTTTTATTTTACCAGAATAGCCGTTACTAACGGCTATAACGGCCCATTACGGTTTTTCTTCTTTGTAGAATATCTCAGAAAGCACTTGGCCGATCTTTCTGAAAATTTGTAGGTATGTTCACTATGGGTCACGGATGATGCCCGATGTTTTATGTTACCGTTATATCCGTTACTAACGGCTATAACGGCCCATTACGGTTTTTCTTCTTTGTAGAATATCTCAGAAAGCACTTGGCCGATCTTTCTGAAAATTTGTAGGTATGTTCACTATGGGTCACGGATGATGCCCGATGTTTTATGTTACCGTTATATCCGTTACTAACGGCTATAACGGCCCATTACGGTTTTTCTTCTTTGTAGATATCCCAGAAAGTACTTGACCGATCTTTCTGAAATTTGTAGGTATGTTCATTATGGGTCACGGATGATGCCCGATGTTCTATTTTAGCAGATTATCCGTTACTAACGGCTATAACGGCCAAAACGGATTTTCTTCCGTTACTAACGGTTATAACTGCCCAAAACAGGTTTTCTTCTTTATGGAATATCTCAGAAAGTACTTGGCCGATCTTTCTGAAAGTTTGTAGGTATGTTCACTATGGGTCACGGATGATGCTCGATGTTTTATGTTACCGTTATATCCGTTACTAACGGCTATAATGGCCCATTACGCTTTTTCTTCTTTATGGAATATCTCAGAAAGTACTTGGCCGATCTTTCATGTTCATTATGCGTCACGGATGATGCCCGATGTTTTGTTTTACCAGAATATCCGTTACTAACGGCTATAACGGCCAAAACGGATTTTCTTCCGTTACTAACGGCTATAACGGCCCAAAACAGTTTTCTTCTTTATGGAATATCTCAGAAAGTACTTGGCCGATCTTTCTGAAAATGTGTAGGTATGTTCGCTATGGGTCACGGATGATGCCCAAGGTTTTATGTTACCGTTACTTCCGTTACTAACGGCTATAACGGCCCATTACGGTTTTTCTTCTTTATGGAATATGTCAGAAAGTACTTGGCCGATCTTTCTGAAAATTTGTAGGTATGTTCATTATGGGTCACGGATGATGCCCGATGTTCTATTTTACCAGAATATCCGTTACTAACGGCTATAACGGCCAAAATGGATTTTTCTTCCGTTACTAACGGCTATAACGGCCCAAAACAGTTTTTCTTCTTTATGGAATATCTCAGAAAGTACTTGGCCGATCTTTCTCAAAATTTGTAGGTATGTTCATTATGGGTCACGGATGATGCCCGATGTTTTATTTTACCAGAATATCCGTTACTAACGGCTATAACGGCCAAAATGGATTTTCTTCCGTTACTAACGGCTATAACGGCCCAAAACAGTTTTTCTTCTTTATGGAATATGTCAGAAAGTACTTGGCCGATCTTTCTGAAAATTTGTAGGTATGTTCATTATGGGTCACGGATGATGCCCGATGTTTTATTTACCAGAATATCTGTTACTAACGACTGTAACGGCTCCTAACGGTTTTTCTTCTTTATGGAATATGTCAGAAAGTACTTGGCCGATCTTTCTGAAAATTTGTAGGTATGTTCATTATGGGTCACGGATGATGCCTGATGTTTTATTTTATCAGAATATCAGTTACTAACGACTGTAACGGCTCCTAACGGTTTTTCTTCTTTATGGAATATGTCAGAAAGTACTTGGCCGATCTTTCTGAAAATTTGTAGGTATTTTCATTATAGTTCACTATATGCCGGATGGTTTATTTTACCAGAATGGCCGTTACTAACGGCTGTAACGGCCCAAAACGGTTTTTTTTCTTTATGGAATATCTCACGCGTATTCAAGATAAACTGGGAGTACGTTTATATGCTGGGAGTACGTTTATAGGCTTTGCATCTTGTTTCTTATAGCTTCTGACGCAGCTGCCTTGAACAGATATATGGAAAGCGCTGTGTGTAATTATTTTGTCATCGTCATCAACATGATGATGATGATGATGATGATGATGATGATGATGATGATGATGATGATGATGATGATGATCATGATGACTGATTTGAGGAGGGTCTCAGGGCTTCCCTCTTATAGAGGTGACAGAGGATGGCAGAGGAAACTGCTGAAAGTGGATGGCCCGCCCCTGACAGACAGTACAGAAAAAAGTGGAGGTTACTGTGTAGCGTGAAACTTGGTCACAGAGTCAGGCAGGTATGCAGTTAGCTAAACTGGGGGAGGGGAAGTGGGGGGAGCAGGATTTCGGGAAAGGAAGGGTGATTATGAATGAGAGAGAGAGAGAGAGAGAGAGAGAGAGAGAGGACAGACAGACAGACAGACAGACAGACAGACAGACAGACAGACAGGGACAGACAAACAGACAGAAAGACAGCGACTGTAGTGGGCGGCTAAAAAAGGAATGGTGGAAGGATGGTAAGGCTGACAGTGGATATGGGGAGAAGGGGTGGGGGAGGGGTGGGGGAAAGGGGTGGTGGAGGGGTCGGGGTAGGGGAGAGGAGACAATGTGATGATGGTGAAGACAGGATGAAGAGTGAGGGGGATGAGAAGTGGAGAGAGTGAAGGGAGGGGGAGGGGGGGGGGGGCAAAAAGACAGCTGGGCCACCGAAAAGCCCCAGGCAAAAATATTCATAGGTATTGAGGTCACCAAGACCGACACCACTTGTATCTGTCATCACACACACACACACACACACACACACACACACAACACACACACACACACACACCACACACCACACACACAACACACACACACAGAAGAGAGAGAGAGAGAGAGAGAGATGCGCGTCTAGAAGAAAAGTGACAGAGAGAAGAGTGAAGAGATTGCGGTAATTTGAGGAAAGAAAAGTGAGAAGACGTAAGTTGGAGAGATTAGACGGTAAGTTTGGGGAAGACTGTAGACGGTAAGTTTGGGGAGACTGTAGACGGTAAGTTTGGGGAGACTGTAGACGGTAAGTTTGGGGAGACTGTAGACGGTAAGTTTGTGGAAAACTGTTGATGACGGTAAGTTTGGGAAGACTGTAGATGACAATAAGTTTGGGAAGACTGTAGATGACGGTAAGTTTGGGGAAGACTGTAGATGACGGTAAGTTTGGGGAAGACTGTAGATGACGGTAAGTTTGGAGAAGACTGTAGCTGACGGTAAGTTTGCGAAGACTGTAAATGACGGTAAGTTTGGGGAAGACTGTAGATGACGGTAAAGTTTGGGGAAGACTGTAGATGACAGTAAGTTTGGGAAGACTGTAGATGACAATAAGTTTGGGAAGACTGTAGATGACGGTAAGTTTGGGAAGACTGTAGATGACGGTAAGTTTGGGGAAGACTGTAGATGACGGTAAGTTTGGGAAGACTGTAGATGACGGTAAGTTTGGGAAGACTGTAGATGACGGTAAGTTTGGGGAAGACTGTAGATGACAGTAAGTTTGGGAAGACTGTAGATGACAATAAGTTTGGGAAGACTGTAGATGACGGTAAGTTTGGGGAAGACTGTAGATGACAGTAACTTTGGGGAAGACTGTAGATGACGGTAAGTTTGGGGAAGACTGTAGATGACAGTAAGTTTTGAGAAGACTGTAGATGACGGTAAGATTGGGAAGACTGTAGATGACAGCAGGCTTGAGGACCACTGTAGATGACGGAAAGTTTGGGGAAGACTGTAGATGACGGTAAGTTTGGGGAAGACTGTAGATGACGGTAAGTTTGGGGAAGACTGTAGATGACGATAAATTTGGGGAGGACTGTAGATGACGGTAAGTTTGGGGAAGACTGTAGATGACGGTAAGTTTTGGGAAGACTGTAGATGACGGTAAGTTGGGTATAGTGGGGAAGACTGTAGATGACGGTAAGTTTGGGGTAACTAGAGTAATTGGAAGACTGTAGATGACGGTAAGTTTGGGTTGGAAGTGGAACTGTAGATGACGGTAAGTTTGGGAAGACTGTAAATGACGGTAAGTTTGGGGAAGACTGTAGATGACGGTAAGTTTGGGGAAGACTGTAGATGACGGTAAGTTGGGGAAGACTGTAGATGACGGTAAGTTTGGGGAAGACTGTAGATGACGTAAGTTTGGGAAGACTGTAGATGACAATAAGTTTGGGACGACTGTAGATGACGGTAAGTTTGGGGAAGACTGTAGATGACAGTAACTTGGGGAAGACTGTAGATGACGGTAAGTTTGGGGAAGACTGTAGATGACGGTAAGTTTGGGGAAGACTGTAGATGACGGTAAGTTTGGGAAGACTGTAGATGACGCTAAGGTTTGAGGACTGTAGATGACGGTAAGTTTGGGGAAGACTGTAGATGACGGTAAGTTTGGGGAAGACTGTAAGATGACGGTAAGTTTTGGGAAGACTGTAGATGACGATAAATTTGGGGAGGACTGTAGATGACGGTAAGTTTGGGGAAGACTGTAGATGACGGTAAGTTTGGGGAAGACTGTAATGACGGTAAGTTTTGGGAAGACTGTAGATGACAGTAAGTTTGGGGAAGACTGAGATGACAGTAAGTTTGGGAAGACTGTAGATGACGGTAAGTTTGGGGAAGACTGTAGATGACGGTAAGTTTGGGAAGACTGTAGATGACGGTAAGTTTGGGAAGACTGTAGATGACGGTAAGTTTGGGGAAGACTGTAGATGACGGTAAGTTTGGGGAAGACTGTAGATGACGGTAAGTTTTGAGGAAGACTGTAGATGACGTAAGTTTGAGGAAGACTGTAGATGACGGTAAGTTTGGGGAAGACAGAGATGACGGTAAGTTTGGGGAAGACTGTAGATGACGGTAAGTTTGGGACATTGGAAGACTGTAGATGACGTAATTTGGGAAGACTGTAGATGACGGTAAGTTTGAGGAAGGACTGTAGATGACAGTAAGTTTGGGGAAGACTGTATAGAATTGGAACGTGATAAGTTTTAGGAAGACTGTAGATGACGGTAAGTTTGGGAAGACTGTAGATGACGGTAGTTGGGGAAGACTGTAGATGATGGTAAGTTTGGGAAGACTGTAGATGAAGTCTTGAGGAAGACTGTAGATGACGGTAAGTTTGGGGAAGACTGTAGATGACAGTAGCTTTATGGAAGACTGTAGATGACGGTAAGTTTGGGAAGACTGTAAGACTGACAGTTTAAGGTAGATGAGGGAAGACTGTAGATGACGGTAAGTTTGGGGAAGACTGTAGATGACGGTAATTTAAGCGAGAGTAGGGAAGACTGTAGATGACAGTAAGTTTGGGAGACTGTAGATGACGGATAAGTTTGGGGAAGACTGTAGATGACAGTAAGTTTGGGAAGACTGTAGATTGACGGTAGGTAAGTTTGGGGAAGACTGTAGATGATGTAAGTTTGGGGAAGACTGTAGATGACAGTAAGTTTGGGGAAGACTGTAGATGACGTAAGTTGTGGAAGACTGTAGATGACGGTAAGTTTGGGAAGACTGTCAGATGACAGTAAGTTTGGGGAAGACTGTAGATGACGGTAAGTTTGGGAAGACTGTAGATGACAGTAAGTTTGGGGAAGACTGTAGATGACAGTAAGTTTGGGGAAGACTGTAGATGACGAAGTTTGGGGAAGACTGTAGATGACGTAAGTTTGGGGAAGACTGTAGATGACAGTAACTTTGGGAAGACTGTAGATGACGGTAAGTTTGGGGGAAGACTGTAGATGACGGTAATTTGGGAAGACTGTAGACGACGGTAAGTTTGGGAAACTGTAGATGACGGTAAGTTTGGAAGACTGTAGATGACGGTAAGTTTGGGGAAGACTGTAGATGACGTAAGTTTGGGAAGACGTAGATGACGGTAAGTTTGGGGAAGACTGTAGATGACAGTAAGTTTGGGAAGACTCTAGATGACAGTAAGTTTGGGGAAGACTGTAGATGACGGTTAGTTTGGGAAGACTGTAGATGACGGTAAGTTTGGGGAAGACTGTAGATGACGGTAAGTTTCAGGAAGATTGTAGATGAGAGTAAGTTTGAGGAAGACTGTAGATGACGGTAAATTGGGGTAGACTGTAGATGACGGTAAGTTTGGAGAACACTGTAGATGACGGTAGGTTTGGGCAAGACTGTAGATGACGGTCAGTTTGGGAAGACTGTAGATGACAGTAAATTTGGGAAGACTGTAGATGACGGTAAGTTTGGGAAGACTGTAGATGACAGTAAGTTTGGGAAGACTGTAGATGACGGTAGGCTTGGGAAGATTGTAGATGACAGTAAGTTTGGGAAGACTGTAGATGACAGTATGTTTGGGAAGACTGTAGATGACAATAAGTTTGGGGAAGACTGTAGATGACGCTAAGTTTGGGGAAGACTGTAGATGACGGTAAGTTTGGGAAGACTGTAGATGACAGTAAGTTTGCGAAGACTGTAGATGACACTAAGTTTGGGAAGACTGTAGATGACGGTAAGTTTGGGAAGACTGTTGATGACGGTAAGTTTGTGAAGACTGTAGATTACAGTAACTTTGGGGAAGACCGTAGATGACAGTAAGTTTGGGAAGACTGTGGATAAGAGTGATGAAGGGACTGAGAACAGAAAGAGGAAAGAAGTGGACAGTGTATTGTGTGTGTGTGTGTGTGTGTGTGTGTGTGTGTGTGTGTGTGGTGTGTGTGTGTGTGTGTGTGTGTGTGTGTGTGTGTGTGTGTGTGTGTGTTGTGTGTGTGTGTGTGTGTGTGTGTGTGTGTGTGTGTGTGTGTGCAGTGTGTGTGTGTGTGTGTTGTGTGTGTGTGTGTGTGTGTGTGTGTGTGTGTGTGTGTGTGGTATGTGTGTGTGTTGTTGTGTGTGTGTGTGTTGTGTGTTGT
>CM065743.1:21698665-21708665 GCA_033310375.1 Conus canariensis
AATAGGGGAGAAGGAGGGAGATAGGGAGAAGGAGGGAGAATAGGGAGAGAAGGAGGGAATGAGCGAGAAGGAGGGAGAATGGAGGAGAAGGGAGAGAATGGGGAGAGAATGAGGAGAATAGGGAGAGAAGGAGCGAGAATAGGTAGAGAAGGAGCGAGAATGGGGAGAGAATGAGAGAGAATAGGGAGAGATTGAGGGAGAATAGGGAGAGAAGGTGCAAGAATAGGGAGAGAAGGGCGAGAATAGGGAGAGAAGGGAGGGAGAAGTAGGGAGAGAAGGAGGGAGAATAGGAGAGAAGGAGGGGAGAATGGGGAGAGAAGGGAGGAGAATGGGTGAGAAGGAGGGAGAATGGGGAGGAAAAAGAGAGAATAGGAGAGAAGGAGGAGAATGGGGAGGGAAGAAGGGAATAGGGTGAGAAGGAGGGAATGGGGGAGAGGAAAGGAGGGAGAATAGGGGAGAAGGAGGAGAAGGGAGGGAAAGGAGAATAGGGAGAGAAGGAAGGGAGAATAGGGGAGAGAAGGGAGGGAGAATAGGGAGAGAAGGAGGAGAATGGGGAGGGAAGAAGAGAGAATAGAGAGAAGGAGGAGAATGGGGAGGGAAGAAGGGAGAATAGGTGAGATAGGGGGAGAATGGAGGGAAGAAGGGAGAATAGGGAGAGAAGGAGGAGAATGGGGAGGAAGAAGGGAGAATAGGAGAGAAGGAGGAGAATGGGGAGGGAAGAAGGGAGAATAGGGAGGAGAGAATGGAGGGAAGAAGGGAGAATAGGAGAGAAGGAGGAGAATGGGGAGGGAAAAGAGGAATAGGGAGAAGGAGGGAGAATGGGGGGGAAGAAGGGAGAATAGGGTGAGAAGGAGGAGAATGGAGGGAAGAGGGAGAATAGGGAGAAGAAGGAGGGAGAAATGGGGAGGGAATGGAAGGGAGAATAGGGTGAGAAGGAGGGAGAATGGGGAGGGAAGAAGGGAGAATAGGGAGAAGGGGGAGAATGGGGAGGGAAGAAGGGAAATAGGGTGAGAAGGAGGGAGAATGGGAGGGAAGAAGGGAGAATAGGAGAGAAGGAGGAGAATGGGGAGGAAGAAGGGAAATAGGGGAGAAGGAGGGAGAATGGAGGAAGAAGGAATAGGGGAGAAGGAGGAGAATGGGGAGGAAGAAGGAGAATAGGGGAGAGAAGGAGGAGAATAGGGGGGAAGAAGGGAGAATAGGGGAGAAGGAGGGAGAATGGGAGGGAAAGGGAGAGAATAGGGGAGAAGGAGGAGAATGGGGAGGGAGAAGGAGAATAGGAGGAAGAGGAGGAATAGGGAGAGAGAGGAGGAGAATAGGGAGAGAGAGGAGAATGGGGAGAAAGGAGGGAGAATGGGAGAAGGAGAGAAGGAGAGAAGGGAGGAAAAAGGAGAATAGGGAGAGAGGAGATGGGAGAAGAGGGAGAATAGGGAGAGAGAGGAGGAGAATGGGAGGAAGAGAGGAGAAAGGAGAGAATGGAGGAGAGAAGGGGAGGGAGAATGGAGAGAAGAGATGGGAAGGGAGAAGGGGAAGGAGAGAATAGGAGAGAAGGAGAAAGAAGGAGGAAGAATAGGGGAGAGAGAGGAGAATGGGGAGGGAAGAAGGGAGAATAGGGAGAAGGAGGGAAGGAGGAGAAAGGGGAATAGGGGAGAGAGGGAGAGGGAGGGAGAGGGAAAGAGGGAAAGAGGAGGGAGAATGGGGAGAGGAAGAGAAGTGAGAGAGTAGGAGAAGGGAGAGAAGGGGAGAAGAAGGAATAGGGAGAGAAGGGGAGAATGGGAGAGAAAGGAAGGGGAAGAGAGAAGGAGAGAAGAGGATGGGAGAAGATAGGAGAGAAGAGAGAGGGGAAATGGAGAGAGAGAAAGAATGGGAGAAGAAAGAGTGAGAGGAGAAGGAGAAGGAGTGGAGAATGAGGAAGAGGAGAGAATGGGGAAGGGATAAGTGGAAGGGAAGAGAAGAGAGAATAGAAAGGAGAGGAGGATCAGAGAAGGATGAGATAAAAAGAAGTGGAAAAAGTAAAGTAGATGAAGTGTGAACAGATGAAGAAAAAAGGGTGATAAAGGGAGAGAAGAGAGAGTGATGGAAAGGGAAAGAGGGGGAAAGGGGAGAGAAGGAGGAAAAGGAAATAGAGGATGAGAAGAGGAAAGGACGAATAGAATGGGAAGAGGAAGTAGATGAAAGCAGAATGGATGAGACAAGAACAGGCCACTCACCTGCACAGGTGAGACTCAGGACTCAGACAAACGAGTATTGGTATTAAAATAAGTAGTTAACAGTACCGCTATCTCGACAGCTGCTGAACAGCATTGCAAGGAAACCAAAGGTGTGACATTAAAGCTGGCAGCAGGGCTTTTTTAATCGAAGAGTTGACTGGAAAGGGCGAAAGGGGGGGGGGGGATGAAGGGTGGCAAAAGGTGTTGAGGGGTGGGACAGAAAGGGACGGATAGGGAAGGGAAGGAGGAAGGAAGATGAAAGGCACTCAAAGTACCGCCCCGCTATGGTTAAGCTCCTGATACACTCCACTGTTGTCGTCAAATTTCGCTGAGTGAGACGTGACCTTAAAGAGAGAAACCCAATTGAGATAGGCATGCAAAGACAGTGTTATACGTCAAGCTGCTCAATGGAATGGCGTATTTACTATTTAAAGGGAGGGGGTGATGGGGGGGGGGGGGAGGGGAGCCCAGCTGGTTTACTAATGGACTGTGCAATGAGCCTTTGGATAGACAACCTGTTGTTTGAATAGTGACGGATCGTGTAGTGTTGTTATTGTTCAGAAATCAATGTGGATTTGTGGCAAAATATAAAACTGAGAGCAGGTTCCGATAAGGTAAAGGGAGGGGTGGGGATAAGGTAAAGGGAGGGGGGATAAGGTAAAGGGAGGGGCGGGGATAAGGTAAAGGGAGGGGGCGGGGATAAGGTAAAGGGAGGGGGCGGGGATAAGGTAAAGGGAGGGGGGGGGATAAGGTAAAGGGAGGGGGGATAAGGTAAAGGGAGGGGGCGGGGATAAGGTAAAGGGAGGGGGGATAGGTAAAGGGAGGGGGGGGGATAAGGTAAAGGGAGGGGGGGATAAGGTAAAGGGAGGGGGCGGGGATAAGGTAAAGGGAGGGGCGGGATAAGGTAAAGGAGGGGTGGGGATAAGGTAAAGGGAGGGGGGGATAAGGTAAAGGGAGGGGGCGGGATAGTAAAGGGAGGGGGGATAAGGTAAAGGGAGGGTGGGGATAAGGTAAAGGGAGGGAGGGATAAGGTAAAGGGAGGGGGCGGGGATAAGGTAAAGGGAGGGGGTGGGGATAAGGTAAAGGGAGGGGGGGATAAGGTAAAGGGAGGGGGCGGGGATAAGGTAAAGGGAGGGGGGCGGGGATAAGGTAAAGGGAGGGGGCGGGGATAAGGTAAAGGGAGGGGGAGGGGATAAGGTAAAGGGAGGGGGGATAAGGTAAAGGGAGGGGCGGGATAGGTAACGGGGGTGGATAAAGGTAAAGGGGGGGGGGCGGGGATAAGGTAAAGGGAGGGGGCGGGGATAAGGTAAAGGGAGGGGGGGGGATAAGGTAAAGGGAGGGGGGGGATAAGGTAAAGGGAGGGGGGGGATAAGGTAAAGGGAGGGGGGGATAAGGTAAAGGGGAGGGGGAGGGGATAGGTAAGGGAGGGGGATAAGGTAAAGGGAGGGGCGGGGATAAGGTAAAGGGAGGGGGCGGGATAAGGTAAAGGGAGGGGTGGGGATAAGGTAAAGGGAGGGGGGGATAAGGTAAAGGGAGGGGGTGGGGATAAGGTAAAGGGAGGGGGGGATAAGGTAAAGGGAGGGGGTGGGGATAAGGTAAAGGGAGGGGCGGGGATAAGGTAAAAGGAGGGGGTGGGGATAAGGTAAAGGGAGGGGGTGGGGATAAGGTAAAGGGAGGGGGGGATAAGGTAAAGGGAGGGGGTGGGGATAAGGTAAAGGGAGGGGGGGGGTGGGGATAAGGTAAAGGGAGGGGGTGGGGATAAGGTAAAGGGAGGGGGGATAAGGTAGAGGGAGGGGGCGGGGATAAGGTAAAGGGAGGGGTGGGGATAAGGTAAAGGGAGGGGGCGGGGATAAGGTAAAGGGAGGGGGTGGGGATAAGGTAAAGGGAGGGGGCGGGGATAAGGTAAAGGGAGGGGGGATAAGGTAGAGGGAGGGGGCGGGGATAAGGTAAAGGGAGGGGTGGGGATAAGGTAAAGGGAGGGGGCGGGGATAAGGTAAAGGGAGGGGGTGGGGATAAGGTAAAGGGAGGGGGCGGGGATATGGTAAAGGGAGGGGGTGGGGATAAGGTAAAGGGAGGGGGCGGGGATAAGGTAAAGGGAGGGGGCGGGGATAAGGTAAAGGGAGGGGACGGGGATAAGGTAAAGGGAGGGGGGCGGGGATAAGGTAAAGGGAGGGGGGATAAGGTAAAGGGAGGGGGGGATAAGGTAAAGGGAGGGGGCGGGGATAAGGTAAAGGGAGGGGGGATAAGGTAAAGGGAGGGGCGGGGATAAGGTAAAGGGAGGGGGGATAAGGTAAAGGGAGGGGGGATAAGGTAAAGGGAGGGGGCGGGATGAGGTAAAGGGAGGGGGTGGGGATAAGGTAAAGGGAGGGGGGGATAAGGTAAAGGGAGGGGGGGATAAGGTAAAGGGAGGGGGGGATAAGGTAGAGGGAGGGGGCGGGGATAAGGTAAAGGGAGGGGGGGATAAGGTAAAGGGAGGGGCGGGGATAAGGTAAAGGGTGGGGGCGGGGATAAGGTAAAGGGAGGGTGGGGATAAGGTAAAGGGAGGGGGGATAAAGTAAAGGGAGGGGGGATAAGGTAAAGGGAGGGGGGATAAGGTAAAGTGAGGGGGCGGGGATAAGGTAAAGGGAGGGGGGATAAGTTAAAGGGAGGGTGGGGATAAGGTAAAGGGAGGGGGGATAAGGTAAAGGGAGGGTGGGGATAAGGTAAAGGGAGGGGGGATAAGGTAAAGGGTGGGGGCGGGGATCGATATATATATATCGATCACAGCAAAGAAAGACAAAACAACATGTTGTACATTTTCCTCTACGTTTCTGCAATCTTGCCACATACGGTGGTTAGAATACCATGGAATTGTAGACTGTGATATATCTCTATTTGATGCCAAAGGACCACAGACAGTCAGCCGTGCCTCCCTGACGAGTCCGACCCAGCGGACGAAAGGCCTCGGAGCAGCAATATGAAAAGTTGTGTCTTCAAGATGGGTTACGATGGTTCCCATAGCTGCTAGTGATGGATTTCATATTTATACTGTATTTTCTTGACTTTTCGTTCTCATTTTCTTTATTCACCACCCCTCCCCCGCGTGTTTTCTTTTCCGCCCCGAATCTGTGCCAAGACGTTATCAAAATGATGAAGGAATTGTTAGCCTGCACTTGAGTGCTCCCACTACTGAACTGTTCAGTGTATATGTTTCTTTTTTCACAGGTATAATTCTCACTAAAACTCAAACTGCGCCTCAACAAAACGACGTCAACAGGTAAATTTGAATAAAATGAATACTAAAACTAAAAGACGTCCAACTTGTTTTAGTATTCAATATATATATATATATATATATATATGTGTGTGTGTGTGTGTGTGTGTGTGTGTGTGTGTGTGTGTGTGTGTGTGTGTGTGTGTGTGTGTGTGTGTGTGTGTGTGTTTTGTGTGTGTGTGTGTGTGTATAAATAGATAAATAAATAAAAAGCCGTCACACACATATCATCAGCAAACAGTGTAGACATGGTAAGGATGGTGCATTGAACCGCCTCGTTTTCCATATACCCCCATTCCCATTCCCCCATGCCTCCCCTCCCTCCGCCCCCCCCCCCCCTTCCCCCCCACACCCCCCCCCCTTCCCCGTCCTGTTCTCCCCGCCCTCATCGACATACAGAGTGTGAAGAAACCTTAAAGGGGACTCACGGACCCCGGAAAGTGATCTAAAGGGGTCTGTTCAAAGAACCAAGACACGTGTCCCCCCCCCCTTCCCCGTCCTGTTCTCCCCGCCCTCATCGACATACAGAGTGTGAAGAAACCTTAAAGGGGACTCACGGACCCCGGAAAGTGATCTAAAGGGGTCTGTTCAAAGAACCAAGACACGTAGTGATCTAAAGGGGTCTGTTCAAAGAACCAAGACACGTGTCATAGGCGGTGACAGCCGGCGACAGGTGTGGCCAGTCCAGGTCACTCTTGCACTACGACGTCATCGTGGCCTGGAGTTGGCAGAGACCACACATGTAGGGACAGTAGGTCTGCACCAGGCTGAACATGTAGGGCTCCTGTTCACACGACTCTTCCGACGTATGCAGACAGACATGATGGTCGTCATGTGGGCAGGTCTCTGAAAGGGAGAGAACAGAAAGACAGACATGATGGTCGTCATGTGGGCAGGTCTCTGAAAGGGAGAGAACAGAAAGACAGACATGATGGTCGTCATGTGGGCAGGTCTCTGAAAGGGAGAGAACAGAAAGACAGACATGATGGTCGTCATGTGGGCAGGTCTCTGAAAGGGAGAGAACAGAAAGACAGACATGATGGTCGTCATGTGGGCAGGTCTCTGAAAGGGAGAGAACAGAAAGACAGACATGATGGTCGTCATGTGGCAGGTCTCTGAAAGGGAGAGAACAGAAAGACAGACATGGTGGTCGTCATGTGGGCAGGTCTCTGAAAGGGAGAGAACAGAAAGACAGACATGATGGTCGTCATGTGGGCAGGTCTCTGAAAGGGAGAGAACAGAAAGAGGAAAATCATCAAAATGAAAAACACAAAATCACAAAACAATGAAAAAAAGATCAGTTATTTCAAATACAAAGTATAAACAGAGGTTTGGGGAATATATTTTCGGTTTTTTGTTGTTGTTGTTGTTGTTGTTGTTGTTGCTGGTGGTGGTGTTTTGTTTTTTTCTTTTGTTTGTTTGTTTTGGATTGGTTTGGGGTTTTTTTGTGCCTGTGGCTTATAAGTCTAAGGGAGACATACTTGTCAAAATCCACCTGTACGTTTGATAATTTCCATTAAATACGTGTCACTCTGTTTCGTGTATTTATTTGTATTGTGGCGTGTTTAAATTAAAATTACGCTGTGTTCTGTTTTAGTTCTAATAAAAATGAAAGAATAAAAATGGATGGAAGTAAGTTTACAATCAAATCAAAAGGGAGAAAAGCGAGATGTTTCGACAGATAAGCGAAAGAAGATTCGACAATTTAGAAAAGACAGATTTTGTTTTAATAAAAGCCGACTAGAGAACAAAGCAACAGAAAGTAAAGTAATGAAAAAAGGGCAGAAACAGTGTCAGTCAGTGCAGTTAATAGAACAAAGGAACAGAAAGTAAAGTAAGGAAAAAGGCAGAACAGTGTCAGTCAGTGCAGTTAATAGAACAAAGCAACAGAAAGTAAAGTAAGGAAAAAGGCAGAACAGTGTCAGTCAGTGCAGTTAATAGAACAAAGCAACAGAAAGTAAAGTAAGGAAAAAGGCAGAACAGTGTCAGTCAGTGCAGTTAATAGAACAAAGCAACAGAAAGTAAAGTAAGGAAAAAGGCAGAACAGTGTCAGTCAGTGCAGTTAATAGAACAAAGCAACAGAAAGTAAAGTAAGGAAAAAGGCAGAATAGTGTCAGTCAGTGCAGTTAATAGAACAAAGGAACAGAAAGTAAAGTAAGGAAAAAGGCAGAACAGTGTCAGTCAGTGCAGTTAATAGAACAAAGGAACAGAAAGTAAAGTAAGGAAAAAGGCAGAACAGTGTCAGTCAGTGCAGTTAATAGAACAAAGAACAGAAAGTAAAGTAAGGAAAAGGCAGAATATGTCAGTCAGTGCAGTTAATAGAACAAAGCAACAGAAAGTAAAGTAAGGAAAAAGGCAGAAAGTGTCAGTCAGTGCAGTTAATAGAACAAAGCAACAGAAAGTAAAGTAAGGAAAAAGGCAGAAAGTGTCAGTCAGTGCAGTTAATAGAACAAAGCAACAGAAAGTAAAGTAAGGAAAAAGGCAGAACAGTGTCAGTCAGTGCAGTTAATAGAACAAAGCAACAGAAAGTAAAGTAAGGAAAAAGGCAGAACAGTGTCAGTCAGTGCAGTTAATAGAACAAAGCAACAGAAAGTAAAGTAAGGAAAAAGGCAGAACAGTGTCAGTCAGTGCAGTTAATAGAACAAAGAACAGAAAGTAAAGTAAGGAAAAAGGCAGAACAGTGTCAGTCAGTGCAGTTAATAGAACAAAGCAACAGAAAGTAAAGTAAGGAAAAAGGCAGAACAGTGTCAGTCAGTGCAGTTAATAGAACAAAGCAACAGAAAGTAAAGTAAGGAAAAAGGCAGAACAGTGTCAGTCAGTGCAGTTAATAGAACAAAGCAACAGAAAGTAAAGTAAGGAAAAAGGCAGAACAGTGTCAGTCAGTGCAGTTAATAGAACAAAGCAACAGAAAGTAAAGTAAGGAAAAAGGCAGAACAGTGTCAGTCAGTGCAGTTAATAGAACAAAGGAACAGAAAGTAAAGTAAGGAAAAAGGCAGAACAGTGTCAGTCAGTGCAGTTAATAGAACAAAGCAACAGAAAGTAAAGTAAGGAAAAAGGCAGAACAGTGTCAGTCAGTGCAGTTAATAGAACAAAGCAACAGAAAGTAAAGTAAGGAAAAAGGCAGAACAGTGTCAGTCAGTGCAGTTAATAGAACAAAGCAACAGAAAGTAAAGTAAGGAAAAAGGCAGAACAGTGTCAGTCAGTGCAGTTAATAGAACAAAGGAACAGAAAGTAAAGTAAGGAAAAAAGGCAGAACAGTGTCAGTCAGTGCAGTTAATAGAACAAAGGAACAGAAAGTAAAGTAAGGAAAAAGGCAGAACAGTGTCAGTCAGTGCAGTTAATAGAACAAAGGAACAGAAAGTAAAGTAAGGAAAAAGGCAGAACAGTGTCAGTCAGTGCAGTTAATAGAACAAAGAACAGAAAGTAAAGTAAGGAAAAAGGCAGAACAGTGTCAGTCAGTGCAGTTAATAGAACAAAGAACAGAAAGTAAAGTAAGGAAAAAGGCAGAACAGTGTCAGTCAGTGCAGTTAATAGAACAAAGGAACAGAAAGTAAAGTAAGGAAAAAGGCAGAACAGTGTCAGTCAGTGCAGTTAATAGAACAAAGAACAGAAAGTAAAGTAAGGAAAAAGGCAGAACAGTGTCAGTCAGTGCAGTTAATAGAACAAAGAACAGAAAGTAAAGTAAGGAAAAAGGCAGAACAGTGTCAGTCAGTGCAGTTAATAGAACAAAGCAACAGAAAGTAAAGTAAGGAAAAAGGCAGAACAGTGTCAGTCAGTGCAGTTAATAGAACAAAGCAACAGAAAGTAAAGTAAGGAAAAAGGCAGAACAGTGTCAGTCAGTGCAGTTAATAGAACAAGAACAGAAAGAAAGTAGGTAAAGAGACAGTCAGTCAGTCAGAATGACAAGAACAGAAGTAGAAAGGAAACAGACATGTCAGTCAGTGCAGTTAATAGAACAAAGGAACAGAAAGTAAAGTAAGGAAAAAGCAGAACAGTGTCAGTCAGTGCAGTTAATAGAACAAAGGAACAGAAAGTAAAGTAAGGAAAAAGGCAGAACAGTGTCAGTCAGTGCAGTTAATAGAACAAAGCAACAGAAAGTAAAGTAAGGAAAAAGGCAGAACAGTGTCAGTCAGTGCAGTTAATAGAACAAAGCAACAGAAAGTAAAGTAAGGAAAAAGGCAGAACAGTGTCAGTCAGTGCAGTTAATAGAACAAAGAACAGAAAGTAAGTAAGGAAAAAAGGCAGAACAGTGTCAGTCAGTGCAGTTAATAGAACAAAGGAACAGAAAGTAAAGTAAGGAAAAAGGCAGAACAGTGTCAGTCAGTGCAGTTAATAGAACAAAGAACAGAAGTAAAGTAAGGAAAAAGGCAGAACAGTGTCAGTCAGTGCAGTTATAGAACAAAGCAACAGAAAGTAAAGTAAGGAAAAAGGCAGAACAGTGTCAGTCAGTGCAGTTAATAGAACAAAGAACAGAAAGTAAAGTAAGGAAAAAGGCAGAACAGTGTCAGTCAGTGCAGTTAATAGAACAAAGAACAGAAAG
>CM065743.1:21716165-21728665 GCA_033310375.1 Conus canariensis
ACTTAGCGGATGTGGTGTAGTGTATATGGACTAGTTCGCACGCAGTGACGTCTCCTTGATGAAACTGAAACTGAAACTCACACACGGAACTTCGGTTTATAGTCTCATTCGAAGGACTGTATGGGAAATGGAGTCAGAACCAACATTAACTTTGAGGGAAAAATCCCCCTTTACCGAAACGGCCCGGCGGAGATTCGAACCCGCAACCCCAGGATCACCAAGATTACAAGTCCGGCCACTGAGCTATTCCGGCCCCCTGTATCAAACCACCAGGAACTTCCCTCTCCCTCATTTCTTTTTCTTCTGTCCTTAATCCTTGATCGAATAAAAGTTTTCTGATTTCTTCTCTCTCTCTCCTCTCTCTCTCTCTCTCTCTCTCTCTCTCTCTCTTTGGGTCGTGACCTGTCATTGAAGAGTACAAGTCGCATGTTATGACGACCCGCTAATTCTTCCCACCTGACGCAGAAAGAAGCTAGTTTAGATCGCCATTCTACGCCAGTGTCTTCCTCCTGTACCTGTATCATGGCATCGACTCCACTCGCTTTCCGAGCGACATACGGCTCCTTTTTGCCAGTCTTCATGTCATTCATGATGAAGAGGACCATGGAGAAGAAAGCCGCGCGAGTCGCCATGTTTACACTTCGTCGTAGACTGGACGGTGTCACCCTTGGTCTGCTCCTCTCGTTGTTGTTCTGGGGCAGTTTGTTGATGAGGTGCGGAGATGCTAAGCAGAACCCTGGTCCCAAGGACAGCCTGAGGCAGTCACGACTGGGCAGCAGTGGACGCACGAGCTTGGACAGGACCACAACATCCCAGGTCAGCGGGCAGTCTACTCCTCCTTCCTGGCATCCAGCCCTTACTGACATCATGGAGATACTGCAGTCCATGAAGGTTCAAAACGTTACGACAAACAGTAAGCTTGACGAGGTGGAACGGTGTGTGAAAGGACTGAGAGAACAGTACGTTGATATGCAAAATGATAGAGAGATTTAAAAGAGAAAGTGGACAATTTGAAAAAAGAAAATAAGAATTTGTCACAGAAAAACTCTGATCTGCTCTCTCAAGTCGAACAGTTGGAAAGAAAGACTGACGACCTTGAGGGCAGGTCAAAACGAAATAACCTCATAATGTATGGAATAAATAAGGATCAAAATGAATCCAGTGAACAATGTGAATGCAAATCACGTTATGTCATTGCTAATAAGTTGGGCATAAGCACTGACATTGAATTTGGTAGTGTTCACTGTTTAAATGGCAGAGTGGATTCCCCGATCATCGCAAGATGCACGTTCTATAAAAACAAAGTTCAAATTCTGAAAGAAAAAAAAAATGCAGGGCACCAATGTTTTCCTTGGGAAGACTTCTCCTTCTGAGTGAGGGAGATAAGGCGCAAACTGTCATCCCACCTGAACAAAGCCAGAAATGAAGGGAAGAGGGCTACGGTGGAGTTTGACCACCTACCCATTGATGGTAAGAACCACTTCCTTGGTGAGGGTGACAGTTTGCCTGACTCCAGACAGGATATTGGCCAGCCACTGTCTGGACGAATCTTTTCCCCTGATGACAGCTAGAGAGGGAACAAAGTTTACCGAGCACCGCCTGTGCGCTCACCTGTCAACCATGTCAGTGGCACGCTTGAACTCCGTGACGTTGATCTGGATAGAATGGTCGTGCCACCTAATGACAGTGTGAGTGAGCACGTGCAACACACGCTCTGTGCAAAACCAAAATGTTTCTCTTTTTTGCTATGGGACGAAAATGGGTTTGATTCAGGTTTCGTCTATTTTGCTTGTGAATTTGATTTTGTTTGTTTAGTTGAGACATTTATTGAGGAATTTCAGTTTGACGTATTTACTGGGAACAGACTATTTTTGTAAACCTGTGGTTAGATTTACTAAGCATGGTAGAAGATCAGGAGGACTTGTTTGTTTAATAAGAAATTATCTGTTTTTCCTTACGTTAAAGTATTAATATGGACCATGTTAATTGTTGCATGTTTTTGCTCGATAAAGAGTTGCTTGCTTTAGATAAAGATATTCTGTATGTGTGTAAATATATACCTCCAGAAGGATCTCCTTTCTACACTCATTTTATATTGATAATAGAATTAGCATGCTTGAAGAATGTTTAACTGATTTTCTATTGCAGAATGACGTGCATGCTATTTTAAACAGTAATTTGAACAATAGAACTGCTGATATTTCTCAAGATTATTCTGTAGAAAATTATTTTGATCCTCGATTCAACAATTTATCTTCTGATCTGACCCATAAATCAAATGACCATACTCTGAACAACTACGGGAACTATTATTGAATCTGTGTACCGCATTAGATTTGTGCATTTTGAATGGCGTGTGTAAAGGCGACTACGATGGTTGCTACACATTTATATCTGATTTCGTTTCTCTCCATGAACTTTTTATGATTTTGTTTGACTTTTGAGAATTATCAGTAGTTGATCGTATTGATTCTGATCACTTGCCAGTGACAGCATGTTTTGTTGTTCCAAGGGCACCTTCACCTGATAATTGTGTTCAAAAGGAGGACTGAGTTATACATAAACTTGTGTGGGACGAGAAGTGTGTTGATATGTATTTCAGTGTTTTGTGCAGTGAAGAAATACACACCAAAATTGATCTTGCAATTGATTTAACCCGTTCGCTGCTTGAAGCTGCTTGAAAATGTTACAAACAAGGCTTTCCAGTGACAGGGAAATCTAATGATTTGG
This sequence comes from Conus canariensis, assembly GCA_033310375.1. Classification (NCBI taxonomy): domain Eukaryota; kingdom Metazoa; phylum Mollusca; class Gastropoda; order Neogastropoda; family Conidae; genus Conus; species Conus canariensis. The sequence continues at coordinate 21,718,896 of CM065743.1, forward strand.
GGTAATAATTAACAAAAAATTCTAGCTCAGAAACTACAAAAATAAAACAATGAAATATATATATGATTTTTGAAGGAAATTGAATGAAGATTTTGAATCTGGGCTTCTTTGTTTTAATTTTGATAATAAAAAAGTATTTAGACAATTAGATTTGGATAGATTTTTTTGCACGATCAAAAGCATATGTATTTACCACTACATCTTCACATCCAAACAAGAACACAATGCAAAAAAGTTGAAAATAAAGTTTGTATTGTCACACTACACCTGTAAATGAAAGTAAAACAGTTTAGAAGTCTATCAAGACGCTCACACTCTATGCAGACAGGTCAGTCCACGACCACGCCCCCCTCTCCCCACCACGCCCCCTTGCTGGACTTCAACCCTCTCTTTCACTGCTCCTCTTCCCCTACCTTTCCCTCTGCCCTGTGCCGTGCCGCGAGCAGGCCGCGCTCCCCTCTCACGCTGACTACCACGTCACTGACCACTGGCACGCAGTGCAGAGTACACACTAGGCGAGCTCGTTCGACGCTGGCAAACCAGTCAGCTGAACACACATTGAGGTCACACAGCCCGACACAATAACTGACGAATACGGTTGGCAATTCCATCACTATCATCATCTCACCTTCATGCTCGAGTGAGTCGTTGAATAAAAGATTATTGTCTTTGTCAAAAATCATTAGCAGAGCCTGCTCAGCTGTGTAAATACGTTGATTTGGTCGCTGCGCTTGTCGAAGGTTGCGCCGCCATCTTTGCAAGCGAGACGAAGTGCTGGCTGGTCATCCAGTCAGTGATGAGAATAAATGGGCTTTCCCCTCACGTGTGGTCATTTACATATCATTTTAATACTACAGACATATAAGGCTTACTACGCACACTCTATTTAAGTCCGTTGATAGAAATAGTAACGAATGAAAATTCAAGAAAAATGCATGACGTCAGTGGACGGCCCATAGGCACTGGGAAAGCATTTTTAATGCGGCGTCAGCTGACGGCTTAAAGGCACTCTACGGGTTAATTGATGTTAACCTCAATGATGCTCTTAAAACTTTTAATGATTGTATAATAGAAAGTGCTGACTCCATGAAAACATGTATATCATTTAACAACAATGAAAGTTTATGTAAGTGGTTTGATTTAGAATGTAAACTTTGTAAAAGAAACACTAGAAGATTGTAGCGGGTATTTCTTCGCTCAGTAAAATTTGAAAAAAAAACAACAGAAATTATAACTGAAAAGAAAAATGAACATGTAATTGCTAGATGTGAGTATAAAAATTTATTTAAGCGGAAGAGGAAACAATTCAACAAAGCTTTGTAACATAAACTTGTAACGACCGTGAAAAACCAAAAAGAATTTTGGGACGTTGTTCATAATGCATCTGTCAAAAAAGCAGCCTAAAAATAGCATATCTATCTATTCATGGTTTCAACATTTTAAAGCCTTGCTGGAGATGGATGCTGACAACACTGTCAATGAGGATTCAGCTGAACTTGAAGCAGAAGGCAACATGAATCGTCCAATCGGTAAGGAAGAAATATTGCATGCTTTTAGAAAACTAAGAAACCGTAAAGTAGCTGGTCCCAACGGCATTATCGCTGAACTCTTAAGAATTCAAATGATCAGATTGTACATTTTTTTTCTGAAATTACTCAAGAAGCTGTTTGACAGTTGTGTATTCCCTGACAAATGGTGTGAATCTATTATTCAACCTATTTTCAAGAAGGTTGATGTCAACAACCCAATTAATTATAAAAGGATTTCCTTGAGTGATGTTAGCAGTAAATTATTTGGTATAGCGATAAATAACAGATTGCAAGAATGGGTGAAAGAACACAATATTGCAGGTGACTATCAAGCTGGATGTAAGAAAGGATACTCAAGAGTCGACCACATGGTTTCCTTACTTGCTCTCATACAAAAACAGTTTTGTTACAATCGAAAATTTTATGTTGCATTCATAGATTTCGAAAAGGCTTTTGACTCAATCAATCGAAATCTTCTCTGGTCAGTTATCTTGAAAAATGGTGTTGAAGGCGAGTTGTTCAAATGTATTGAAAGTATGTACAATGATGTAAAAGCGAAAGTTCGATGCGGTTTTGTGTTCACTGATTACATTTCCTGTATGTCAGGATTAAGACAATGAGATGCATGCAGCCCTGTTGTGTTCTCTCTTTCTATTAACGAATTAGCATAAGAAGTTATTGACAATGCAAGATATGGAGCTAGGTTTTCACCTGATGTATTTGAATCATTTATTCTGTTGTTGGCTGACGATATCGTTTTGATGGCAGAAACAGTTACAGGTCTGCAAACACAATTGAACAGCCTACAACATGCCGCTGCATCTCTTCAACTTAAAGTTAATATGATTAAAAGCAATATCATAGTATTTCGGAAGGATGGATATTTGAATGTGAGAGAAAAATGGTTATACAGCGGTGTAAGAATGCCTGTTGTTAATGCGTATAAATATTTAGGATTTTTTTTTTCTCTACGCGCTTGAGCTTCACTGCTGCATGCAAAGACCTTGCAAGCAGAGCAAAGAATGTTTTGATTCATCTTCTTAAAAGGTTATACATATTAGATAACAACTCCTTTCATTTATTTATGAAACTGTTTTATTCTCAGATGCAGTCAATTGTGCAATATGGCTCTGAATTATGGGGCCTAGACAATGCTTTGTCCATTGTGAATCAGTCCATTTATGTGCTTTGAAGAAATATTTAAGAGTAGACAGGCAAACACCCAATGACCTCATTTATGGTGAAACAAATCGCTGTCCAATATATAAAAATTCTGCTATTAAGTGTGTTCACTACTGGCTTAAGTTGATACAAATGGAGAATCACAGGATTCCACGCAAAGCTTATATGTTATGTGACCTTGATGCAAAAGGTAAGAATAACTGGTTAACAAATATTCGCTAATGTTTGTTTGAATATGGATTTGGTTTTGTTTGGGCAAGACAAGGTGTTGGAAATGTTCATGGCTTTATACGTTGTTTGAAGCAAAGGCTTATTGACTGTAGGTGGCAAACTTGGTCGAATCATATCCAAACTAGTGATAGATTCAGCTTGTATAGAGTTTTTTTGCAGTTACCACAGTTTAAAACTTTTTTATATTTAGACATTGATAGGCATCTAAAATATATTACAACTAAATTTAGGCTGGGGATTTCTGAGCTGGCATTACATGGCTATCGGTACAAAACGTTTATGTTCAATGATTTAATTTGTCCCTTATGCACTGAAAGCGAAGGAAGTGAGGTGCATTTTGTTCTCTATTGCCCAGGTCTTAAACGTATACGTGAAACGTTAATTAAGCCTACATATTATAGACATCCTTCACTGTTTAAACTGAGTTTGTTACTGTCATCCACCAAATCTGAAGACGTACGTAATCTTTCTTTGTTTTTGTATAAAGGATTTAAAATGAGAGGTGTTGTGACTTCTTGAAATGTACATGGATGTATTTATATCATCGTTAGCTTGTATTTTGAATCTGTTATATATCTTTACGCAGTTACATGTTCACATTCCCCATGATGGGCTGAGGCCTAATATGAATGAAATATCTTGACTCTCTCTCTCTCTCTCCCTCTCTCTCTCTCTCTCTCTCTCACAAGCTTGGCAGGTCACGGAAATTTTCGCTCTGCTCAATTAGTTGCTTTTCTAATTAATTTTGACTGGATTAAGAGGAGGAACCACAAGGAATTTGTTCAAAATAAGACATTACAACAAGTACTACAATGCCTGCAAATTTTGAAACTTTCAGAGTAAGTTGTGGATCGTTTTTGTGGACTTATGTCTACTTCATGGCCAGAAGACAACAACTACGCCTACACGGTGCACGGTTTAGTGGTGTGAGATTCGTACCTCTTCACTGTGACTTCAGCAGATTGTGGTGTGTCCATATTCGTACGAACTTTCCGCCTCTCTTTTTTCAATTCATGCACTACTCCTACTCTGATTCAGTCAACACAGCCCCTCATAAATTGGGGTGTTGTGCTTCAGCCTTAGTGGCAGTGTTTCTTTTCAAATTCCTGCTGATGTGCATGGACGTTGAAAGTAACCCAGGACCAGTCAGCGGGACGGACTGTGTCGACGGCAAGACAAGAAATCAACAGGTATTGTCCGACCTATCGCATTCTTTCCAGTACGATGTCAGGCCTTCCATTTCCGCGCATTCCCTCGTTCCCAACGCTGCCTCCTTTCACAGCTCAAACTAATGCCATCACAGTACGTCACAACTGATGAAGTTCTGACACAACTTCAACAGATACAACAACATTATGCTGCCGTCTGTGCTGATATCGGTTCATTGCATACATGGTGCGACAGTCTGCAGACAGAAAACGATCAGCTGAAGCAGTTAGTGGCCAGTCTGACAGACCACTGTCAATATCTACAAAGTACATATGACACAGTGTATGACCAGCAAGAACATTTGTCAACGGCATTTGACACTCTCGAACATGATGTGGATAGGTTAGAATCATTTTCGAAAAGGAACAATGTGAAATTTTTCAGTGTTGCTGAAGGCCCAAATGAAGATTACCGTGCATGCACCCGGAAAGTCGTTCAGCTGCTGAATCGTTTCTACCCCTCTAAGACATGGAGCTGTGGTGACGTGGAGAGAGCACACCGAGTCAGACCCCCACGAGGCAATTCCGCCCGTCCCCGGCCGTTGATTGCCGCCCTTCATCACTGGCCAGACAAATTGTCAGTGCTGCAAGATAAAGAGCACAGGGAAGAAATGGCGGATGAAGAAGGCATTCGTGTGGCCACAGACCTCACCAGATGGCAGTACACTGCACTGAAACATCACAGAGAGGAAGGGAGACAGGCTTATTATTTTTTCAGAGGTCAACTATGTTTCAATGCAACAAGGAAATACAAGGATGGATTTCGAGAGATAAATGCCCAGAACAGTTCTCAACATAAAGTCAGGCAGAACAGTATCAACAGTACAAACCAAACTGGACAGCCAAAGGGGGATTTCTCTTTGCCCCCCTCTGCTTCTGACTTGGAGGAATTCCCCGCCCTAAACAAGGCGACAATCAGACAATGGAACAGGCAGATAAGTCCAGTCTTATCCAGCAGAAGTACTCAGTCTCAATCACTGCCTACTCAGACCCACAGCAACCCAAAATGTATTGAAAATTACAATGCAAGTTCTTACACACCAGGTGACAATGTTGGGATGAACCGTGCTAGATCCGCGGAACTAGAAGCCAAGGTGAATTCTAACGAGAGTGAAGAGAGTGTGGCATGGCAGTCAGCAGCGGTACATGGTGATGCTCAGGACACGACAACAGCTGGTGCAGTGAACAGACCGCAGTCAGCAGCGGTACATGGTGATGCTCAGGACATGACAACAGGTGGTGCAGTGAACAGACCGCAGTCAGCAGCGGTACATGGTGATGCTCAGGACACGACAACAGCTGGTGCAGTGAACAGACCGCAGTCAGCAGCGGTACATGGTGATGCTCAGGACACGACAACAGCTGGTGCAGTGAACAGACCCACCGTTCATTCCCTGCCAACAAATCAGCCCACCTCCTCCCCATCATTCCTGTTTGTCCCCCCACTCGGCTGAGTCCTCTACGAAGGCAAACACTTGCCGAACCTCAGTTCAGGAAAAAGAGGCAACCAGGTCATCTGATGTAAGCCTGACAGCAGCATTCCGCAGCCCACCAGTCAAGTTTTACGACATAGAAAGCCAGTCTTCAGAGCTCCCAGCAAGCTACCCCTACCATCGCCATCCCATCTCCCATCGTCATCCCACCTCCCATCGTCATCCCACCTCCCATCGTCATCCCATCTCCCATCGTCATCCCACCTCCCATCGTCATCCCATCTCTCATCGTCATCCCACCTCCATCGTCATCCCACCTTCCATCGTCATCCCATCTCCCATCGTCATCCCATCTCCCATCGTCATCCCATCTCTCATCGTCATCCCATCTCCCATCGTCATCCCATCTCCCATCGTCATCCCACCTCCCATCGTCATCCCATCTCCCATCGTCATCCCATCTCTCATCGTCATCCCACCTCCCATCATCATCCCACCTCCCATCGTCATCCCACCTCCCATCGTCATCCCTCCTCCCATCGTCATCCAACCTCCCATCGTCATCCCACCTCTCATCATCATCCCACCTCCCATCGTCATCCCATCTCCCATTATCATCCCATCTCCCATCGTCATCCCATCTCCCATCGTCATCTACCTCCCATCGTCATCCCACCTCCCATCGTCATCCAACCTCCCATCGTCATCCCATCTCCCATCATCATCCCACCTCTCATCGTCATCTACCTCGCATCGTCATCCCATCGTCATCCCACCTCCCATCGTCATCCCATCGCCCATCGTCATCCCATCGCCAATCGTCATCCCATCTCCCATCGTCATCCCATCGCCCATCGTCATCCCATCTCCCATCGTCATCCCATCTCTCATCATCATCCCATCTCCCATTATCATCCCACCTCCCATCGTCATCCCACCTCCCATCATCATCCCACCTCCCATCATCATCCCACCTCCCATCGTCATCCCATCTCTCATTGTCATCCCATCTCTCATCATCATCCCACCTCCCATTATCATCCCACCTCCCATCGTCATCCCACCTCCCATCATCATCCCACCTCCCATCATCATCCCATCTCCCATCGTCATCCCACCTCCCATCGTCATCCCACCTCCCATCGTCATCCCATCTCCCATCATCATCCCACCTCCCATCGTCATCCCATCTCCCATCGTCATCCCACCTCCCATCGTCATCCCATCTCCCATCGTCATCCCACCTCCCATCGTCATCCCATCTCTCATCATCATCCCACCTCCCATCGTCATCCCATCTCCCATTATCATCCCATCTCCCATCGTCATCCCATCTCCCATTATCATCCCACCTCCCATCGTCATCCCATCTCCCATTATCATCCCACCTCCCATCGTCATCCCATCTCCCATTATCATCCCATCTCCCATCGTCATCCCACCTCCCATCGTCATCCCATCTCCCATCGTCATCTACCTCCCATCGTCATCCCATCTCTCATCATCATCCCATCTCCCATTATCATCCCACCTCCCATCGTCATCCCACCTCCCATCGTCATCCCATCTCCCATCGTCATCCCATCTCCCATCGTCATCCCATCTCTCATCGTCATCCCACCTCCCATCGTCATCCCATCTCTCATCATCATCCCATCTCCCATTATCATCCCACCTCCCATCGTCATCCAACCTCCCATCGTCATCCCATCTCCCATCGTCATCCCATCTCCCATCGTCATCCCATCTCCCATCGTCATCCCACCTCCCATCGTCATCCCACCTCTCATCATCATCCCACCTCCCATCGTCATCCCACCTCCCATCGTCATCCCACCTCCCATCGTCATCCCATCTCTCATCGTCATCCCATCTCCCATCGTCATCCCACCTCCCATCGTCATCCCACCTCCCATCGTCATCCCACCTCTCATCATCATCCCACCTCCCATCGTCATCCAACCTCCCATCGTCATCCCATCTCCCATCGTCATCTACCTCCCATCGTCATCCCATCTCTCATCATCATCCCATCTCCCATCGTCATCCCATCTCTCATCGTCATCCCACCTCCCATTGTCATCCCATCTCTCATCATCATCCCATCTCCCATCGTCATCCCATCTCCCATCGTCATCCCACCTCCCATCGTCATCCCATCTCTCATCATCATCCCATCTCCCATCGTCATCCCATCTCGCATCGTCATCCCATCTCCCATCGTCATCCCATCTCTCATCATCATCCCATCTCCCATCGTCATCCCATCTCCCATCGTCATCCCATCTCTCGTCATCCCATCTCCCATCGTCATCCCATCTCCCATCGTCATCCCACCTCCCATCGTCATCCCACCTCCCATCGTCATCCCACCTCCAGCCTGACCCCCTGCCTGGTGGACCAGTCCTGCAATGGCAGCTGCAGTCTGTGCCTCAGCGCAACAGTGTGATCACTGGTAGTGACGTGCACGGCTGTGCCACTGCCACTCCAGGTGATCCAGCCAGGGTCTGATGTCTGTCAGCATCACCCATGAAAACGAAACTTCAAACCCAACACCGCAAAGAGCTCCACTCACACGCAGACACAACAGAAACAAAAGCAATCAAAGCAGACTCAATGACAGAAGCAAACAGACACGGCTTACTGAGAAGTTCAAGTTCAGAGACAAAGACGGCACTTCTGTTGCACATTCTAACAAATAGGAATTCGGCCGGCCCGTTACATTTTGTGGACACTCCAAGAACTTATCCTGTCTCTCCTGGAACATAGATGGTTTGGCCAGTAAGTTGGCAGATACTGATTTTCTTCTTTTTGTACAAAAGTTTGATATTGTGTGTTTGATAGAAACGTACCTAGATGATATGTTCGACTTGGATGGTGTCTTCAATGGTTACATGAAGTTCAGGACAAAAGCCGTTAAACATTCATTTATGGGACGTAGGTCTGGAGGGCTTCTATTACTGGTCAATAAAATACTTAATAAGCACATTACATCAATTAAAAATAATACCGATCACGTGGTGTGTATTAAGATGTCTAAAAGCATGCTTTGTGTGGACAGTGACATTCTGTTAATATTTGTTTATGTCCCTCCTTCTGGTTCAGTGCACTACCAATCATCTAATTTCACTTGCCACATTGACGCCATAGAACACTGCATCCTGGACTTGACAAACCGTTATCCACAGGCTCAGCTGATATGTTGCGGGGACTTTAATGCAAGGACAGCAGACCTCCAAGTAACGTGGTCACATACTGATCTACTGACTGACCCTTCCAGTTCGACCCCGTTGTTCAAGAAAACACGATTGTCTAAGGATACTGTGTTAAATGCTTTTGGAGAAAATTTATTACATTTGTGTGTTTGTTTTGGTTTTTGTATTCTGAATGGGTACAACAGAGGTAGCTTTAGTCGTGATTTTACATTTGTATCTTCCCATGGGTGTAGTGTCATAGATTATTGCCTTATTTCTAACGATTTGTTAGACAACGTTGTGAACTTTTGTGTAGGTAGCAGCGTAGAATCAGAGCACATGCCAATCCTGTTAGAAATTACAGGCAAAACACCATCGTCACCTCTACCTATCTCAGAAAATGTAACTGTATGGAAAAGGGATAGATTATCAGAATACATATATAATAGTACTATCGACCTGTTTTGCAGCAATCTAGAATATGCTGCCAATATGATTGATACTTGTGTTAACAGAGTACTGTATTAATTTACTAATTGTTTAATGAATGTCAGCGCTTGTATGCGCCAAAATCGTTCTCCAAAAAGCAGGGTTGTGAGAAAATCTTGGTTTGATGAGGAACGTCAAAACAACAAGACGGGAGTTAGAAAGGCTTTGACCATTTTTAAGAGATCTGGAGATCCAACTGATAAATGTGCCTATGTACAAATGAGGAGAGAATATAATCAACTTAAGTACATGAAGAAACGTAGTTTTAAAACTGAGCGCATTAACTGCTTAACGCAAGTAGCAGATGATTCTCAGGCCTTTTGGTCTGAAATCAATAAGTATCGCAGTCGTTCCCACATAAGTAATACAATTTCACAGGATCAGTGGTTTAACCATTTTGAACACTTGTTAAACCTTGGTTTTGTCCAAAGTGTGGACCATCCAAAACTGGATGTCTCTGATATGGCATTTGACCCTGTTCTGGACGCTGAAATCACAGTAGAG
>CM065743.1:21733665-21748665 GCA_033310375.1 Conus canariensis
GTTTATGTTATGATCTGTGGGGACCTGAAAGCCGTATTTCAACTGTTTATCCTGCTTCGGCGAAATAACCATGATACACATTCAACCATTTATCCTGCCTTGGCGAAATAACCATGATACACATTCAACCATTTATCCTGCCTCGGCGAAATAACCATGATACACATTCAACCATTTATACTGCCTCGGCGAAATAACCATGATACACCTCATTTTCAAGACAGCACTAAACATTTTAATGGTCACTCTCGGAATACACAGTCAGCATTTATATAAAATTGTTGATGAATATGCGCACTGCCCTTGATCTAGTAGTTCTCAATGGTTTATGTAACTGTGACCAGGAAGATCGCTACACATACATCGGTGAAAATGGATGTAGCGTGAATGAATATTTTATTCTGTCTTCTGACTTTTATTATATCATATGTGACTCGTGCCAGTGCGTGTTGTTGACCGTATCGAATCTGACCACTGTCCTCATGATCTTGTTCTGTCGGTACCGAATGTGTTCAGTAGAAATGGTGATAGATACAAATCATTGAAAAGTTTGTGTGGAGTGAACAGTGCAGGTCTTTTATGAAAAACTCGGTGACGCTGAAAATCTCAGTAGACTGAAAAATGTCTTAGAGTTAATTGATGTAAATATTGATGAATCGTTGAATGCGTTTGATGATTTCATGAGAACGTGTGCTGATGCATGAAAAGAACAACAAGGTGGAGCAGACTACATCACTACATAGAGCAGACTACATCACTACATAGAGCAGGACTACATCACTACATAGAGCAGACTACATCACTACATAGAGCAGATACTCACTCATAGAGCAGACTACATCACTACATAGAGCAGACTACATCACTACATAGAGCAGACTACATCACTACATAGAGCAGACTACATCACTACATAGAGCAGACTACATCACTACATAGAGCAGACTACATCACTACATAGAGCAGACTACATCACTACATAGAGCAGACTACATCACTACATAGAGCAGACTACATCACTAAATATAACGAGGGATGGTTCCACGTTGAAGGTCATCTTAACAAGAGAAATCTGCGTATATTGTTGAGAATATTTCGTAGAACTCTGGATAAGAACTGTAAGAATTTGTTTAAAAGGGCTAGAAATGAATACAATAATTTGTTAGTTGGGAAGAAACGAGAATTAATAGCAGTATATGAGAAGAATGTACAGCATCTCTTCATAATCAAAAGGATTTTGGGGACTGCGTGAAAAAAAAATTCGCTGAAACGAAAACAACCCAGAAATAATATTCCATCAGATTGAAAAGGTTCCGACATTTTGAGTCCTTACTAAACAAAAGTTTGCCAAATGATATGATTATGCTTTGCCAAATGTGCAAAATGAGCTTATAGACGTCCTATTTCACGGGACGAAGTCTTGCTAGCACTAGAAAAATCAAAGTCTGATAAAGCTGCAGGTCGTGGCGGAATAACTGGGGATTTTGTCAAAGCTCAGAGCGAACAGATCACAGAGTATTTTTGTCGTGTTCTTCACTGTATCGCTCGTTAAGGGGTTTTTTCCCGAGTCGTGGTGTGAGTCTTTAACTTTTCCACTGTATGAAAAAGGTGATGTGAACAATGTTAACGACTACCGAAGTATCTCGTCTTCAATTGAAGATGAAGTTCATTTTGTTTTGCAGTGCCCAGTCTTTACTGATCTCCGTGTGCAGAAAGTTTTACAATCAGCCAAGAATGTTGTGCAGCTAATGTTTACGGAATTTACAATCAGCCATGTATGTTGTGCAGCTAATGTTTAGGGAATTTACAATCAGCCGTGTATGCTGTGCAGCTAATGTTTAGGAATTTACAATCAGCCATGTATGCTGTGCAGCTAATGTTTAGGGAATTTACAATCAGCCGTGTATGCTGTGCAGCTAATGTTTAGGGAATTTACAATCAGCCTTATATGTATTGCAGCTAATGTTTAGGGAATTTACAATCAGCCATGTATGTATTGCAGCTAATGTTTAGGGAATTTACAATCAGCCGTGTATGTTGTGCAGCTAATGTTTAGGGAATTTACAATCAGCCGTGTATGTTGTGCAGCTAATGTTTAGGGAATTTACAATCAGCCGTGTATGTTGTGCAGCTAATGTTTAGGGAATTTACAATCAGCCGTGTATGCTGTGCAGCTAATGTTTAGGGAATTTACAATCAGCCGTGTATGTTGTGCAGCTAATGTTTAGGGAATTTACAATCAGCCTTATATGTATTGCAGCTAATGTTTAGGGAATTTACAATCAGCCATGTATGTTGTGCAGCTAATGTTTAGGGAATTTACAATCAGCCGTGTATGTTGTGCAGCTAATGTTTAGGGAATTTACAATCAGCCATGTATGCTGTGTTTTTGTCCACTAATGTTGCCAGAGAAAGAGAGTGTGATTCGGAGTTCAGTTCCTTACATACATGAAGCTTACCAGTTAAGAGAAACATGTTATCATGACTGTTTCTACATTGCATTCGTAAAGACTCGTGATACTGCTCCCTTTATAACAATCCTGTAATATTTTGGTATACCCCTCTTTATTTAAGCCATAAATGAATAAATCACTTCAATTTGAATCTCTCTCTCTCTCTCTCTCTCTCTCTCTCTATCTCTCTATCTCTATCTATCTATCTATCTATCTATATATATATATATATATATATATATATATATATATCTCACACACACACACACACACACACACACACACACACACACACACACACACACACACACACACACACACGTCTGCCCTGCCTTTCGGTGAGTCTGTGGCGCGCCTTCCGTGGTTCAGTGTGCCCCATGATGTGGAGAGGGGGTGGAGGGGAGCTGGGAACGGTGTGCCCCATGAAAGGGGGAGGAGGCAGGGGGCGGGAGGGACGGTGTGCCCTATGAAGTGGGGGAGCAGGGGTGGGGGGGCGGTGTGCCCCAGGAAGGGGTGGGCAGGGGGTGGGGGGACGGTGTGCCCTATGAAGGGGAGGGGGGCTCAGGGGGTGGGAGGAACGGTGTGTCCCAGGAAGGGGGGAAGGCGGGGGGTGGGGGGAACTGTGTGCCCCAGGAAGGGGTGGGCAGGGGCGGGGGGAAGTGTGTGCCCCAGGAAGGGGGGAAGGCGGGGGGTGGGAGGGAACTGTGTGCCCTAGGAAGGGGGAAGGCGGGGGTGGGGGGAAGTGTGTGCCCCAGGAAGGGCGAAAGGCGAGGGGTGGGAGGAACTGTGTGCCCCAGGAAGGGATGGGCAGGGGGACGGTGTGCCCAGGAAATGGTGGGCAGGGGGACGGTGTGCCCCAGAAAGGGGTGGGCAGGGGGACGGTGTGCCCCAGGAAGGGGTGGGCAGGGGGACGGTGTGCCCCAGGAAGGGGTGGGCAGGGGGACGGTGTGCCCCAGGAAATGGGTGGGCAGGGGGACGGTGTGCCCCAGGAAGGGGTTGGAAGGGGGACGGTGTGCCCCAGGAAGGGGTGGGCAGGGGGACGGTGTGCCCCAGGAAGGGGTTGGAAGGGGGACGGTGTGCCCCAGGAAGGGGTGGGCAGGGGGACGGTGTGCCCAGGAAGGGGTTGGAAGGGGGACGGTGTGCCCCAGGAAGGGGTGGGCAGAGGGACGGTGTGCCCCAGGAAGGGGGGCAGGAAGGGGGCACAGGCACTCACCAGGGCACAGACCGCAGGTGATGGGGCAGTGGTAGGACACGGGCAGGCCGCTGCAGCGGTCGGTGATGTTGCAGCAGGATTCGGGCCGTGCCAGGCGGCCACAGGCGCTGGGCTCCAGCCAGGGGCAGTCGGCAGGAAACTGAGGCACAGCAAAGGTCGTGGGGTCAGGGGCCGCCCACACAGCTGTCCACACCACCACCAGCAGCGGGAGGAGGGTGGGGGACAGCATCAGGCCGCGCGGCGTCAGGGTGGCAGGGAGGGAAGCAGACTTCATCATCACCGACACAGCCAGACTCCTCCTGCAAGAGCTGCCAAGAGGTATGGAACATACAGAGTGTTAGTCTCAGACTGAATGCTTTCTCCTGTTCTGTTGATCACGCGTCAGCTGTTCTGTCGCAGCTTGGCCATTCTGTGGTGAGTTTGTACACACAGGGCTCTGCGATGGGAGCATAGTAGCTTCATAAACCGATAACAGATGTTTTCCCAGGAAAATGGCTATTATCATTCGGGAAAAATGGGGTTAATCTCTTATTCCCGAGGTTAACAGCTGTTTTCCAGTTTCCCCGAGATTGCGAGTGTTTTCCTTATTTTCTCCGGAAAAAAGACTGCTGTTTTCCCTATTTTCTCTGGGAAAAAAAGACTGCTGTTTTCCCTATTTTCTCTGGAAAAAAAGACTGCTGTTTTCCCTATTTTCTCTGGGGAAAAGACTGCTGTTTTCCCTATTTTCTCTGGGGGAAAAAGACTGCTGTTTTCCCCCATTTTCTCTTGGGAAAAACTTATTATCCATGAGAAAAACAGCGAAACTAGGAAAAACAGTAATGTTCAATAAAACCACCATTATTTTCCCTACAATGTCGGCCCCGTTTTACACTTGTAACGGGAAAAAGCGATCACAGCTGTTTTACCAATTAACGACGTTTTCCTCACGACATAACAGTTATTATCCCAAAGAAAATAGGGAAAACATTTGTGATCTTCCTGAAAGCAGGGAATACAGTTGTGACCCCAATTAGTTGTGATCCTGAAGATGGCAACTGTTTTCCCCCCTTTCCGCTATTTTCCTGGCGGATCACAATTGTTTTCCTGAAGAAAAAGCTGTCATCGCCTCCAGACGATGGTATGGTCCCATCTTCTGTGTCTGCCAGTACAACCTCTCTCCTCTCTCTCTCTCTCTCTCTCTCTCTCTCTCTCTCTCTCTCTCTCTCTCTCTCTCTCTCTTTTTGATTTTATGTATGCTTGGTCAATGTGATGTGTTGAATATTTATTTTCCTCTATGTATGGGGCGGAAATTCGACAGGGATGACTGACGAAGGCTGCACATTGGTTAGTTGTGTGCGGCAGAAAGATGTCAATACTGGAAGTATTATGTTGTCAGCTGATTTACATAGTTATTGGTGTCCGTGTATGTTCTGATGTTTTCGTTTGTTGTCGCCGCCACGAAGGACGCAACTGATGTTTTCACTCACCTCTGTCCAAATATTTGTTTGTTTGTGTGTGTGTTTGTCAACAAGAGTACTCACGAACCTCCTGAACCAGGCTGTTTAGCGACACTTCCTAGAAAGAGAGGATGTGGTCAAAGGATGAAGGAATTAAGTTTTAGAGCGGATCCATATCAAAGGACGGGTCCGGGATTCGTTTTACAAGCTCATGCAGAAACTACACAATCTATTTTAACAAGACTATGTAAGAAGACAGAATGTCGGTCCAAAGCAGGGGCGGATCAAGTGTTTATGGAGGGGGGATTCCAAACTGAGGTCGGTGTGCACGGACTTAGCAACATCATGGCAGAAATGAAATAGTGGAAAGGGTAGGGTCGGATGGACGGGGGAGGGGGGGGGAGGAAGGCGTGTATGTGTGTGTGTTTGTGTGTATGTATGGAGGGGTGTTCGTGTGCAAGCGCACGCGCGCGCATATGTGTGTGTGCTTTTTATGCTTTTTTTTTTTTTAATGCTTTTTATGCTGGTGTGGAAGTCTTAGCGTGAAAAACAAAAACATTTCAAAGAGAGTGGTGAATACATGTGGAAAGATTATTGGCAAAAAACAAGAACAGCTAGGTAAGTTGTATGAAAGTCGTGTCACACGAAAAGCTGTGAAGATTGCTGCCGATAGTTCCTATGTTCTTTCAAAAAATTACAACGTTCTTCCCTCTGGATGAAGATTCCAAATTCGAAAATTCAAAACAAAGAGAACTAAAAACAGTGTCGTTTACCAGTTCCATCAAACTCCTGAATCAAAACTGAACTTTCAGTAAGATCCGGTTTCAGAAAGCTTGTTTGTATTTATACATGTGTGTGTGTGTGTGTGTGTGTGTGTGTGTGTGTGTGTGTGTGTGTGTGTGTGTGTGTGTAATACTATTCTCTGCGTGTGAGTGGGTGGGTGGGTGGATGGATGGGTGTGATACGTGATTTGTGATTTGTTGTTTTTCTGGCCACTCTTAATTTCTCTTTGGAGATAATAAAATGTTCTTGACTTCATGTGTGTGTGTGTGTGTGTGTGTGTGTGTGTGTGTGTGTGTGTGTGTGTGTGTGTGTGTGTGTGTGCGTGCGTGCGCGTGCGTGCGTGCGTGCGTGCGTGCGTGCGTGTGTGTGTGTGTGTGTGTGTGTGTGTGTGTGTGTGTGTGTGTGCGTGCGTGCGCGCAAACTGACAAAACGAAAAGTAAAAAAATTAAAGGAAGATTCAAAGGAGACAGACAGACAGACAGACAGACAGACAGACAAGACAAGAAAATAAACGATAAAAAACTATAGAAAGTTATACAGAAAGAAAGAAAAGACACTGATCTGCAAGGAGAGAGGAAACAGAAGACAGACAGGGCCAGAGACGGAGGGAGAGGGAGTAGAATGACACTCTGTAAAGGAACAAACACTGAAGCGACCAAATAGAGAGAGAGAAACAGAAGACAGACAGGGGCCAGAGACGGAGGGAGAGGGAGTAGAATGACACTCTGTAAAGGAACAAACACTGAAGCGACCAAAATAGAGAGAGAGAAACAGAAGACAGACAGGGGCCAGAGACGGAGGGAGAGGGAGTAGAATGACACTCTGTAAAGGAACAAACACTGAAGCGACCAAAATAGAGAGAGAGAGAAACAGAAGACAGACAGGGGCCAGAGACGGAGGGAGAGGGAGTAGAATGACACTCTGTAAAGGAACAAACACTGAAGCGACCAAAAAAGACGAGAGACGCAGAAACAGAAGACAGACAGGGCCAGAGACGGAGGGAGAAGGGAAGTAGAATGACAATCTGTAAAGGAACAAACACTGAAGCGGCCAAAATCGAGAAAAAAGAAAAGAAAAGATACTGACTTGCCGCCCCCGAAGAGGACAGGTGGGGGGGGGGGAGGGGGAGAGAAGTGTCGGAGCGGATGGGATAAGGTGGGGAAGGTGAGGAGAGGGAGAAAGAAACAAAAATGACAGATTCAGTTGAATGACGGTTAAGCGGACACCACAAGTCGCTCTGCAGCAGCCACCACGCAGAGAAAGTGCTGTCCTTGACTACTGGTAACAAATCTGTCAGGTATTGTACCGAGGCATGTGGTCATTCAGGATGAGTACATGTACGGAAAGAAGTTGTCCACGGGAGGTTTCCATGGTGTAAGAACTGTTGAAAACAGAACTATTTGAAGTATTTTTGATTTGCAGGGCAAAAGCACAAGAAGGTGAGGTTGACTGATATGAATTAAGTTGATTAATATGAATTGATCAACTTCACCTCCTTGTGCTTTGGCCCTCCAAGTCATAAACAAGGTGTTGCTTTAGTGTTGAGACCGTCGTAGAACGAAGTGAGCATAATACAACGAAAGGTAACTGGCTTGTCCACCTGGAAGATGGTCAGTTCTCTATGAGAACAGTCTGGCCCGCGGCAGCGTCACCAGAGGCCTCGTGTGTGTGTGTGTGTGTGTGTGTGTGTGTGTGTGTGTGTGTGTGTGTGTGTGTGTGTGTGTGTGTGTGTGTGGCGCGTGCGTGCGTGTGTGTGTGACAACAGTGAGGTTGTCGACTTGCATGTAATGAAGAGGTCAGGATTGACATGATATTCTCTCAGGCACGATGATTTTTCCATTAATTTTATCAACAACACGCTGTAAAACGGAATGACGACATAAAATATCATAATTCTACACATAAACACATTCTCATAGAATAATCTCAACAGGAATCATTAATTTTGTCGGGAACTTCCCCGCTGTAGACTAGGTGTGAAAGAATTTACTTTTTGTGAGTGGCACAGGCGAACATAGAAACTTAACTCAACGTGGTTCGTTCTAAAGTAATAATTGTATATGTGCGTGCGTATATATATATATAGAGAGAGAGAGAGAGAGAGAGAGAGAGAGAGAGAGAATGGTACTGGGATCAGCGCAATCTTAAAAAAGTGCTCAACCATATATATATATATATATATATATACCGAGCACCATTCCAGCAACTTACAGAGCAGCTTGGTGTTGCAATGACTGCAAGAAATATTCAATTATAAACAAAGCTTGCTCTTATGTCTTAGATTGAAGAAATAGGGGGAGATAAGCATTCATATCTGCAGTGGTAGATCATTCTGCCTAACTAACAGTATGTGCTTGAGTGGGCGAATGGGGAAAAATAAAATAAATGCTTCTCAAAATGAGCCTTCAGCAAGCTTATAGTCTCCAAGTAGGAGACGATCTCCAATAGGGAGGAAACCCACTAACATATAACTCCTGGTCAGATACCGATATTTCGAAACCTGATTGTTTCTCCTCAGTGACCGCGGAAAGTGGTAATTTGACTCCTCTGCCTTTCGGTTTTAAGAAGAAAGCTATCCCAGAAAAGGCTGGTGTGCAATACCGTAGTATGTTTGTTGAGTTTTCAAAAAACCAACCAAAGGTACCACCTAAGAAGCAAAAGAAAATCATGAAAGAGCAAAACAAGCTACATTTTCTTGTGAAAAGTAGAAGATATAAAGCACATACTGTTAGTTAGGCAGAATGATCTACCACTGCAGATATGAATGCTTATCTCCCCCTATTTCTTCAATCTAAGACATAAGAGCAAGCTTTGTTTATAATTGAATATTTCTTGCAGTCATTGCAACACCAAGCTGCTCTGTAAGTTGCTGGAATGGTGCTCGGTACTTATCCTTGGAATTTATTAGTTTATTGTAATTTAGTCCCTTGCGGATTCATTCCAAGAACTGGCCCTCAGCACTTGTGTCTTAAGAGGTTATCTTTTTATATCTTCTACTTTTCACAAGAAAATGTAGCTTGTTTTGCTCTTTCATGATTTTCTTTTGCTTCTTAGGTGGTACCTTTGGTTGGTTTTTTGAAAACTCAACAAACATACTACGGTATTGCACACCAGCCTTTTCTGGGATAGCTTTCTTCTTAAAACCGAAAAGGCAGAGGAGTCAAATTACCACTTTCCGCGGTCACTGAGGAGAAACAATCAGGTTTCGAAATATCGGTATCTGACCAGGAGTTATATGTTAGTGGGTTTCCTCCCTATTGGAGATCGTCTCCTACTTGGAGACTATAAGCTTGCTGAAGGCTCATTTTGAGAAGCATTTATTTATTTTTCCCCGTTCACCCACTCAAGCACATACTGTTAGGCAGAATGATCTACCACTGCAGATATGAATGCTTATCTCCCCCTATTTCTTCAATCTAAGACATAAGAGCAAGCTTTGTTTATAATTGAATATATATATATATGTGTGTGTGTGTGTGTGTGTGTGTGTGTGCGTGCGTGCGTGTGTGTGTGTGTCTATTGAGGCAAAACCAAAAAATAGAACTACACGGGTAAACCGAAAGGCAGCTGAGCATTACTTATATATATAGGGCGGGGGGGGGGGGGGGGGTTAATGGCATTCTTTTGAGGCCGACCAGTAACAGAAAAAGTGATCGTCAGTCCGTCCGAACCTGGTCTGTTATTCTAATGATTTGATTAGTCTTTTTGCTGTAAAAGCCGTGCAAAGCAATAGAACAAAGTATTTACATAAACGATATGAAAATCTAATGATAATCTTAAAGGAGGTGTGTATGTGTGTATGGGGGGGGGGGGGGGCTCTATTCCGTAGTCTGGTTGTGTGTCACGTTGCGCGAGCGCGAGTCTGACAAAACCGGCAACAGACAGACAGACATGATTACCGACACCAACTCATCCCGTTCTGGTTGAACTATGGATGTCCTCAGGGCAGACAGACATGATTACCGACACCAACTCATCCCGTTCTGGCTGAACTATGGATGTCCTCAGGGCAGACAGACATGATTACCGACACCAACTCATCCCGTTCTGGCTGAACTATGGATGTCCTCAGGGCAGACAGACATGATTACCGACACCAACTCATCCCGTTCTGGCTGAACTATGGATGTCCTCAGGGCAGACAGACATGATTACCGACACCAACTCATCGCGTTCTGGCTGAACTATGGATGTCCTCAGGGCAGACAGACATGATTACCGACACCAACTCATCCCGTTCTGGCTGAACTATGGATGTCCTCAGGGCAGACAGACATGACTACCGACACCAACTCATCCCGTTCTGGCTGAACTATGGATGTCCTCAGGGCAGACAGACATGATTACCGACACCAACTCATCCCGTTCTGGCTGAACTATGGATGTCCTCAGGGCAGACAGACATGATTACCGACACCAACTCATCCCGTTCTGGCTGAACTATGGATGTCCTCAGGGCAGACAGACATGATTACCGACACCAACTCATCCCGTTCTGGCTGAACTATGGATGTCCTCAGGGCAGACAGACATGATTACCGGCTCCAACTCATCCCGTTCTGGCTGAACTATGGATGTCCTCAGACAGACATGATTACACCGACTCATCCCGTCCTGGCTGAACTATGGATGTCCTCAGGGCAGACAGACATGATTACACCGACTCATCCCGTTCTGGCTGAACTATGGATGTCCTCAGACAGACATGATTACCGGCACCGACTCATCCCGTTCTGGCTGAACTATGGATGTCCTCAGACAGACATGATTACCGGCACCGACTCATCCCGTTCTGGCTATGGATGTCCTCAGACAGACATGATTACCGGCACCGACTCATCCCGTTCTGGCTGAACTATGGATGTCCTCAGACAGACATGATTACCGGCACCAACTTATCCCGCACTGGCTGAACTATGGATGTCCTCAGGGCAGACAGACATGATTACCGGCTCCAACTCATCCCGTTCTGGCTGAACATGGATGTCCTCAGACAGACATGATTACACCGACTCATCCCGTCCTGGCTGAACTATGGATGTCCTCAGGGCAGACAGACATGATTACACCGACTCATCCCGTTCTGGCTGAACTATGGATGTCCTCAGACAGACATGATTACCGGCACCGACTCATCCCGTTCTGGCTGAACTATGGATGTCCTCAGACAGACATGATTACCGGCACCAACTCATCCCGCACTGGCTGAACTATGGATGTCCTCAGGGCAGACAGCGCCAGGACGTGCTGGGGGTGCCAACACACTCCGCCTCTTTTTAACTTAGCTCTCTCTCTCTCTCTCTCTCTCTCTCTCTCACACACACACACACACACACACACACACACACAAGAGGAAACATATATAATTATATCAAATTGTTTTTAGATAATAAAACTATGTTAGCCAGAGCAGGAGGTATACACTCAACACTCAGAAAACTAGACATGGGAATCCCGCAAGGTTCAGTAATAGCGCCTATTCTTTTTAGTATCCTTATACAAGATCTCCCAAAAGCAGTCTCCAAAAATGTTGTTCTAGTGCAATACGCAGATGATATCTGCATGTGGATGGAAGTAACTCTGAAAAAGTCAACTCCACAAAGAGCACAGAATTATGTTAGAAGACTATATCAAAGAGATCTAGATAGCATAGGCAACTACATGACACAAAATGGTCTATCTTTGTCCACTGAAAAAACAAATATGATGTTGTTTAATGCAGGAAGCAATCCAGAAAATTTACCAGTCATCAAACTTCTAGGTGAACTTTTAGAATATAAACAAAGTGTTAAATTTTTAGGAGTTTTCTTTACACCAAAATTATCTTGGAATATTCATTTTGAATACATATTAACAAAGGCTAGGAAAAATTTGAATTTATTAAAAATTATAAGCAGACTACCCTGGGGAATGGATTCAAAAACTTTACTTCATCTCTTCATAGCTCTTGTTAGATCAAAACTTACTTATGGTCAAGAAGTGTATTTTAGTGCTCCAAAATGTCTTCTGAAAAAGTTACAAAGTTTGGATTGCAAAGCCATTAAACTTGCTCTTGGTGTCCCTGTTCATGCCTCAAATGCAAAAACATATAGAGAAGCTGGAATTTTGCCCCTTGATGATTATCGTGAACTAGCAGCATCAAAGTTTGTCATAAAATCAAGTGTTAATGATAATTACATTCAAGAAGACGTAAAACTTAGATCGAACACTGACTTTCCAAAAAGGGCAATTATGATTACATCGCAAGAAACAATAGGTACATATACTTCTGATTTGATTGAATGTTCAAAAGATGTGGCTAAAAAACCATCTTCTTCATTTATTCCATCATGGGAGATACCAAAACCTTTTCTTGATACTGGTTACATTGACATCAAAAAAGGGGAAAATATCAATATCATCGTTAATTTAGCAAAATCACATGTATACGAAAAATATCAAAATCATCTTCAGGTGTTTACTGACGGTTCTGTTTTAGATGATGGAAATGTTGGTGCAGCATCTGTTATTGCTTCGCTTAAAACTCAAAGATCGTTCTTTCTGGGTAGTTATTTATCTATATTCACAGCTGAATTAGTGGCTGTTATGCTAGCAATGGAATTTCTAACAGATCTTCCCAGTAATATTGTTAAGATAGTTTGTTTTTTTTTTGTAGATTCAAAATCAGTCTTACTTGATTTATCAAATATATCGACACGACCCGACCTTGTGTTTGAAATTAAATATCTTTTATACTGGCTGACGTCTAAAGGCACTATTATAGAATTTTGCTGGATTCCTTCGCATACTGGTATACTTGGGAATGAATTGGCTGATAGGGCTGCAAAAAATGGTGCTAAAAAGCAGGGTCATCTTACGAGCTGAAAATAAAACCATCAGTCGTAGAATGTTATCGTATCCTTGAATCAACTGCACAGAAGAGAGCTCAAATAAATGTTGATATTTCATACAAACAGTGGGAAGCTTTTCCAATAGACCTTGTACTAAGAAAAATGTCTGATCATCCAGTTTATTATTCCAGACAAATATATTCCCTTATGATTCGATTAAATCTAAACGCTTTAAAAACAAAGTCTAGTAAAAAATGCTAATTGTATTGTGGTAAAGAAATAACATTGAGCCATATTTTATTTAATTGTCGCAAGTTAACTTCTTTCTTACCAACATCATTAAGGTCTGATTATTTTTCTGAGAAAAACTTGCAAGATATACTTTTGGACCACTTTTTGCTGATCGAAATTGCTGAACACTTATTTCATAGTCCGATTGGGATTTTTCTTTAGATTGTTTTGTGTTAGTTCATAGTGCGTTATATAATGATGGCCTGCATTTTACTCCTTCACTCTTAAGTTTAGATAGTGAAGGATTTTTTGTTTTATTGTTATATTATGTTAGATCTATATCTTCTGTTAATTTTATCCATTAATTGTTGTATTAAGATATCTGGAGGGTGGGTTTGTTTGTTTGTTTTTGTTTTGTTTTTTTTCTTTTGTTCTTGTTTTTGTTTAGATACATATACAGATATATACACGTATACACTCACATACAAAGGCCTACATACACGCTTATATAACATTTAGGTTTATTCACTCAATCATTCATTCCTTCAGTCATTCTTTTCATTCATTCACGTCTAATATCACTCAAAGTGAACAGACGTTAAACAGAAGAAAGAAAGAAAAGAACACACACACACACACACACACACACACACACACACACACACACACACACACACACACACACACACACACACAAACACACACACACACCAGGCATGTGAAAAAGGGAAAAAGGAGAAAAACATTAAACTGAGAGAATATTTACGAAGCAAAGGAGAAGAGCGCGCTCAAAAGCTTCTTGAGAAAAAAAGAGCAAAAAATCATTTTAATCACATCACAGCTCAAGCAAAACAGCAATATTGGTCTAACTTTTGTAAGAATGAAATATCAAATCATAAAGATGACCAAAATGTGTGGGAAAAGTTAAGAACAATGAAAGATGGAGTAAACTTGCCAAAATGTCCTGTAAAGCTCCCAAACTCTGATTTCCCTTCTAATCTAGAAAAGGCCGAAGCTTTTGTTGACATATTCGCCAAAAATGGCAGTAAAGATAGTTTATCAACAGAAAATAGACTGCACAGAGAGCAAGAAGAAGGAAAGCTCATCTACAACGATCCAGACCCTATAATAAACCACTATCTGAATGCTCCCATAACAATTCAGGAAGTAGAAGAATGTCTTGCTAATCTGGGCACCAAAAAAACATCAGTGGGTTTAGACGGTATATCTAATGAAATGTTACGTCATGTCCCACCTAATGTAAAACGCTTTATCTCAGTATTCATTCAAAAATGCTGGGAAGACGGCAATTTGCCCTCATTATGGAAGCGTTCTATCATAGTTCCTATACATAAACAAGGAAAACCTCGAAGTAACATAAACAGCTACCGCCCAATTGCCCTGACGTCGCACGCATGTAAACTAATGGAAAGAATTGTCCTAAACAGATTACTTTATTTTTGTAACAAACATCAAATTATCCCCATAAATCAAGCTGGTTTTCAGAAAGGCAGATCAGCAACAGAACATCTAGTAAAACTCACAACACATGTTAAACAACAGTTCGCAAGACGAAAAAACATCCTGGCAACGTTCTTTGACATAAGGAAAGCGTACGAACAAGTGTGGCATGAACGACTTTTGTATAAACTTAAAACTATTGGAATAAATGGAACCATGTATAAACTATGTCAAAGCTTTCCTTCAAAGTAGAATTATTCAAACAAGAATAGAGCATACATATTCCAACACTAAAACACTGGAAATGGGTCTTCCACAAGGATCAGTATTATCTCCAATTTTATTTAATATCCTAATTGCAGATATAACAAAAGGCTTATCCAAAGACGTAGTTTTAGTACAGTTTGCTGATGACATATGTCTGTGGATGAAAGTCACTATGAAAAGAAAAACCCCATTAAGATCCTTAAATTACATAAAGATCAAATATCAACATGAATTAAACAAAATCAGTAGTTTCTTACATGAAAATGGATTGACACTCTCGGCAGAAAAAACAAATCTAATGCTTTTTAACTCTGGATATGACCCAG
>CM065743.1:21753665-21761165 GCA_033310375.1 Conus canariensis
GGCGACGTCATTTCAGCTCCATTCCAGCAGGTCTTTTATTAGTGTCCGAGCACACACACACACACACACACACACACACACACACACACACACACACACACAAGAGAGAGAAAGAGGTCGACAGACAGAAACACGGACACAGACACACACACACACACACACACACACCACACACACACACACACACACACACACACACACGCACACACACTCACACACGCACGCACACACCGCACGCACACACACACACGTGCAGCGCGCGCAGATAGAGAAAGAGAAAGGTAGACAGACAGACAAACGGGGACACACACACACACGCGCGCGCGCGCGCGCGCGCTCACACACACACACACACACACACACACACACACACACACACGCGCGCGCGCGCGCACTGATAGAGAGAGAGAGAGGCAGACAGACGGACAAACGGGGACACACCACACACACACACACACACACACACACACACACACACAAAACACACACACACACACGCACGCACGCACGCACGCACGCGCACACACACACACACCACACACACACACACACACACACACAACACACCACATCGCGCGCGCGCGCGCGCGCGCAGAGAGAGAGAGAGAGAGAGAGAGAGAGAGAGAGAGAGAGCTAAATCGGACATGTAAACTTAGCTCATTTCTGTTCTCCGAACGTCACATGCGCAATAAATCACTACGACTGGCCCGCTATAACGGGTAGTTTGACACTTTTCGCCTGACTGTCACACACGATATGGATTCCGCCATATGGGATACTTCTCAGAGCTTTTACACATTTTCGCCAAATCGTTGCCTTTTCGCAAAAATCTGCCGTTATGTTGCCCATCGCTGGCGCCATATTAGCAGTTCCATCAATTCCCATTTGCCAAATCAAATGCACTCGCCGAAAATGTTTTTGGCGCTAGGGTGGAGGCTGGGAGGGAGGAAAGAGGGAGTGGAATGTCGTTGATCACACCTGGTGCACTCCCCAAATTCTCCTGGCTGTATTGAGGCTAAAGATGGTAGGAATACCAGCCGCCGTGGCGAAGTGGTTAGCGTCGCGGACTCCCGGCTGGGAGGTCGTGGGTTCGAATCCCATCAGAGTCATGTGGGTTTTTCTGCCCCGACCGGCTCCTACCCAGAGTTGAGTTTGCTGCGGACTCAGTTGGGAAGACTGGAACCACACAGTCGAGTTTCATCCACTTAAAGGATGCGTTTCTGAGAGTGTTGCTCAAATTTCCTGACCAACACTGCAGGTGTCTGTATCTCTCGGGCCTGGTTGACGCCGGGATATATTATGAAAGGAAGCGTAGAGTACAGCCCTGTCATGTAGTCTCAGACCGAAATGGAAATCCGTAGCATCATCTTAATCATCCTCATTCTCATCGACCAGCATCAAAAAAAAAAAAAAAAAGTCTCAAATTCTGTGGCCCTTCATGCCTTGCTCTCATGCCCTGCTCTTTTGTGACCTCAATTTCGATGTCCTCTCCAGTCTATGGCCTTGGTTTGGTTCCGTCGGGGTCACCGGTATCGGTGAGTCTATGGGGGCTGTCGTTGGACGGACGTGGTGGCGCCCTCCGGAGGGAGAGGCCACTCACGCCGGCTCCGCGACTAAGCAATTATTGTCGTCAGTAGGGGGCTTAGTAGGTGGTGTCCTGCGTATGTTAGATCAGAACAGGCGCCACTGAACACCACCGAAGTGACTCGGCAGCAGTGCAGTGTCTCCTCCGGTGGGTTGCCTCTTGACGACTTGACATTGACTGCTCCCTGTGGATTGCCGGTGCCGGGGCTGCGGCGGGGCCGACCGGGCTGTGGCTGTGGAGGGGGTGTCAGAACGAGCGGCGTGGGTGCACTGCCTCTGAGGTGGCGCAGGGGTTGGGACAGCAAAAAAAATAAAAAAATGGTAGGAATGGGAATATGAGGGGTGCATAATTCACGTCCTTCACTTCATGGAGAACACTCTAGGCTGGGCGAGCGGAGGGGAGGGGGGGGGGGGAGGGGGTTGGGATGGGGAGGACAGCTGGGCTGTGTTTAATCTGCATATTTTGCTTTTGTGCTGATTATGAATTTTATGAGAGAGGGGGGTGGGCGAGAAAGGGGGGTGGGCGAGAGAGGGGGGTGGGCCAGATCTCAACATGCGGGGAACGGGGTAGGGGGTGGTGCGGGAGACTAGGTGGGGTGGGGGTGAGTTCTGGGCTACTGACCATGCCTATCTCCCTGCGGTGGCGGTTGTTATGACAACACGATCTGATTATCGTTCCGCCGATCAGCGGTGTGGCGTGGTTATATTTACGGCTGATTGATCTTCCCCTCTCTCTCTACATAGTCTGAAAAGGAACAGATGATATTGACTTGGCACAGACGGATATAAGAAGCAGGACTTAAATTTACACACACACACCCACGCACGCACGCACACACAAATACAGAGCGAGAGAGAGAGGGGGAGAGAGAGAGAGAGAGAGAGAGAGAGAGAGAGAGAGAGGGGAGAGAGAGAGAGAGAGAGACACACACACACACACACACACACACACTCACTCACTCACTCACTCACACACATGGGCGCGCGCGCGCACCAAACCTAGTCATATCACATCGCCTATGTGCAACGCACATTTCCACTAACACTTCTAACACTAGACAGGCGTACATGTTTTCAGCCGATAATGTCATACGACACAAATCAGCCCAGCTGTCACTGCCTTCACATGGGGCACACAGTCACGTCATCTCTCTGGCCCTGGGCTTTTTCGTGGTGTGTGTGTGTGTGTGTGTGTGTGTGTGTGTGTGTGTGTGTGTGTGTGTGTGTGTGTGTGTGTGTGAAAGCGGGATAAAGAAAAAGCTGTACAGTTTATTCTTTAACTCTATTAAGATGATTTTGACTTAACACCTCTCTCTCTCTCTCTCTCTCTCTCTCTCTCTCCTCTCTCTCTCTCTCTCTCTCTCCTCTCTCTCTCTCTCTCTCTCTCTCTCTGCCCAACAGTAGAAACAGAAATGCACTTCTTAATCTGGTGTCCAAATTACTGGCATTTACGAACAAAATACATATTCAAACACTTAGTAATAGAAACGCAATCACATTGGAAAGTCTGCTACAAAACGATAACACTGAAACCATAAGAGATATTGCAATGTACGTCTTCTATGCCTTAAAAACCAGAGAAACCCATATGTAATAGTAATACTGACGATTTAGGAAGAATAGAAATTCTCAACAGAAAACAAAAAATATGTTACAATCAACGTTTCAATCAATTTTTTGGTCATGTTGAAATGTATGTTGTGTACTCCTGTGGATGGACCGAGGGCCCCACAATAAATGGCGCGGCGTGAAAGCGCGCGTCAAGCGTCAAACGTCAAGCGTCTCTCTCTCTCTCTCTTTCTCTCTCTCTCTCTCTCTCTCTGTTGTGTGTGTGTGTGTGTGTGTGTGTGTGTGTGTGTGTGTGTGTGTGTGTGTGTGTTTATCAATTTCGGCGGCAAAACAACCAGACAAAGCTACAGTCAGGAAAGAAGCCAAGTAGGCCGTTCCTTCAGAGAGGAACGCTGACTGCCGTTGGCTCCAGGATAGCTTCATTTCTGCCATCAGCAGGGCGGCTGGCTCCAGGATAGCTTATTCTGTCATCAGTAGGGCTGTCAGATCTCATCGCTAGGGCGGCTGGCTCCAGGATAGCTACTTCATCATCAGGGCGGCTGGCTCCAGGATAGCTTCATTTCTGTCATCAGTCAGGGCGGCTGGCTCCAGGATAGCTTCATTTCTTCCATCAGCAGGGCGGCTGCTCCAGGAAGGCTTCATTTCTGTCATCAGCAGGGCGGCGGGATGTCCCGTCTGAACAGGCACCACTGAACACCATGAATGAGACTCGGACGGGTGCAGTGTTCCTCCGACGGGTCGTCGTGCGACTTGATGGGCAAATGAATTGTTCTTCGTGGACCGTGGTGATGTAGTAGTGACAGGACAAGACCTGAGTGTGGTTGTATCTGTGGACCGTGGTGATGTAGGAGTGACAGGACAAGACCTGAGTGTGGTTGTATCTGTGGACCGTGGTGATGTAGTAGTGACAGGACAAGACCTGAGTGTGGTTGTATCTGTGGACCGTGGTGATGTAGTAGTGACAGGACAAGACCTGAGTGTGGTTGTATCTGTGGACCGTGGTGATGTAGGAGTGACAGGACAAGACCTGAGTGTGGTTGTATCTGTGGACCGTGGTGATGTAGTAGTGACAGGACAAGACCTGAGTGTGGTTGTATCTGTGGACCGTGGTGATGTAGTAGTGACAGGACAAGACCTGAGTGTGGTTGTATCTGTGGAGCGGTATGAGCGGCGTGGGAACATGGCAACTGTTGGGGCAAAGAGGAAGAGGCAACCCCCCCCCCCCCCGCCCCCACCACATCCCACCCTTTACATCCGCCCCAAAACCCACATCACATTATAGGCTACTGATTCATGATGGAGAAATTTCTAAGACGAAAGCAGAATATACTTGCTGACGATTATAATTCTGCTAGAGACTTTTGTTAGTACTCAGCGCTCACAACGTGTGTGTCGATCGAGGAGTCCATGACCCAAGGATGTTTGACACTCACACTGAATGTGCCTTTCAAAGAGTTTGACTCGAGTCTGTAAGTGGTTTGTTTCTGTAAACGCTTGAGGTATGAAAGGAAATCTGAAATGAGGCAGGGAACAGTAGACATGGCTTGTTATGGGCGTGTATTTATCTCATCGTGGGACCAAGAGTTACCCCACTTGTTTGTTATTACTATTTACTGTTCCCCACCTCATTTCAGATTTCCTTTCACTTTTGGCTAGGCAATTCAGTGCCGTAGGCAACTATTCGTTTGGAGTTATGGGCGTGCATTTATTTCATCAAGGGAGCAAGAGTTACCCTACTTGTTTGTTAACTGATTAAGGTAGTTTTGCCGGGTGTAACCGTATCAAGTTTGAATATTTTCTTAAAAACTAGGACTCTGCTGGACAGTCTTTTGAAGAATCGAAATTTGTCCCATTGTAATTGTTCAAACTGATTCCAGAATTCAGAGGCAGACTGTTTCTTTCTTGTACAGCACGTGGAATAAAATAGTTCCACTGATGCTTGGGACTTCTTCTTTTTTTTGCATCATAGTCTGGTCAATATTGACAGAATTCCTTGAAACAGCTCCTTTTCCAAAATGAAAGGCAACAGAGTTTTGACGACAAGAGCCATTATATCATCTCACTTCTCGTCATAACTAATGAAACAACATGCTGAACAGGCAACAACATGCTGAATAGGTAACAACATGCTGAATAGGTATGGTTGTCATGAGCCGGCCAAATGTTCTCGAGCATTTAGGCTAATCAAGGGTAGTTTTGCTGTTGTTGAGAGCAAGTTCCTTGGGTTCTTCAAGTGTGCGAACTCAGGCATCACCAGAGGGGAATACCCCGAGTCGTATACTGAAGGAGGGAGAGTTACTGGGGAGTGGTTCGCATGTCTCGGGGGGTAGTAACAAGAACATGCCGACCTGCCGGTCCTGGGTGGAGGAGAGTGCCCATCTCGACCATTCACTGGGTTCTCCAGTGGGCCTGAAGGGGACGATCGTGTCAGGTGACCGTCACGGTTTGGTGACCGTCGGCCTGCAGGCAGGGTACAGTGACCATTCAGTCGTTCTTGTCCTGGGGAATGAATGGAAGGCTTCGGCCTATTGAGTGGTTTGCACCTTGTTGTCTATAGAGGTAGTAACTACTTGAAGCATCAGTCCTGGCTGGTAGAGAAGTCCAGGCTGTTAGTACAATGGGTAGCTTCGGGGAATCGAACATGAGTTTGAATAGGAGGTTATGCATTAACCACTTGGTACCGAACTCTTTGTTGGTGCTAGCAGCTGTGGTGTGTGTGTGTGTGTGTGTGTGTGTGTGTGTGTGTAGGTGACCAGTGATTCCATTGGTGGAATAAAAATAACTCGGGGAGTTATTGGTGCAAACCGTTGTGATGTGTGTGTGCCAGTGATTCCATTGGTTGAACCAGTTAAACTCGGATTCTCTCTTTCTTTGAGAATGGATATAAGATGCTCAGAAAAGCAGGAAGTGTGTGACTCACTTAAGGGAAAGTGAACTCATCCCGTCTTGCTGAGGGCTCAAGAAAACACAGCGAGAAGCAGAGGTTTGCTGTCGCCTCGAAGCCGACGACGGTTTAGAATTGTCTCCGGGGTGGGGACGTGGACAGTGGAGGTTGCTGTAGCCTCGGAGCCGACGACGAGAAGAATTGTCTCCCGTGTGGGGACGGTCGACAGCAAGACGTGTCAGCCTGTTGGAGCCTAGACAGGGAGCTGCCAGACAACGGTGCGGTGTTTGCAGCCAGAGAAGACCTGTGGGAGAGGTCGACAGGAGCCCTTTCCGTGGAGAGGACGAAGAGACTCGGTCTGAGGGCGCAACGCGAGCTACGTTGCCAGTGTCCCCCAACTGGGATTTGGCCAATCGGGAGGA
Source organism: Conus canariensis (assembly GCA_033310375.1). NCBI lineage: Eukaryota > Metazoa > Mollusca > Gastropoda > Neogastropoda > Conidae > Conus > Conus canariensis. The sequence continues at coordinate 21,760,125 of CM065743.1, forward strand.
CACAACAGTGTGGCAGCTTTAGCACTCGTAGTCGCACAGTGGGATGAGAGAAACTGACGGTCAACCAAGGAATGCTGGCAAGTTATGGACGTTTGTTTGTTCTTAAGTTTGTAAGTGTGCAAACAGGATGGTGGAATGTTGTCTTTCCTGGTTAAGTAAGAATAACTGAAGAACAGGGGATGCGATTTATGAGATTGTCTGTATGATGTTTACATTTTTATATAATACAGATAAATGTGTTGTGTAGTGACGGGTGGGGGCTCGGAGTCAAGTTAAATAAAATTTAATTATTTTCTATGAAATGTTATTGGTTTCCCGTCACCTTTGTGCGGGCCCGATGTGAGTGACAGAGTGCGTGTGCCTATGCGAGAGCGCATTTTGGTTGTGAAAGCGTAAATACTTCGGTCTATACCCCCCTGCATCCCTGCATATGATAATCATATTTTAATAACGAGGGGGGAGAGGGGGGGGGGTGTCGGAGTCCCGTCACAATGGTTATTTCCTGAAGTTATGCATTTCAATCTAAGCGCTACACTGACACATTGTTGTACTTAAGTTTCACGTGTTCTCACTATGAGTGGTATTAGATGAGCGTAGGAAGTCTTGTATGACTGTATGATGGGAGGAGGGGGGGGGGGTGCGCGCGCGCGTGTGTGTGTGTATGTGTGTGTGCACCTCTACCAAACTGTCGGCCTACCAGAGCTTGGAACACACTGTCAAGAATGGCCAGAGGGCAAAGTCAACGCAGAAATTCAGATGCTGGTTGAAAAAATTCTGCCCAAGAAGAGATCGTGACGGTTCAGTTACGGAAAGTAAGTCGAGCTGGGGATACACGGTGAAGCAAAATGGGCCAAGCAATCCGCAAAGACAATGATGCCTACAACTTAACAACTTGCAATCTGACGATGAAGGTAAGAGCGGCGACACAAGTACACTGATGGCTTTCATCCACGGACAAGCTTTGAGCCAACAATGATACTGGCCGACTCGATGAACCTGCTTCAAAACTGGAAAGCGGAACAGGAAGCCCAGCCTGGCATG
>CM065743.1:21766165-21771165 GCA_033310375.1 Conus canariensis
ATGCAAATCCTAATTGTAGCGTGTGGCCTGTGATGGTGTTAGTGGAGGAAAATGCGTGGCTGCGTGGATGATGTGTGCCACGTGCAGTGTTGAAATGGAGTGTCGATATTTGTCTGTTCGTCCACTGATTTGCTGAATAGTGTGTGTGTGTGTGTGTGTGTGTGTGTGTGTGTGTGTGTGTGTGTGTGTGTGTGTGTGTAAGTGAGTGTGTGTGTGTGTGTGTGTGTGTGTGTGTGTGTGTGTGTGTGTGTGTGTGTGTGTGTAACGATTTTCATATGGATAATTATTTATAATTCATAAATTCATCATATTCGTTTATTCACGTATTTCACGATTCATTATTGTCATTGTGGCCACTACAGGGAGGGCTGTCTCCTACCCAGTGAGTCCACAGATGGCAGATGGTGGAACGGACCCTAGATACAGGGGTAAGTGCTTGCATCCGCGGACCACCTGGACTGTAGCGCCGGTCAGCCCCACATTGGAGCAGCCACAGAAATTTCAGAAGTTGCGACCCCTGATCTTACCAGCAATCGAAAGATGGCCTGACCACCACTTCACACATATCAACATCCGACATCGCTCATCGCGCGGGTGAACAAGGAGCGTGATCTTTAATGGGAAACCAGGTTGAGGTTGGTAAGAGTGCTACTTGTTCCAAAAGTCAAAACAAAGTTTCGCTCAAATGTAAAGAAATCATAAAAAGGTGTCTACCTTCAATAGGTATACGCACCTTAATAGGACACTCAGAGAAAGGCGAACTGACAACACTCTGGGAAAAGTACAAAGTGGACGTAACATGCCTGCCAGGACACCGACTTTCAAGCCTGAAGACACGTTAAACTATCAGCCCTTGGGCAGTGGCTGGAGGCTGGTCACCAACACGGCAGAGAAAGCAGAGATCAAGGCAACGAGAAGTGATGTGGGAATGATCGTGAGTCCAGCGATGGCATCCGTCTGTCTCTAGAGACACTGGTATAGCGCCGTGGATTAATCAGTTGTGGAGTTGCAGCGTCTGCTGTGGCTGAAGAGTCCACTGTCGGCCCGCGCATCGTGATAGCCACACTCAGTGACATCCCAACAGAACCATGATATCCTGTTACAGCCCAACACACAACTGAAGTGCAGTGTGCACTGGACTTTCACTATCAGTCACTAGATGTTGTGAGGCAAAGAGCCAAGCATAATGTCATCATATTGGCAGGTGATATGAATGCAAAGATTGGAGAAAGTGACAGCAGAGACAACAGTTGCCATGACACCACTAACAGAGATGGTCATCTGCTTACACACACACACACACACACACACACACACACACACACACACACACACACACACACACACACACAAGCCGCCATGGCGCATTGGTCAGTGGGTAGCATATTCCAGGCTAGCAGATCGTGGGTTCGATTTCCATCAGACCATCAGGCATCTGTGGGGGTTTCTGCCCCGAGCGACTCCTGCCCAGAGCTGAGTTTGCTTAAGGCTAAAATGGGGAGTCTGAAACCACACAGTCGAGTTTCCTCCACTTTACGGATGTATCTCTGACAGTGTTGCTCGCATTTCCTGCCCAGTCCCGCAGGTGTCTGTATCTCTCGGGCCCGAGAGACGTCGGTATTAAATCTAAAATGAAGCCTTGTCATGTAGTGTCTGACCAGAATGGAACTGTGTGGCATCTTCATCATTTTCATCCCCGTCGATCGGCATGAACAAGTATCAAATTCCGTGACCCCCCATGCCCTCCTCTCTTGATGACGTCACTGTTGATGTCCTCTCCACGTCTGTGCGCATCATAGTGAGTTCCTGTCCAAGTCATCGGTGTTGACCGATTCACGGGGACCGTCCGGAGGAGTGCAGTGACTGACGCTGGCCCCATGACTGGACAATTACTGTCTTCACTAGGGGGCTCGACAGGTATCCGAACTGTGCTGCATCAGAACAGCCACCTCTCAACAGAACGGAAGAGACAAGGCGGCAATGCGGTGTCTCTTCCGATGGGTTACCTCAAGACGACTTGATATTGACTACTCCCTGCAGATTGCAGGTGCCAGGGCTGAGATGGGACAGATCAGATTATGCTGTTAAAGGGGGTCGACATGAGCGGAATGGGAGACGTAGCTGAAATGACGTGGAATTTGGAACAGCAGAAAAAAGAAAGAAAGAAGGAAAGAAAGAAAGATGCAAAAAAAAAAAACAACAACAACAAAAAACAAGACAACGGAGCAAAAAAGATGAGCAAATATAAAAATGAAAGAGGAAAAGAAAGAGACAAAGAAAGAAAGAAAGAAAGAAAGAAAGAGAGAAAGAGAGAGAGAAAGAAAGAGAGAACAAAAAAAAAAACTATGGACTGACACCACTTGGAATGGACAAGGAAATCATCTGCACAATCACAGGCCCAGGCACACTACTGAAAGATTGTTGCAGCGTGGTGGACCATTCCTCAGTGCAGCTCCCTGGAGTTAAATGAGAAGAAGAAGAAGATTTATAAGGTGCCCAAAATTTCACCATTACCTATTTATTTCGCCAATAACCAGTTCAGTTTTACGTACAGATTAAGATTACGGTAACAAAAATGACTTGTGCCATAAACGTTGACATTTCTGAGGAATCTGTCAATTTTCTGTATCCGTTAGCCTCAATGAAACCTGCGCCAATTTTCGTTTTTCCTCTGTGTGTGTGTGTGCGTGTGTGTGTGTGTGTGTGTGTGTGTGTGTGTGTGTGTGTGTGTGTGTGTGTGTGTGTGTGTGTGCTTGTGCTTACTAATGGTATGGCAAAAGAATTGTTAGGCTGTACTTGTTTTACCCCTCTGCTAGATTGTTCAACATAATATTTGTCATCCATCTTGAAGACAGAACCATTTATATTGCCTGCTTCGAGGTCTTTCGTCTGCTGATTCAGGCACGGTATAAAAACACGGCTGATTGTGTGTGTTCCCTCGGCATCAAATGAAGATGTATCACAGTCTATCATTCTGTGATTGTGTCTGTGCTCTCTCGACTTCAAATGGAGACATATATCACAGTCTATAATTCGGTGGTATTCTCACAACCAAGGGATCAAAAACAGAATCCAACAGCACCCCTGAGCAGCCAGCAAAGAGTAGAAAAATAAAACGAAAAGAAAATGCGGTACGGAAATGTTGTAAACAGTATTAACTATAGGGGAAAATATTTGAGCTTTTGCTTGAGGATCCATTACATAAATTGTTTGAGTGAATTTCTGATTGATGGAAAGAAGGTAGAAGGTTTTTTTTTTTTCAGAACTGAGGGAAATTACAGAGATATTCTATGTGCATGTGTTGTCCCAGTGTCTCTGATACAGTGCAGGCGAGGACAGAGAGTCAACATCACCACTCACACGTAGGCTGTCGAAACCAGACACATATTCTTATCAAATATCATCAAAATCAGTGTCTGCATTTTCTTTCTTCAAAATCAAATGTAAATCAGCATTATTTTACTTTTTTGTGTGCGTTCATTTGCATTTTGCCTCGTTTTCGAAATCAAAATGTTAATCCAGCAGTTAGAAATAAATGTTGTGTGTGTACAGTTGCCCAGACACGCATGTCCGTTGGTGCTGTTGCTGTGCACGTAAGCCAGGTCGCGTCTCATGGGCCAGCCTGGAACTGCACCAAGTTCTTAGTCAACGTTGCGAGGTCAGGTCCCGCCAGTGTCCAAAACAAAACTGCCATTTGTGCTGCCCCTCTGCCCCTGCCCCTCTTCCTAGGATGGTAGTCCCTGTCTGACTTCTCCCCATCGGTGGGTATCCACCTGAGACTTGAACCTTGGCATCACGGGAACGCTGGGGGAACAGGTCGATGGAATGTCCATCTTCAGAAGGCAACCCGACTGAGGAGGCACTGCACTGCTGCCCAGTCATTTCGCTGGTGTTCAGGGGCACCAGTTCTGATCCAACATACGCAGGATACACCAGCCAAGTCCCATACTGACGGTAATGATTCCTGAGACATGGAGCCAGCCTGTGGGAGCATCGCTTTTCGGAGGGCGCCACCGCGTCCGTCTAACGACAGTTCCCGTGATTTTCTGTTCTATCATGACGTGTTATTGGTTATGATCGAAGACAATGGTGATAAAGGGTAGGAGGTATGTCCCAACTTTAACGATAATCTTTGATAAATGAAGTATTTCAAGTAGCTGTCACGTGTGCGATGTTGCGGAGTCTTTCGTGGTTTCACAAGGCTGTGTAAGGTTTTGCGTGGCTAGACAAGGTTTTTGTAAGGTTTCGGAGGAAAAGAAAACACACTTGAATATAACTTTCGAGAATTATTAAAAATGTTGACAGTGTCTCTATGTTTGGTTGTTTCCTCTCTGTGTATGAGTGCTACAGGAATGGGCATCACAAGCAGCCTTAGCTTGCAGCCGTATGTCTCAGAACTCTCTCACTCGGGTGTGTAAAACATTCTTTGTGGATCAGACGAAATACAAACCGAGGTGCAAAGAAACGCCGATGGATACCGTCACAGTGTGAAACAGAAGAAGTTCATTTTCAACAAACGCGTCGGTCTTCACACAGTTCAAACTGTGTGTATTTTTTGTTGTTGTTGCTCGTGACATCTGAAACAGACATATTTGCCGAAACTTCGCTTCTCTGTTTTGTACTGCGTATTAAAGCAGTATTACTCTATTTTCTATTGCGTGTTAAAGCAGTGTTACTTTGTACCTTTGTTTTGAGTTCATTTGTACTTCGCCTAGTTTTCCATTAATGCTGCAGATTGTTTTGAGTTCATTTGTACTTCGCCTAGTTTTCCATTAATGCTGCAGTCTGTATTATCTCCCCTCATATGCAATATCTCTGTAAGTCTGCCGTGCCTAGCTCTGTTTCCGCCCTTCCTTGCTATGGGCACGTCCGTTCGTCTGTGTTCTAATTTGTCTCTGCCTCATTTTATTCACGTGCAATCTCTTTCGCCACTACAGCAAAAAGTGCGTGGCCATGGTTACAGTCAATGATGCTTTGCTTTACCAACAGGTTTAAGCTAT
>CM065743.1:21773665-21778665 GCA_033310375.1 Conus canariensis
ATTCGGAATCAGTTGGTTTGATGAACGGGAATAAAGAACATATCCGATCTCATGCCGCTATCGTAACGTTTATTTATTCATTTGTTTATTCATTTGTTTGCTTATTTATTCATTTAGTTATCCAGGTAGTTAGGTAGGTAGGTAGGTAGGTAGGTAGGTATGTAGGTAAGTACCCAGTTAGTTAGTTAGCTGCATAGTTAGTTGCTTAGTCAGTTAGTTAGTTAGTTAGTTAGTTAGTTATTAGTTAGTTAGTAGAAGTTAGTCAGTTATAGTTAGTCAACTAGTTAGTTATCATGTTCTGGATGGCTCCCTGTGCATTCCCAGTCATCCATTCCATCCAGTTGTTTTCCGCTTTCAAGCTTTGAAAGTTACAGCTGTTCCAGACCTTGAATTGCTGTGTCCTGTCGTGCAGAACATTGATTATTGCTTGAGCTTCTCGTGGCGTGGTCTTTTCTCTGGCAACGGATGGATGTATAGATGGATGGATGGATTAAAAGATGAATGGGACTGCCTCAGGAGTTCAAGGAGTTCATTATCCACCTGCACAAAACCAAGAGTGACAATAGCGCATATGACAACCACAGGCTATATTCCAGTTCAGCGTTGCGGGCAAGACTTAAGCAACGATCTTGCTGACCAGAATCATACAGCTGCTGATTGAGGATGTGGTTTCCGGAGAGCTAGTGTGGCTTCAGAAGCAACCGTTGTACAGCAGATATGATTTTTCGCGGTGAGACAGCTACAAGAGAAGTGCTTAGAACATTATCAGATCTTTTCCCTTCTCTTTGTTGACCTCACTAAGGCTTTTGACACAGTGGCCAGGTCAGACCTTTGGTCCATCCTATCGAAACTAGGCTGCCCCCAAAATTTCATTGCCGTGGGCAGCTCCTTTCACGACGGCATGATGGCCAGAGTTGTGGGAAATGGAGATGTGTCTGAACTGTTTCCAGTCACAAAAGGAGTGAAGCAAGGATGTGCATTGGAACCTACCTTTTTCGGTTGGCATTTTGCAGCCATGCTTGTATCAGCTTTTGGCAACACTGCAGCCAGGATCACCATTCTTTCGCAGGGATGGGCGCTTTTTCGACCTGCGCCACCTGAAAGCTGTCACTAAAGTCCTTCAGGCAACCATTCACGATCTACAATTAGCAGATGAATGTGCCTTGTCTGCTTAAACAGAAGAGCTACAGTATCTTGTAGAATGCCTCTCAACTGCAGCAGCAGCCCTCGGCCTAACCATCAGCCTCAAGATAATCGAATCATGATGCCAACAACTTCAGCAATAACACATCCGGAACCTTCCATGATCACGCAGGGCACCGTGCTGAATAATGTGGACAGTTTCACATACTTGGGCAGTTGGAAGCCTTGACAGGGATATAAGCATTCGTATTGCAAAGGCAGCACTTCCTTGGATCAGCTGGAAGAAGCGAGGCCTCAAGCCAACAACCAAGACCGCTGTCTACTACGCCGTGGGCATGGCATCTCTTCTGTACTGTTGTAAAACCTAGACGCCACACCGCAGGCACATCAAGAAATTTGATCAGCTCCACCTCCGTTGCCGCGGCAAGATGCTGAGGATATCTTGGCAGGACACGGTAGCTGACACTGACATTCTCAGGGAGACGATCTTCACCGGCCTTGAGGCACTCGTCATGAAGCCCAACTGGCAGGTGGTCAGGCCATCTCGTGAGAGTGCGTAACGCCTGATTTCCCGGCAGTTCTCCTCTGAGCTGGCAGCTGGCGCACGTCGTCAAGGAGATCCTGCAATGTACTCTCAGGACATGCAGTATCCCCCTCGTTGGAGGGGAGAAGCTGGCAACGGCCCGTGATGTCGGGAGATCGGCTGTTCGCCATGGTTTGAGGACAAGTGCCCGGTGGGCCTCGACATCAGACGCCAAGCGGCAAAGAGAAGAGCCCAGATCCAGCTGCTGCTGTGGCCTGCACCCAGAGGGTGGAATCTGTACTTCGGAGTTCAGGCTACGTTCTCACTGGCAGCATCACTTATGTCCTCGACACAGAGTGACCACAGGGATGATGACGATGAGGATGATGATGATGATGATGATTGTAGAGTAACCTCCCTTGTACAATCTCGCATATTAAGATTACGACGAGTTCTGTTACCTAGTGAGGATAACGAGCAAGAATAAACAACAGACACCAACTCCAACGATACCTGGTCTGCTGAGTATTGTACGCTAACGGCTGATCTTACATGGTGTCAGAAGTGTCAGGACGTCAAAGGGAGGCCGACACGACGTAATAAGCAAAGAAGATGAAGAAAACAATCAAGAAAAGAAGAAAATGACGGAATCGACGTCACGAACTGAGCCAAGGGGCCAACAGAAGCAGTTTACTGCAAACGTTCCAGCACCAGAAAAGATGTGTCTGGAGGGAAATTTGTCTCAAAACTGGAAGCGTTTCAGGAGGCAATTCGAAAATTATGCCATTGCAAGTAGACTTATCAAAGAGGAAGACCAGGAATATCAGGTATCTGTTTTTCTTGCTGTTTTTGGGCCTGATGCATGTGAAATATTTGACAACCTGAAGTTCGAAAATAGAGATGACAAAAATGATCTCAAACAGGTGATGGAAAAACTTGAAGAATTCTTCGTAGGAGATACTCATGAAGCTTTTGAGTCTTATAAATTTCATCTCAGAAAGCAAGAAGCATCAGAGTCAATAGAAGGGTATATTGCTGCACTCAGAAAGCTAGCAAAACCATGCAACTTTGATAAACTGGAAGAAAGACTTATCAGGGATCAAGTTGTTGTAGGAGTTAGAGAAGAAGGATTGAGAGAAAAACTCCTAGAAGATAAACAGCTGGCATTAGACAAGTGCTTAACAATTGGAAGAGCATATGAAAGTTCAAAACAACAGCTGCCTTCAATGTCAAGTGAAGGAGACTCATCTCAAGTACAACGTTTGTTCAAAAAGAAACAAGGAGGCAGTATGAACTCAAAATCATCTTCAAAGCAAAGTGGAAAGAATCAACAAAACTATTCAAGAAAATGCACCAGGTGTGGAAAATATCCATCGCATAGTAGGCAAGACTGTCCAGCAAAAGATGCGGACTGCAGAAAATGTAACAAGAAAGGCCACTATGCAGCAATGTGCAGAACAAAAACTGATGTGAGATATTTAGAAGATGAAGAGAGCAACATACTTGGCACTGTGACTGAAGAATCAGCAGAATGTGGAGCAGTAAATTGGCATGCTGATGTTCAGGTAACAACTAAAACACATAGTCATGCTGTGAATTTCAGAATAGACACTGGAGCAGATGTGACGGTTGTACCTGATAGGTTCTTCAAGAAGAACTCACCACTGATACAGAAGACAGACAAAAAGCTGTTTGGGCCTGGCCAGAGCAAAATCAATGTGCTTGGCAGAGTCCGTGCCACCCTAGCAGTAGGTGAAGCATCTTCAGAGCAAGATCTGTATGTTGTTGTTGACTTAAAAGAACCACTTTTGGGAAGGCCTGCAATTGAGGCATTAAAAATGATTGAAAGAGTCAACTCTGTAGACAGAGATCATCAGTACAAGCAAGAATTCCCAGAGCTATTTACAGGCCTAGGGAGAATGAAAAACGTCTATACAATAAGACTGCAAGGAAATGCTCAACCGTTTGCCATCTCAACTCCACGCAGACTTCCCCTTCCAATGAAAGAAAAGGTTCTAGAAGAACTTAAGAAATTAGAAGAGCAAGATATCATCCGTCCTGTGGAAACTGCCACTGACTGGTGTGCACCAATTGTGGCAGTACTAAACCCAAATGGGAAAGTGCGACTGTGCATCGATTTCACTAAACTCAATGAGAGTGTGCGTCGAGAGAACTTTCCACTACCCACAACTGATCAACTACTAGCCCAGCTGAATGGTGCCACTGTGTTCACAAAACTAGACTGTAACAGTGGATTCCACCAGATACCACTTCACCCACATAGTCAGGAGTTGACCACCGTCATTACTCTGTTCGGGCGTTACTGTTACAAACGCCTGCCATTTGGTATCAGCTCGGGACCAGACGTGTTTCATCGAGAGATGACACAAATCATAGAAGGAATACCTGGGGTCATCTGCGACATTGACGATGTGCTGGTATTTGGAAAAGATCAACAAGAACATGATGGTCGACTGAGACTGGTTCTGCAGAAGATGAAGGAAGCTGGTGTCACACTAAATGAGAAATGCAAATTCTCAACTGACACAGTGAAGTTCCTGGAACACATTATATCCAAAGAAGGAATCCAGATGGATCCAGAGAAAGTGCAAGCTATTTCAAATTTCCCAAAACCTACAAATATCTCTGAATTGCGCCGATTTTTGGGAATGGTGAATCATGTTGGAAAATTTGCATCTCACATGGCTGACACAACAAAACCATTGAGAGATCTGCTGAAGAAAGAAACTCACTGGATTTGGGATGAGCAACAAGAGAGAACCTTCCAATCACTGAAAAAGCAGCTGAGTTCAACACCAGTGCTGGCACACTATAGTCCAGAAAAGCCAACCAAAGTCTCAGTAGATGCATCATCATATGGATTAGGTGGAGTACTACTGCAGAAACAAGAAAACGAATGGAAGCCAGTATTCTATGCTGCAAGAGCTCTCACCGCAACAGAACAAAGGTACGCGCAGGTGGAAAAAGAAGCGCTGGCAGTGACTTGGAACTGTGAAAAATTTCAAGAATACTTGCTTGGACTTTCAAAATTCACAGTTGAAACTGATCATAAACCTCTGTTGGCACTGCTGAAAACCAAGCTGTTGGATGAATTGACTCCAAGGATTCAGAGGTTCCGAATGCGTCTGATGCAGTATTCCTATGACATAGTATACACTGCAGGGAAAAATCTGATGACGGCAGACACTTTGTCAAGAGCTCCTGGGTATGCATCTGCTGAACAGGAACTTTTAATGGAAGATGAGACAAATGCCTTTGTCTCTGCTGTCATTGACGGCATTCCCGCAAGTGATGCAAAGCTAGAAGAGATTCG
>CM065743.1:21783665-21911165 GCA_033310375.1 Conus canariensis
CAGTGACCAACGGCGTAAAGCAAGGCTGCGTTCTCGCCCCTACACTCTTCAGCATGGTCTTCTCCACCATGCTGACTGATGCCTTCCGTGACTGCCAGGGTAGTATACACGTCAGATACAGAACTGACGGTGGGCTTTTCAACCTCAGGCGACTGCAGGCTGTTACAAAGATGAAAGAGACCATCATCAGGCACTTCTTGTTTGCTGATGACTGCGCCCTCAGTGCCAGCACAGAGCAGATGATGCCGCACGAAATGGACTGCCTCTCATGAGCCTGCGACAACTTCGGTCTCACCATCAGCATCAAAAAGACCGAAGTGATGTATCAGCCTGCGCCAGGTAAACCCTGTCAGGAACCACACATCACGGTAAAGGGGCAGAACTTACAGGCAGTTGACAACTTCACCTATCTGGGCAGCACACTCTCAAGAGCTGTGAACATTGACGCAGAGGTCAGGAACAGGATCGCCAAAGCCAGCTCTGTGTTTGGGAGACTCCGTGAAAATGTCTGGGAGCAGAGTGGACTAAGCCTTACCACCAAGCTGAAGGTCTACCATGCAGTGGTACTAACCACTCTCCTCTATGACAGTGAGACCTGGACTGTCTACAGCAGACACGCCAAACAGCTCAACCATTTTCACCTCAGCTGTCTCCGCAGACTTCTACACATCAAGTGGCAGGACAAAGTCCCAGACACTGAGGTCTTGGAAAGGGCCAGCATCCCCAGCATCTACACTCACCTTCAGAAATCCCGAGCCAGATGGGCTGGCCACATCGTCAGGGCAAGCGGAAAGTTGGGGGGGGGGGGGGGGGGGGGGGCAGAAGAAACGTTTCAAGGACTGCCTCAAAGTAAAGGCCTGGACATCAACCTCAACACATGGGAGTCGCTTGCCCTGGACCGCCCAGCCTGGCGAAGCAGCATCTCATTGGGTGCATGTGCATCAGAGAAGAGACGCACAGCAGAAGCTGAGAGTAAGTGAGCCGCGCGCAAGGCCAGAGCTACCTCCACCTCCACAGTAGCGCCCACCCACATGTGTCCCACATGTGGGCGTTCCTTCCAGGCCAAGATCGGCCTCACCAGCCACCTGCGGACCCATACTCAGCGATCTTCTATCTGAGATTGAAGTCATGGTCATCTTCGAAATCGAAGGACGAGCAGCCAGTGTTGTGTGTGTGTGTGTGTGTGTGTGTGTGTGTGTGTGTGTGTGTGTGTGTGTGTGTGTGTGTGTGTGTGTGACAGACAGACAGACAGATAGATTGATTGATTGTTTGACTGACAGGTCGATAGTCTGACAGAGACAAACAGGCAGGCAGACAGACAGACAGACTGACTGACTGACAAATAGATGTAGACTGATAGGTAGGTACGGAGAGAGAGAGAGAGAGAGAGAGAGAGAGAGAGAGAGAGGAGAGAGAGAGAGGGGGAGAGAGAGAGAGAGAGAGAGAGAGAGAGAGAGAGAGAGGAGAGGAGAGAGGTGGATGTATGGATATATAGATAGATAGACAGATAGATAGGCTATGTGGATGGATGGATGGATGGATGGATAGACTGAGAGAGAGAGAGAGAGAGAGAGAGAGAGAGAGAGAGAGAGAGAGAGAGAGAGAGAGAGAGATCATAACACGGAAGAACCAGCTTTGCGTAAAAACCCGCGAACGACCTGTGCACAAACTCAAGCGGACAGTCACTTTTTTTTAAACAGTGTAGGCTAGGCTACTTGAGAGTTACTTTCCCTTTATGTCAATGCTATTCCTGTTTGGCGAAGCGTGTGTCAAAATGCAGAGCTCAGCTGGACATATTTTTGCTCTCCACGCATTGCAGTCGGTGGAAACTCGGTGATTTGGAAGTAAGATTTCCTTTTCGTTTTTTGTTGTTTTGCTTTGTGTGTGTGTGTGTGTGTGTTTTATGCGTCTGTATATATCGACAGGTGCAATGTTGTGGCAAGCTTATTCCCTGTCGAAAATGCAAACTTGGGTCTAATTGCGTTTTCGCGCGCAGGTCACATGACTGAGTCAGTGAGTGCCGTCAGTAATTGTTTTGACAGGCCTAAATGGAAGGGGTGTAGATTTTCTGGCACTTCCACGTTGAGTGTTTTGTCTGTATTTCCTTTCTCTTTTCTTTCTTTTTCTGCTTTCTTTTTTTTATTTTCATTTCTTTTCTTTCGTGTTCTTCGCCTTTCTTTTCTCCACTCTGGAAGACTCGCAGAACAAGAAGAGAACAGCCAAATTCTCAGACCGAAATTACAAATGGGGTGGGGTGGGGGGTACAGTGGGTACATTCAGACTAGGCCAGAAGAGCTCGGTTGGCAGACACAGAGCGCCGGACTAGATCGAGATTATGGGGTTGCGGGGTTTGAATCTCCGCATGCGCTTTGAACGTTTTGGTACAGGGGATTTTTCCCTCGGACTCAAGAGTTCGAGTTGGTTCTGACTCCATTTCCTAAAGAGTCCACCGAATGAAACTATAAACCGATGTTCCTGTGTGAAAACATACATAATTAACATGTGTGACAAACGTAGTCACATCGCAAACTTTTACAAGAGGAGGCCAGTTTGGCCGTCGGTGTGGGTAACACACGTGTGCACCGAAAGAATGAAAGAGTGAATGAAAAACTGAGCGACTGATGTTATGAAAAACCGAGCGACTGATATTCGACTGAAAGACATGAGAAGGGAATGAACGTGGCGCCAGCAGGCAGCTCTTCAGTCGGCTCAGTGCATGAAGGCGCAGCCCGCTCACAGATCTAAGTGAAGAGCTACTACAGGCGCTAGACATGGCAGCAACTCATGTACTGCGTGGGAGCGTTTGGCGGACAGGAGTGTTTTTCTGTACACGACCCAACCGATAATACGTGTTGTCCGTGCTTTTACGTGTCACGGAAACACAGTGTACTTTCGCATCTTGATATCTTATAGCCTATACATGTTTAAGTGCACCGCCTTATGCACTAACCCAAACCAGGGTAAAGAGAGAAAGTAACACACACACACACACGCACACACACACACACACACACACACACACACACTGTCACACACACACACACACACCACAACACACACACACACACACTGTCACACACATACACACAGACACACACGCACCACATGACCGGACATTCTTTTTTGGCCTGTCTGTTATTGCTCATCATTTTTGTATTGACATGTATTGGGTTATGAAGGATTACAAATTAAATAATAGAACAAAACAAAACCATGATGTGTTTGAAACGTACACTGTAGTAACTGAGTCTACACCAGCTGCATCAAACGTCAAACATGCAGTAGGATAGAAGCAATGAGAAGGGAGATGTGTTTTCTATCCTTCTTTCAAATGTAAATGTACACTATTTAAAAGGGTTTCCTTCAGATTTCCGAACATGAATGTATGTCTTTAGAAACAGATGTTTTAAAATCAGACAAAAACCCTTCCCCCCCCCCCCCCCCCCCCCCAGCCCCCCAAGTCTCTGCCAATAAACGTTTAGGAATGTATAGTCTACATCACCAAAATACAAAGTTTTACTTCTCCGACCAGAATGACCCCAACAAGTACATGAAGTATGTGTTTAGAGCGTATAAACATACATGTATATGTCGGTGTGTATAGATGTGTGTGTGTGTGCGTGCATGCGTGAGTGTGCATGCGTGCACTTCGTTATGATTTATGTGTGTGTGTTGTGCACACATTTGTCTGAATATGTGTGTGTGCGTGCATGCACTTCATTATGGTAAGCACTTGTTGCGTTTTGTAAAGAGTTCATCTCTTTTACTATAAACACACTTGCGCACACGAACAAACGAGTGCATGCACACTTTTAGAACAAATCTGTTTTTACCATAGTTAATGGAAGATCAAGTGGTTACTAACCAAAGAAGCCTCTGCTGTGTGAAGGCAGGTAAAAGAAATGAATGTCTCCCCCTCAGCCCCCTTCCTCTTTTAAAAAAGATTTGGATGATAGTACACACTTTATAGAAAGTATACATATTTCTGTTGAAAAGTAGGCCAAAAGCATGAACTAAAAATTGCATGGGAGTATTATGTGGACCATGGTAGCCAATGGTATGACTCTAATCCTATTTAAAGCTAATCACTCTGCTTTGGAGAATGTTGAGGTACAGAAAGTTTTATTCTGACCTAAGGTGGCTGCCAGGGTCAGTTTGATATTTTCCCATATTGATTGATCTGCTGTACAGTACTCCCCCGCCTGATGCTGCCCATGTGGAATGCTCTCCCTGTTCTTTGCTCCCCCCTCTCCTTTCTCCTATTCATCCTGCTTGCTGAGGCATGTGTGACTGAGTCTACATGGGCTTGTGATCTTTGGTGATGGTATTGGAAAATATTTCCTTTCATACCCCCCTCCCCTAGAGCAAGAGAGCCTTGTTTTGTGGGCAGGGGAGTATCAAACAGGGGGAATGTCGAGCAGAGGGAATATTGGACAAGGAAGTGACAAGCGGGGAGCTTATGGAGCAGCAACAGGTAGGGGAAGTATTGAATTGGAAGATTATTGATATGCTTGCAGCAAGTTGATGGGTGCTGTCATTTTGACTTGTGATTTGAACAAAAAATATCCACCAATGTGAATACTTACAAAAATAACTTATATTTTTACAAGATGTGATAAGTTGATCACACTCTGTAAAGCCATGTTATTGTGATAGTGTTGTCTAGGCTCTGGACTATTTAGTAGAGGGCAACAATAAAATCACATATGCTCATTTCACTGCAAAGAAGAAACGCAGCATTTTTGTGCACACACTCTTTGTGGCTACCACACCTTTATAATAGTGGTAAAATGTGTGTTTCATCCCAGTGGGTCTGTTCCTTTCATTAGATTTAAAGCTCTACGCCAGAGGTGGGCAATCATTTGCAGAAAAGGTCTGACAACTCCATCAATACTGCTGAGCTGAGAGCCTTGGTTCTGGCTCTTGAAATGGTCTTTATATCAAATCAATTTTTTCTTTTTATTCTGTCATACTCCTTGTCTGATTTTGACGCCATTGCTGGTCATAACCTCAAGCATCCTCAACTGCTGAACTTGTTGAACTATATACCTGTCTGAAATCTGATGGGTACAATATAGTTTTTGCTTGGGTTCTCAGTGATATTGGCATTAGAGAGGTGGTTGGTCAGCTTGCCAAGAATGCTACAAATAAAGAATGGAGCAGATTCTCAGTCCCTCACACCAGTCGAAATCCCAAAGCTCAGGGTTATGTCAAACACCTCTGACAGGTTTATGTCAAACACCTCTGACAAGAGGCATGGATTTCACAGATGGATAGCAAATTCTTCCAAATCTGAAAGAGTTTTTTTTATTATGTTGCAAGGGTGACTGTAAAGAAGAAATAGTCTTGCGCCGTTTGCACACAGACCACTTTTTTTAACACCCATTCTTATCTTTTAAAAGGCCAAGAAGCTCCATGGTGCATTGTATATGATGTACCACTCACCATGAAACATATTTTTGATAGAATGTTGGGACTTCCATGAAGTCAGACATAAACTCTTCATAGCAGATACCATGAAGATCTTGTTATCAGATGTTCCACCTGATGTGATTTTTAGTTTCTGAAAAAGAGCAACATTTTTCATCTGATCAAATATGTTATGGAAGAAAGATTTTAACAAAATTCTGATGTGTTTTTAGGAAATAAATCCACCATTGAATCAGCATGAAGTAGTTGCATGAAGTTTGTGGTACAGTTTAAACAGGAACACTGATTCTGGTTTCTGTTCCGACTTAGTTCATAAGCAGCTGGCTGTAGTGTTAACACTGAATGGTAATATACCGGGGTGGGGGGGGGGGGGGGGTCTTAGTTTAGATCATTTTTGGTTATCTTTGCCTTGGGTGATATATTCCAGTTAGTGAATTACAGGGTTTGTTTTTGTTGATTTTTGTGTGGGGCCTCCAATTTGTTCCCATATTTTTTTCTTCTTCCTCCTCTTTCCTTTCCTTTCTTTTTGAAGTGGGGCCGCCATCCTCCTGTTTCTTACCATATACTCACTCTTCAGGTTTTTTTCCTCTAACAAAGTCTGATATACCATGCACTGGTTGTGTGTTCATGTACTGATGGACATTCCCTTGCTGATCTTGATGCTTTTGTGTTTAATGCAAAGGCATCAGGGTTTGTTGGTGTGCTAATGTTTGGTGTGCTGACACTTTCATTCAGTTATGTTGACTGCATATAACCAAAGGAAGAAAGTACAAAAAGACTGAAGACTACAGTAGTAATGAAACACACAGAATGTATTTGTGTATGTGTTTATGCATGTAGTGCGCATGCATATGTGTGTGTGTGTGTGCAAGAGACAGACAGACGGACTGATAGACAGGGAAAGACAGAGAAGCAGACAAAACAGCCAACCAACTGACCAACAGAAAGACACTGGAGAGACAGAGACAGAGAGAGATTCAAGACACACACTTCATAAGGGAAATACAGTGATCAGCACCATCTTTTCTTCTTCTTTGTCGTTCACTCGATTCTCCAAGGTTGTCTGTCATGTGAGCGGGGATGCGTTGTGCTGCCGTTATGCCCCTGACAAGTCAGGACCAGCACATCCGACTTCAACTCTTGCCGTTTATTCCATGGCTGGGGTAAGGCTTGGAGCAGTGTCAGGGCGTGTCCAGGCGCCGGTGGGCCTGCACACAGTTCCTTCCTTTTTTGGTGGGGGCCTTACTCCTCCATCTGGACTGGTCTACCCTGCGGCTTTCCTTGATTGGAGAGGCCGAGATCTAGTTTTAATATAGCGCCAGTCACCCGCTCCCGTGCCGCGTTAGTCACAACAAAGGTTGCGTCAAACCTGCACAATGTCCCCCTGAGGAAACACCCACATTAATGTGGCGAGAAGGTGCGACTACGGTTTTCACCCTTTCTTACTAGAAGAAAGGGATCTTCGCAGATCGCACCATCTTTTGAAAGTTATGAGAGACCGATCCCAGCAGCTCATGGATCATTCCCACATAGAAGAATAAATCTTAGTCGAAACTGGCCAAGAGCTGGTGTACAAGTTGTAGATGGATGTGTATTTATTTCCATGTACACATGAATGTTTTGTATTGAATTTGATTTAGAGTGCTGTATTTTGCTTGCAGGTGACCATGGAGCCAGAAGAAGTTTGGGAAGATTCACCTGGTGGGACAGAGGCAGGGAAGAATTTTGTGGCTGCAGCAGGTTTTCACTGCCCAGTGGAT
Source organism: Conus canariensis (assembly GCA_033310375.1). Lineage (NCBI taxonomy): Eukaryota > Metazoa > Mollusca > Gastropoda > Neogastropoda > Conidae > Conus > Conus canariensis. The sequence goes on from CM065743.1 coordinate 21,790,856, forward strand.
GACAGCGTCAGGGGAGCAGACACAGACATCACCACACCTGTCACAGAGGGGGATGAAGAAGAGAGAGAGCAGAAGGAAGGAGAAAAGGAAGGACAAAGGGAGATAAAAGATACAGAGGAGGAGGGTAGAAAGAGTGACACTGCAGAACAAGGGGGACATAACCCAGTGCATATCTCTGACAGTTGTCAGTCAAAATCGCTAGAAGACGAGCAAGAGGCTGACCTTAAGGTGGATTGGTCAGCAGCATTTGAGGCTTTGTGGGATTCAGATGAAAGGGCATATATAAATGGGATTGAGTTGCATGTATGTGCCCGTGACCTTGTCAAACTCCTAGGTGAGTTTCATCTGTATAGTGTTATGCGTGTGTCTGTGTGTGTGTGTCTATATATGTCAGTGTGTTTGTCTATGTCTCTGTGTGTTTGTGTATGTTTGTGTGTTTTACTGTTTAGTATGTGTGTGTGTGTGTGTATGTCTGTGTGTGTGTGTGTATGATGGTTGTGGCCATTAGCACCCTGCCCTCCACCCCATGGCTCTGCCTTGGTTTACTTGATAATACTATTGTTCCTCAGATCAGCACTTGGTACACACATACTGTCTCTCACTCGTTCTGTGTCTACCTATCTCTGTCCGTCAATCTGACTTGCTTTATCTTATGGACCGTCTCACTCTCTGTCACTTTCCGTCTATCATTTGTTTCTATTCTCTCATTTTAATTTAGAGAGGTTGAACACTTCTGTGTCATTTGCTTGCAATGAGAATGTGCATGTGTGTGTTTGCATTGCTTGTGATGGCTTTCATTTACTTTGTATTTAAGCATCATTTTTCATGTAAAAAGAAACAAGAAGTCCAGGAAAAGCTCACAAGACCTCTGTTTTTATCAGAAACAGTCTGTGCTAATAATTCATGGTCCACTGGTGGAGGCAGCACACTTACTCAGGCTTTTTTGTATGCAGCAGTCACACTAGTAAGTTTTGAAACTGGTGTGTTAAAGGCGGCGAAGGCAAATGAGTAAAAATACACATGCACACACACACACACACACACACACACACACACACACACACACACACAATGGTGGATTGATTACAGCCATCAGTAATCAAGTGCGGCAGTCAACTTCTTCACTGCCAACATGCAGTCAAACGAAGACAAAATGACTTAAGTAGAACTAGTGGACGGGGGTTTTTTTTGTCAGCTCTGCTAAATTACTGATGAGATCCGATGAATGCTTACTCAGTGTGTGCGTGCGTGTGTTTGTGCATGCGTGGGTGCATGTTTAAAAACCATCCGGAGAGAGCCTCAGACCCTTGGTAGAACTCCTCATGTGAGTTAGCCTAAAAGTGAAAACAGGATTTCAAAACTGGATGAAAAGCCTTCATTCAGAGCCGTCCCACGTAATTTAGACGAACTTCACAGTAAGTGCAACATTGCTAATAGTTACAGTAACAAAGCAGTGGCTCTGATAAAAGAACAGTAATATGGTAATTTGCTCGTGACATGTTCTAAAAAGCCAGATGACATTTCAAAATTATGGGAAAAAATCAAGGGTATATACCATCTCCTTAAGCCAGCTGTGCATGTTAACAATAAAACTTACAGAACCAACAAAGAAAAGGCTGAATTATTCACAGAAACTTTCGCTTCAGTAAGTCAAACAGTCGGTGAGTGTTTGTCTCAGGTTGAATAAATTTGAAGAAAGTGGTTTGAGGATAAATACCAAAACTTAGAGCAGCTCAGCATAGACTGTAAATAACACTTCACATATGAACACAGACTTAACAATGCAAGAACTCTGTTTCTCGCTCAGTCATATAAAGCCAGGTAAGATATCCATAGGTTCAGATCCTATTTCTTGTAACATGATCAAGCATTTTTCTGATGGGTCTGTTACCAGAGTTGTCAGAGTTCTTTCAGATGTGTTGGAATGCTCCCTACAGATAGTGGGAAAAAGAAAAGCTACTCCCCTCCTCCCTACAGATAGGGGAAAAAAGAAAAGCTACCTCCCCTCCCTACAGATAGGGGGAAAAAGAAAAGCTACTCCCCTCCCTACAGATAGGGGAAAAGAAAAGCTACCTCCCCTCCCTACAGGTAGGGGAAAAAGGAAAGCTACCTCCCCTCTCTACAGGTAGGGGAAAAAGGAAAGCTACCTCCCCTCCCTACAGATAGGGGAAAAAGGAAAGCTACCTCCCCTCCCTACAGATAGGGGAAAAAGGAAAGCTACCTCCCCTCCCTACAGGTAGGGGAAAAAGGAAAGCTACCTCCCCTCCCTACAGATAGGGGAAAAAGGAAAGCTACCTCCCCTCCTACAGATAGGGGAAAAAGGAAAGCTACCTCCCCTCCCTACAGATGGGGAAAAAGGAAAGCTACCTCCCCTCCCTACAGGTAGGGGAAAAAGGAAAGCTACCTCCCCTCCCTACAGATAGGGGAAAAAGGAAAGCTACCTCCCCTCCCTACAGATGGGGGAAAAAGGAAAGCTACCTCCCCTCCCTACAGATAGGGGAAAAAGGAAAGCTACCTCCCCTCCCTACAGATAGGGGGAAAAAGGAAAGCTACTCCCCTCCCTACAGATAGGGGAAAAAGAAAAACTACTCCCCTCCCTACAGATAGGGGGAAAAAGAAAAGCTACTCCCCTCCCTACAGATAGGGGAAAAAGAAAAACTACTCCCCTCCCTACAGATAGGGGGAAAAGGAAAGCTACCTCCCCTCCCTACAGATAGGGGAAAAAGGAAAGCTACCTCCCCTCCCTACAGATAGGGGAAAAAGGAAAGCTACCTCCCCTCCCTACAGATAGGGGGAAAAAGGAAAGCTACCTCCCCTCCCTACAGATAGGGGGATAAAGGAAAGCTACCCCCCTCCCTACAGATAGGGGAAAAAGAAAAGCTACTCCCCTTCCTACAGATAGGGGGGAAAAGAAAAGCTACTCCCCTCCCTGCAGATAGGGGGGAAAAGGAAAGCTACCTCCCCTTCCTACAGATGGGGGGAAAAAGGAAAGCTACCTCCCCTCCCTACAGATAGGGGGAAAAAGGAAAGCTACCTCCCCTCCCTACAGATAGGGGGGAAAAGGAAAGCTACCTCCCCTCCCTACAGATAGGGGAAAAAGGAAAGCTACCTCCCCTCCCTACAGATGGGGGGAAAAAGGAAAGCTACCTCCCCTCCCTACAGATAGGGGGAAAAAGGAAAGCTACCTCCCCTCCCTACAGATAGGGGAAAAAGGAAAGCTACCTCCCCTCCCTACAGATAGGGGGAAAAAGGAAAGCTACCTCCCCTCCCTACAGATAGGGGTAAAAAGGAAAGCTACCTCCCCTCCCTACAGATAGCGGAAAAAGAAAAGCTACTCCCCTCCCTACAGATAGGGGAAAATAAAAGCTACCTCCCCTCCCTACAGATAGGGGAAAAAAGGAAAGCTACTGTTATCACAGTTCTTAAACAAGGAAAACCTGAAACTCATCCCTGTACTTTCCCACCTGTTTCTTTAGTTGAACAACGCACATAAGAAAACTTTCTGAAAGAATGATGAAGGTTTCCTTGATAAGAATGGAGTCTTGCCTTTATTCCAGGCTGGTTTTGGGAAAGGTAGAGGAGTCACCATCATATGTAAAAAAAAAAAAAGCTCTAGCCAAGCATCACTCAACTCTCGCAACGTTTTTTGATGTTCACAGAGCCTACTGTTCAGTATGGCACTCTAAATTGTTGTACGAAGTAAATGAAACGGGAATAAGAGGTCTTTTTTTCCTCCCCAGTTTCTTAAGCTTTTCAGATTCTGTTGGACAGAACTATCCAAGTCAATCTGCATAGAGCATTATCAACTTCTTAAGACCATCAACATGGGTGTTCCCCAAGGAAGTGTAATTGCTTCAACACTTTTCTCACTAATGCTTTACGATATTAAGGTTAATACAAAAGGTTCCACATTAACTCTTTATGCAGATGACATTGGCGTGTGGAAAATTCTAAATTGTAATTTTTTCCAAAAGTAAGACCAAAAGAAATAAAATCATTGAACAGTTTCGACAAGCAGGTGACAATATTTTTCATTACATGAAATCAAATGTGTTTGATTTGTCTGCTCACAAAACTGTTGTTGTTGTCTTTGCAAAGAGAACTGTTACGTTTGAAGGCTGAAAAGCTGTCTCAGTAAGGGTTGATAATACTTTGATATACCCAAGCAAACAAACTTCTTTCCACCATACACTTTTTGGGAGTAAACATGTTAGTTACCTTGTAGAAAAGACTTGGAAAAAAAAAACTGCATTATTATGTGTACCTTGTGGCATACTTCTGATAACTTGGGGCCTAATCTTGTCTGTGTCACTTCAGGGCTAGTTATGAGACGGAAGGAGTCTGCCACTTTTGGCTGTTTGTCTTATTAAATCTCATCCACTCGGAAGATATTTTTAACACTACTGGCACCCCCAGCCTCCTTGTCCTTTTCTTTTCCATACCTTTCCAATTCATGAATGTTCAGAATTTTATTTTTAGGCATATACCATATCAGCTTGGTTCGGCATATAAGCTGCACATAGAGCAGGATTTTTCATTCCCCTTCCCTTCCTCCCCCGTTTCCCCTCCCCATGCCACATACACCCATAAACTGTTCAACTCTTACATGTAATATGTCGGCCTGTTCCATGCTCCGCTGATCTTGCACCCCATGAATTCCATGTATACATGTGGCCACATAGATTTGATGAATTCCATATATGTGGCCACATAGAGTTGATGAATTCCATATATGTGGCCACATGGAGTTGATGAATTCCATATATACATGTGACCACATAGATTTGATGAATTCCATATATGTGGCCACATAGATTTGATGAATTCCATATATGTGGCCACATAGATTTGATGAATTCCATATATGTGGCCACATGGAGTTGATGAATTCCATATATACATGTGACCACATAGATTTGATGAATTCCATATATACATGTGGCCACATAGATTTGATGTTAATGCGTACCAGTGTATATCGGCCCATAATAAGTGTGTGTGTTTGTGTGTGTGCGTGCCCATAGTGTGTGTGTGTGTTTATGAACGTGTGTGTGTGTGTGTACATGTGTGGTGTGTGTGTAGAAATATTACTGGTAAATGTTTATTGCTTTGATGTATTAAGAGTTTTCTTTGAAAATGAGGGTGAAAGTAAGGATAGGACTCGAGGGAGGACAGCACTTTATTACAGAGAGAGGGGCAAGCAGGAGGGAAGATACTTAAGGGGGATAAAAGACTGGATACACTGAGGAGAGTGCTTTTTTCTGATTTTTGTTATGTCAAGGCTTTTTACCCTTGTGCGTGTGTGTAAGTATGTATGTGCTAGTGTAGGAGTGTATGTGTGTGTGTGTGTGTATCATTGTATGTGTTGGTATGTATGTGAGTGTGTGGGTGTGTATCAATGGAAATGTGTGTGAGGGTGTGTGTGTGAGAGAGAGAGAGAGAAACATATACTTTTTAAAAAATTGAAAAATGTTGACATTCTGTTCATGTTTTCTTACATGTCAGTATAACTAGGAGTTAATTTGACAGTAATTTACTGAGTAAATTGGTTTGTCAGTTTGTGTGTGTGCACGCGTGTGTGCATTTGTGTGCGTGAGCGTGCGTGTACATGAATGTGCTTGGTGAGCGTGCTTTAAGTGTGGGTTGCATTTTGTGTGTGTGTGTGCAGATGAATTAAAATGGGCTGATAAACAGGAGAATTATGAAATTGAGGTGGCGTGGCAGCTTGTTTGTATGGAAATGAGTACTGCTGTCAGCTGGGAAGCCCTGTTCAATGGTAAGATTTGGTGTCGTTTCCCCTGTGTGTGTGTGCGTGTGCACATGCGTCTATGTGTACAACAGCTGTAGATGCATGTAAGTCATGTTTTTTTGTGCATGTGTATTTAGTGTTTGCGTATAATGTGTTTACTTAGACTATGAAAAATTATGTGTAAATTTGTGTGTCTGTGTCTGCAGCAAGGGGAGTTTGTAGGTAAGGGAGGAGGTACAATACCTAAGCACTAAAAGGTGTCCATTTTTGCATTACACTTCTAAAGGTATTCCATCAAAAGATACATTGATTTCAGGCTGAAATGAGGGTGAGTATTAACAGATTCACTGTTATTTTTGTGATGACTTACTTCATTATTTCAAAATGGATGTTAACAAGTGCTCATGAATTCACACAGGGTCACAAATCATAAGTTAGAATTTCTCAGTTTATGATCATAGATCTTTATGTATATTTCGCCATAGGTTGCAGGTATTGAGTGCCCCCCAGTCTTGATTTTCCCTTGTTAACTGAGTCAGTACTTAAAACTTATTACCACAAGACTGTAGGACTTAAAACTTTCTCTACAAGACTGTAGTGCTTAACACTGTCTGACATTATATAGCTAAAAGTACACAAATGCTTATCCCATGTTATTTCCTTTTTAAATAATTACTCTTCACTTTTGATTGTAATTACAAAGCAGCTCCTACAGTTTAAAATATGAATTTGTTTGTCCATCTTTTCAGCCTGCCATCGATCCAAACACCTCACTTCTCTTCATAATATTGCTCTTTCTTTGCAAATTATACTTCATCATCATCATGGATGTCTCATTGTCTGTCATTGTCGACAAAGACGTCAGTGACTCCGCATGTGTGAGCGCAAGCCAAAGCTGGACACACAGATACGTCCGCACTCTGGGCATGCGACAGCTGTCATTGGGTCAGGTCTCCTCTCTTTGCGGGCTTGGCACTTCTGGTCCAATTCCTGTAAACACTTCTCTTCAAAGCTGTTTACTCCTTTGTGGACAGCAAGTCGCCAGGCACTGCGGTCTGTGGTAAGTGTTTCCCAGCCCTGAAGTGGGATGCCACAGGCAGCCAGTGATACTTTCAGGCAGTCCTTGAAGCGTTTGAGTGGCCATCCAGTGTTCTTTGTTCCATCTGCCAGCTCAGAGAAGAAGACCATTTTTGGAAGTCGCGTGTCATCCATTCGTACCACATGCCCAGCCCACCTCAACTGTGCTTTTATGATCAGTGCCTCGATACCAGGCATCTTTGCTCTGCGAAGCACTTCTGGGTTGGAAGTCCTATCCTTCCTGGAGATGCCCATAATATTAGGCAGTGGAGGCAGAACTGATCTGGGACAGAGTCTTCAGTTGTTTTCTGTACAGTGTCCAGGTCTCACAGCCATAGAGCAGCAAGGTGACAATGACTGCTCTGTAGACTGCCAGCTTGGTGCTTAGAGTGATGCCACGCTCACCCCACACTTTTTTCCAAAGCCTGCCGAAGGAAGCTCCTACTTTTGCCAATCTTTTCAACACTTCTTTATCCATGCCACACGTTGAAGACAAGCAGCTCCCCAAGCAGGTGAAGCTGTCAGCATTGTTCAGGGTCGTGTCCTCAATCACAATCTTTGGTTCTGGAGGAGAGAGGCCGGGTGCTGGTTGGAGCATCCCTTCAGTCTTCCGCAGGCTGATTGTCAAGCCAAAGGCCTTTGCAGCTGCAGACAGGCAACTGGCAAGCTCTTGCAGGTCTGGTTTGTTGAGTGCTGCAAGTGTACAGTCATCAGCAAACAGGGCCTCAAGAACTTTTGTTCTGGTCTATAGGCGCCTTAAGTCAAAGAAGCGGCTATCACATCTGTAGCAGACAGTGATCCCTGCATTGGTACTGGAGAGAGCAGAGAACAGCATTGTGGCAAACATGAGGCTGAACAGGGTTGGTGCCAGGACACATCCTTGCTTCACTCCGCTGGACACGGGGAAGGGGTCAGACACAGTGCCGTTTTCCACTACGCGAGCCATCATGCCATCATGGAAGGATCGTATGATCTTGACAGACTTCAGTGGGCAGCCAGGTTTGGACAGTATAGCCCACGGACCCTATCAAAAGCCTTTGTCAGGTCCACTAAGAGGATGTAGAGGTTCTGATTCTGTTCGTAGCACTTCTCTTGCAGCTGGCGAACAGCGAAGATCATGTCGATTGTCCCCCTGTTGCACCTGAAGCCACACTGGCTCTCAGAGATGATATGTCCAGCAAGTGGTGTATGATAAGTCAAGTCAAGTCAAGTAAACTTTATTATCTCAATTCGAGAAATTAGTTTGTGGTCACAGACATTCACAGCACATAAATAATGATTTTGTCACAACACCCATTTTGTCACATACGACATACATTCATATAAAAGAATTTGGATTTCAAGGTATCTGCATAATATAAAAATAATACTATATAAAATTACATTCCTACAACACATTTGACAATAAATTCTAAGATGAGATTTAAAACTAAAATAGCACACTATTTGTTATCTAAATGCAACAGTGTGCTCACTCTGAGTTTAAATTATATGTATCTTTATAGAACAAAATGTAACAGTAATCCATAGTTAAAAAGCAGTTAAACATCACCTCTGTTCAGAAAATCAATGGACAGGGGAATAAAACTTTGTTTGAATCTGACACTTCTGGATTTCACCAATCGATATCTTCATCCTGACTGAAGAAGGTCATACTGATTTGCAAGAACGTGGGTCTGGTCACACACAATCTTCTTCGCTTTACAAACAACACGGCACCTGTACAGCTCACTCAGACTTTCTTGTCTCCCACCAACAATTTTTCCTCCCATGTTCACTAATTTCTCAAGCACATTTCTACTCTTCACAGTCAACCTACCATACCAACACGTAAATGAGAAAGTTAAAACAGATTCCAAGAAGTATGAATAAAATGTCAGAAGAATGTCAGTATTCACATGAAATGATCGCAGCTTGCAAAGACAATACAATCTGGTTTGACATTTTTTTGTGGACATAATCAACATGGGATTTCAAATTCAGCTTATTATCTATAAAAGTTCCTAAATATTTGTACGATTCAACACGTTCTACTTAAGCACCTTTGATAAAAAGCGGTGATACAACTTTTGGATTCTTTCTAAAATCAATCAACATTTCTTTCACTTTTGTTACATTCAGATCAAGATAGTTATGATCGCACCAGTCAACAAATCTTTGAAGTAAACAGAGTCAGAGTGGGAAATATCCTCAAGTGCTGAGTCATCTGAATATTTAATGTACAAAGTTGAATCACTTCCTGATCATTTGTGTACAGAGTAAAAAGCACTGGAGATAAAACAGTACCCTGAAGTGTGCCAGTTGAAATGACTCTGGAAGATGAAACAACACTTTGATATCGAAGAGACTGTGTCCTCTGTGTTAGAAAATCAATTATCCAAAGAATGAGCTTGTTACACACATTTATTAATGAGTTTCTTTGCCATCAGATGTGGTTGTATGGTGTTGAATGCTGATGAGAAACCAATAAAAAGAATGCGTACCAAGGAGGCAGGTTTTTCGAGGTGTGAAAACGCATGATGGAGAAGTGTGAGTGTGGCATCATCTGTTGATCTGTTCTGTTTGTATGTGAAGTGAAATGGGTCTTGGCACAGTGTGGTATCTTTTCAAACAGAACAGAGGACAATTCTTTCAAGACATTTCATTGCAACAGATGTGAGGGCAAGTGGTCGCTAATCATTTAAACAGCTTGGGTTGCGTTTTTGGGGAACAGGATATACAGTGGCATTTTTCCATAAAACAGGAATTATGCATTCTCTTAGTGACCAGGTAAACAAACGACAAACATAGGAGAGCTGAGAGGCACACACCTTCAACAATTTTCCACAGATATTATCAGGGCCCATTGCCTTTCTCACATTTAAACGTTTGAAAAAAGACTGAACATCATTTTCCTTAATCATAACAGAATCACTTCCATCAACATCTTTTTTAACATTGCTTTGGAGTTCTTCCTTTAATTCTTTACTAAAATCTTTATTATCAAATCTACAGTAAAAATCATTTAGCTTTTCTGCAATTTGCTTCTGTTCTTTTGCTGTTTGTTTTTTTTTTTTTTGTTACTAGTATCTTGATTTGAATATTTTTCTGAACCTGATAAAACCTTTATTCCTTTCCATGCATCTCGCATATTTCCTGTCTGGAACATGTTTTCTACTTTTCTCTTGTAAGCTCTCTTTGATTCTTCAATCTCTGTTCAGTGTTTGCAGTTTCTTTTGTACAACCTTACGATTGCTTTTATTGCCTGATTGAAAAGCTATTTTTTTCTCATTTAGAGTTATTTTCAGAGATTTTGTAACCCAAGGTTTGTTGTTGGGAAATATATTGATAGTTTTAGTAGGTACAATCATGTGTTCACAGAAAGAAGTGCAGTTGGAAATGACATCAGTGGCTTCCTTAATGTCAAAACTAAAATGTAAAAACAAGTTCCAATCTGTACATTCAGAACAAGCCTGTAATTCATCAACACTTTCTTGTGCCCAACACTGCACTTGCTTTTTAGTGATAGGTTGTGTTTTCACTTTTGGTCTGTAAGCTGGCAAGAGATGAATGGCATTGTGATCAGACTGACCAACAGGGGGGAGCTGAACAGACTTGTATGCAGATGGTATATTGCAGTAACATAAATCAAGTATTTTATCCTTTCTTGTAAAACATGACATATTGTTTAAAAGAAGGCAGGTTTGAGTTGAGGTCACAGTCATTAATGATGCGATTCAGGATGACACAGGCTTTCCTGTTATGCTGAACAGTGAGATGCCTCTGTGGTTGTGGCAGTGAGATGCCTGTGTGGTTGTCGTACGATGCTCTGTCACCCTTGTTCTTGTACAGGTGGATGATGTTGGCATCCTTAAAGTCTCGTGGTACTGCACAGTCACCTGCTGCATCAGCTCAGTTAGCTTGTTGACCATGACCTCTTCACCATCCTGGAAGATCTCATGGTACTGCACTGTCACCTGCTGCATCAGCTCAGTTAGCTTGTTGACCATGGCCTCTCCACCATCCTGGAAGATCTCATGGTACTGCACCGTCACCTGTTGCATCAGCTCAGTCAGCTTGTTGACCATGGCCTCTTCACCATCCTGGAAGATCTCATGGTACTACACCGTCACCTGCTGCATCAGCTCAGCTTATTGACCATGGCCTCTTCACCATCCTGGAAGATCTCAGGGGGAATGCCATCAGGGCCTGGTGCCTTTCCAGTTTGGAGCTGTTCTATCTTTACAGCCTGCCATCTGTCCAAACACCTCACTTCTCTCCATCATATTGCTCTTTCTTTGCAAATTATATTTCCTTGACAAGTAAATGCCTTAATACACACACAGTGGGGGAAAATCTCTAAACAGACTTAAGAAATGTAGTCTACAGCCATAAGTTCACACCATTTCATCAAGAATTTCTGTCTACAGAATAAGTTATCAGGTTAAAGTCTTTTTATTTTTTTTATTTTAGCTGCAGCAAAGATTTGACTGGCAGTGTAGGGTAGATACTGAACTTACTCCAACTTGTTCAAAGACTGGATGAAATATTAGCAAGACACTGCATGAAAATCACTGCCAAAACGACACAGTAGGTGACCCGCTACACCACCACCATTATAACTGCTATCTCTGTCGGTGAACTGAAGCTGGACCTTGTTCAACAGTTCACGTATCTGGGACCCATCATGAGCTCTGAGGGGGCCACACATGAAGTCCTCGGGTGCAGCAAAGACAGTGAACGCTGCATAGAACGACAACGATATTTCCATGAAACGCGAGATCATGCTGTTGCATGTACTGGTATTTTTCATCTCCATGCGAGACATGGACCCTCACAGCAGATCTGGAAAGAAGAATCCAAGCTGTAGAAATGAGGTGTTACTGCAGGATACTGAACAACAGCTTTACTGGTAATGTGGCAATGAACAAGCATGTCAAATCATTAAGCAGCCCATTGGGCCGTACGAAGATATGAAAATCTACTGGCATCAGTTTAGAAAAGATATTATGTCGGTAAGGCAATGTAACATGATCAGTAGCCCAGCTGTAGCAATCCTGTAGGATTTGTTGAAAGAGGGAGAGGGAGTTGGGGGGAGGGAAGGAGACAGGAGAAATCATTTGACTGACAGAATAGCACAGACAAGGGAAAACATTAGCAGAGATCCATGCGTTGGCAGACATTCAGCAGAACTGGAGGAATCTGATGAACTGCTCTTCATTGTGCTGCTCTGGTCACTCCTGACACAGTTATGAGGGATAAGAACCATACCCAGCATTAAACTCAGTTTTAGTTATTACTCTGTATCTATGGCCACGTTATTTCTGTGATGTTCTTTTTCTTCTTTTTTTCATGGGTTATCTGCTCAGTGGTTATTGGGTTGATGTGTACACAGATGACGGCATCACCTTAACATCACAACCGTCTGGAACAGCCTGCAGTGACAGGACATTGGAGGGTGAGGACATTATCTTTTATTTCTGCCACAAACGTACAGACTAAGGCTTGAAATGCCCACTTGTCTGATTATGAAAGACAAGAGAACATTCCAACTGGTGAATAAGAAGAAAAGCTTTCTCCTCTTGTCTGTAGAGCAGCCAGCTGCCCGACTGGGTCACATGACATGGTGAGTGAGTGTCTGGTTTCAGTGCAGAAAGATCCCAAATCCGTGCCATCTTTTCCAATGCCACCCGATCCCTTTTTCCATCAGAACGGAACCCCGCAGAGCACTGTCTCCCTGAGACTAGGTCAGTAGGTGTGTTCTATAACTAATGAGTCAGCAGCTTGCACAAACTACGCTTGCTCAGGGTTGATATGATAGCTCTGCTGTACTTTGTTTTTCTCAGGTGCGCATTACACATGCAGAGTATGCCCTAATTGATGCGTTTTAATCAACTTGGCCCATTTCTTCTATTATCTTTTTCAACACAATGCAGCTACATTAACTTCGCACACCTCGCTGCTTTGCCACTTGTTGAATCATCCCATCAGCAAAGTTAGCCTGGGCATGTGTTGATTAATTGGGCATCTTTTGACCAGAACGAAGATGAATCCTAAGAATTGCTAACATTAGTAACGGTAACATGAAAAAACATTGGCACAATGTTTTGAAGCTGTCTCACATCAGGTATACTATAAAATGGGAATCCAGTGCTGCAACTACAATGTTTTTAGTGCACAGAGAGAAGCAGAAGTACAACTGTTTGTGTCAATAGTGTTCACTGTCTCTTGGCATAGGGAGGCCAAGTACAATTTTATTTCTTCTTTGTCCCCAGAACAGTAAGTATTCTGGAAATTTCTTTCCCTAAAGGCATACCTGTCCACTTACCCATGCCCTTTCCCCTCCCTCCACATGCCCCTTCCTCTCCCTCCACATGCCCCTTCCTCTCCCACTACATACCCCTTCCCCGCCCTCCACATGCCCCTTCCCTTCCCTCCACAAGCCCCTTCCCTCCACATGTCCCTTCCCTTCCCTCCACATGTCCCTTCCCTTCCCTTCACATGCCCCTTCCCTCCACATGCCCCTTCCCTTCCTTTCACATGCCCCTTCCCTCCACATGCCCCTTCCCTTCCTTTCACATGCCCCTTCCCTCCACATGCCCCTTCCCTTCCTTTCACATGCCCCTTCCCTCCACATGTCCCTTCCCTTCCCTCCACATGTCCCTTCCCTTCCCTTCATATGCCCCTTCCCTCCACATGTCCCTTCCCTTCCCTCCACATGTCCCTTCCCTCCACATGTCCCTTCCCTTCCCTTCACATGCCCCTTCCCTCCACATGCCCCTTCCCTTCCCTCCACATGCCCCTTCCCTTCCCTCCACATGTCCCTTCCCTTCCCTTCACATGCCCCTTCCCTTCCCTCCACATGCCCCTTCCCTTCCCTCCACATGCCCCTTCCCTTCCCTCCACATGCCCCTTCCCTTCCCTCCACGTGTCCCTTCCCTTCCCTTCACATGCCTCTTCCCTTCCCTCCACATGCCCATTCCCTTCCCTCCACATGCCCATTCCCTTCCCTCCACATGTCCCTTCCCTCCACATGTCCCTTCCCTCCACATGTCCCTTCCCTTCCCTCCACATGCCCTTCCCTCCACATGTCCCTCCCTTCCACACATGCCCCTCCCTTCCCTTCACATGCCCCTTCCCTCCACATGCCCTTCCCTCCACATGTCCCTTCCCTTCCCTCCACATGTCCCTTCCCTCACATTCCCCTTCATCCCCCTTCCCTCCACATGCCCTTCCCTTCCTCACATGCCCTTCTTCCTCACATGTCCCTCCCTCCACATGCCTTCCCTTCCCTCCACAGCCCCTTCCCTCCACATGCCCTTCCTTCCTCCACATGTCCCTTCCCTCTCACATGCCCTTCCCTTCCCCCACATGTCCCTTCCCTTCCCCACATGTCCCTTCCTTCCCTCCACATGCCCCTTCCTTCCTCACATGCCTTCCTTCCCTCACATGCCCTTCCCTTCCCTCCACATGCCCTTCCCTCCACATGCCCTTCCCTCCACATGCCCTTCCCTTCCTCACATCCTTCCTTCCCTCCACATGCCCCTTCCTTCCCTCCACATGCCCTTCCCTTCCTCCCTCCCTTCCCTCCACATGCCTCCTTCCCTCCACAGCCCTTCCCTTCCCTCCACATTCCCTTCCTCCACATGTCCCTTCCTTCCCTTTCCACATGCTCCTTCCCCCACATGTCCCTTCCCTTCCCTCCACATGCCCTTCCCTTCCCCACATGCCCTTCCCTTCCACATGCCCTTCCCTCCACATGCCCCTTCCTCCACATGCCCTTCTCCTCCACATGCCCCTTCCCTTCCCTCACATGTCCCTTCCCTCCACATTCCCTTCCTTCCCTCCACATGTCCCTCCCTTCCTCCACATGCCCTTCCCTTCCCTCCACATGTCCCTTCCCCACACCTTCCTCCCATGCCCTTCCCTTCCTCCACATGTCCCTTCCCTTCCCTCCACATGCCCTTCCTTCCCTCACATGTCCCTTCCCTTCCTCCACATGTCCCTTCCTTCCCTCCACATGCCCCTTCCCTTCCTCCACATGCCCTTCCCTCCTCCACATGCCCTTCCCTCCCTCCACATGTCCCTTCCCTCCACTGCCCTTCCCTTCCTCCACATGTCCCTTCCCTCCACATGTCCCTTCCCTTCCCTCCACATGCCCCTTCCCTTCCCTCCACATGCCCCTTCCCTTCCCATCTCCACATGTCCCCTTCCCTCCACATGTCCCTTCCTTCCTCCACATGTCCCTTCCCTTCCCTCCACATGTCCCTTCCCTTCCTCCACATGTCCCTTCCCTCCCCACATGCCCTTCCCTTCCCTCCACATGCCCTTCCTTCCTCCACATGTCCCTTCCCTTCCCTCCACATGCCTTCCCTTCCCTCCACATGCCCTTCCCTTCCCTCACATGTCCCTTCTTCCCTCCACATGCCCCTTCCCTTCCCTCCACATGCCTTCCTCCACATGCCCTTCCCTCCCTCCACATGTCCCTTCCCTTCCCACATGCCCTTCCCTCCTCCTGCCCCTTCCCTTCCCTCCACATGTCCCTTCCCTCCCACATGCCCTTCCCTTCCTCCACATGCCCCTTCCCTTCCCTCCACATGCCCTTCCTCTCCACATGCCCTTCCCTTCCTCCACATGCCCTTCCCTTCCCTCCACATGCCCCTTCCCTCCCATGCCCTTCCCTTCCCTCCACATGTCCTCCCTTCCTCACATGCCCTTCCCTCCACATCCCTTCCTTCCTCCACATGCCTCCCTTCCCTCACATGCCCCTCTCCTTCCCTCCCACATGTCCCTTCCCTCCACATCCCTTCCCCCCTCCCTTCCCTTCCCTCCACATGCCCCTTCCTTCCTCCACATGCCCTTCCCTCCACATGCCCTTCCTTCCCTCCACATGCCCTTCCCTTCCCTCCACATGTCCCTTCCCTCCACATGCCCTTCCTTCCTCACATGCCCCTTCCCTTCCCACATGCCCCTTCCTTCCCTCCACATGCCCCTTCCCTTCCTCCACATGTCCCTTCCCTTCCTCCACATGTCCTTCCTTCCCTCCACATGCCCTCCTTCCCTCCACATGCCCCTTCCCTCCACATGTCCCTTCCCTCCCATGTCCCTTCCTTCCCTCACATGTCCCTTCCCTCCACATGCCCCTCTTCCCTTCCTTCCCTCCACATGCCCCTTCCTTCCTCCACATGCCTCCCTTCCTCACAGCCCTCCTTCCCTCCACATGCCCTTCCCTCACATGCCCTTCCCTTCCTCACATCCCTTCCTTCCTCATGCCCCTTCCCTTCCCTCCACATGCCCTCCCTCCACATGCCCTTCCTTCCTCACATGTCCCTTCCCTTCCTCCACATCCCTT
Source organism: Conus canariensis (assembly GCA_033310375.1). Classification (NCBI taxonomy): domain Eukaryota; kingdom Metazoa; phylum Mollusca; class Gastropoda; order Neogastropoda; family Conidae; genus Conus; species Conus canariensis. The sequence goes on from CM065743.1 coordinate 21,807,013, forward strand.
CCCTTCCCTCCACATGCCCCTTCCCTCTTCCCCCTTCCTCCATCCTTCCTTCCCTTCCAACATGTCCCTTCCCTCCACATGCCCTTCCCTTCCCTCCACATGCCCTTCCCTTCCACATGCCTTCCCCCCACATGCCCCTTCCCTTCCCTCCACATGCCTTCCCTCACATGCCCTTCCCTTCCCTCCACATGCCCTTCCCTTCCTCCAATGCTCCCTTCCCTCACATGCCCCTTCCTTCCTCCACATGCTCCCTAATGCCCTTCCTTCCCTCCACATGCCTCCCTTCCCTCCACATGCCCCTTCCCTTCCCTCCACATGCCCTTCCTTCCTCCACATGCCTCCCTTCCCTCCACATGCCCTGTCCTTCCCTCCACATGCCCTTCCTTCCCTCCACATGCCCTTCCCTGTCCCTTCCCTTCCCGCCTTCCCTCCACATGTCCCACTGCCCCTTCCCTCAATGCCCTTCTCCTCATGCCCCCTTTCCCCTTCCCTCCACATGTCCTAGCCCTTCTCCCTCCACATGCCTCCCTTCCCTTCCCCTTCCACATGTCCCTTCCCTTCCCTCCACATGCCCCTTCCCTTCCCTCCACATGTCCCTTCCCTTCCCTCCACATGTCCCTTCCCTTCTCACATGTCCCTTCCCTTCCCTCCACATGCCTCCCTTCCCCCCCTTCCCTCCACATGTCCCTTCCCTTCCCTCCACATGTCCCTTCCCCCTTCCCATCCCCACATGCTCCCTTCCCTTCCCTCCACATGTCCCTTTCCCTCCACATGTCCCTTCCCTTCCCTCCACATGCCCTTCCCTTCCCTCCACATGTCCCTTCCCTTCCCTCCACATGTCCCCTTCCCTTCCCTCACTGCCCATTCCCTTCCCACATGTCCCTTCCTTCCTCACATGCCCCTTCCCTTCCCTCACATGCCCTTCCCTCCCATGTCCCCTTCCCTCCACATGCCCTTCCTTCCACAGTCCCTTCCCTCCCTCCAATCCCTCCTCCACACATGCCCTTCCTTCCCTCACATGCCCCTTCCCTTCCCTCCACATGCCCCCTTCCCTCCACATGTCCCCTTCTCCTGTCCCACACATTGTCCACTTCTCCTTCCCTCACATGTCCCTTCCCTTCCTCCACATGCCCTTCCTCCCTTCTCTACACTCTCCCATGTCCCTTCCCTCCACATGTCCCTTCCCTTCCCTCACATGTCCCTTCCCTCCACATGTCCCTTCCCTTCCCTCCACATGCCCCTTCCCTCCATCCCTTCCCTCCACATGTCCCTTCCTTCCCTCCACATGTCCCTCTCCCTTCCCTCCACATGTCCCCTTCCCTCCTCCACATGTCCCTTCCCTTTCCCTCCACAGTCCCCCTTCCCTTCCTACATGCCCTCCCTTCCCTCCCATCCCTCCCATTCCCTCCCCACATGCCCCTTCCCTCCACAGTCTTCCCTTCCTCTTCCCTCCACATGCCCCCTTCCCTCCACATGCCCCTTCCCTCCACATGTCCCTTCCCTTCCTCACATGTCCCTTCCCTTCCCCTCCACATGCCTCCTTCCCTCCACATGCCCCTCCCTCCACATGCCCTTCCTTCCCTCCACATGCCCCTTCCCTTCCCTCACATGCTCCCTTCCCGCCCTCCACATGCCCTTCCCTCCACATGTCCCTTCCCTTCCTTCCACATGCCCCTTCCCTTCCTCACATCCCCTTCCCCACATGCCCTTTCCCTCCACATGCCCCTTCTCCTCCACATGCCCTTCCCTCCACATGCCCTCCCTTCCCTCCACATCCCCTTCCCTTCCCCCACATGCCTTTATGCAGTTGAAGAACAGCATTCGACATCGTACAGGCCTCTGAACCTTGACCAAGCATTCTCCGTCTTCCAGCACTCCATCCCTCACTCCAACACCTGCTGGACATCGAAGCACACACACATGCACAGATATGCATATATGCATGGGCATACATGCATAAACACATACCAAAACACACAAGAAGCACACACGCACACCCACAGTCTCTCTCTCTCTCTCTCTCTCTCTCTCATACACACACACACACGCAAACGCATGCATGCATACACAAATGGGCACCCGTGCACATTCTCTCTCTCTCTCTCTCTCTCTCTCTCTCTCTCTCTCTCTCTGTCACTCTCTCACTCTCTCTCTGTTTATTTGGAGTAGGCATGCATGGATTGGAGGAGAGGCAGCTTATGAGTAATCTATTGTTTCAATGTATGACACCAGCATAAAACATATCAGCTTGCTGAACAATATCACTTCACAATAATAAGTTTAGAATGTACTAGGGTCTGACGCACCAGTGTTTTCCAACATGAAACATCCTCTGCCATCCAGTCATAGCTGGTTTGATCAGGTAGTTAACCTTTGCACTTGTTATCATGGGGAGGTTTTGAAAGAGTAGAGGCGTCCGCCCTTAAGTTTTTCATGTTTATTTTCTCCTTGACTGAATTACGTATGGATGATTTTTATACATGTTTAAGGTCACTTTTTTTGCTGGTAAAGAAATTCCTATTTATGCCTGCCATGTTTAAGCAAATATTGAAGGCAGCTTGCCCAATTTATGGTTGCACCGACAGCTTTAGAAATACATTCATCCATCAGCCCGTCACCTGTGTTTTTGTGATTAGTATTTAGTGAGAAGAAGCAATGCACAGAAGTTAATAATCCTTCTTGAAGTTCTTCTTTCACTTCTGTTTGTTTGGTGCAGTGTTTGGCCAAGGGCATCTGCCAAAACCCGCATTCAGTCCAAGAAAATGTATAAACAGAAGATGTCGCTGGATTATTCTCAACATTATCCATGCCTTCAGCCATTGAAAGTTGGTGAAAGCATGTCAGGTGCTAGTCTGCCAGTAACCAGGATGTGAAAATATCTCATGGCAGAATTGATCATGTTGACCCCACTTAGTTTCCCTCAGGGCTGTTTTTAAATGAACAGATTATTTGTTCGCAAAGCTAGATAGCCATTTTAGGACGAACCATTCTCAAATAACTGAAGTCCATTGTCAAAGATCTGGTTTGCGATTTATGCAAAACTAAAACATGGGTGTTGATTTCAGTTTGAACGATCTTTCACCAAGGGAAGGAACACAACCAGCAATGCTCACTAGTGCATCACCGAGATACCATGCAGGGCCTCTGAACTTGGAACCATTTTGAATGCGTGCTAAGATACATTTTTAGCAATGTGTTTGTCACAGATTTAACGTACATACTTCCAAAGCATAGTGAAATGGAATGTTCTAGCCGCATCAGATCAAAATGTGTACTTACTAATTGAGGATAGAAATTCAACCAGTTACAAACGGATTTACATAACAGGAAAGTTGTCACAAATTATTTTCATTATGCAAAGGCATTCATATTGTGATCATTTCCCATTGCACAGACCCAAACAGTTACCAGAATTTGTTGAGCAATCCTTTCTCCCCTGCAAACGGAGAACATTGGTGAACCTTAACAATATTGGATGGTGAACCCAAAGATTGGGCAATTATGAACAAAGATCACTAAAACAACAATCTAGATTAACTGGGTTCACGATCCAACAGTTTGTTCAATTAAAAACAGCTTCTGATGTTTCATGATCCTGTGAAGAATTGTGCTGTCAAACAGTATTTTGTACTGACACCTCAGAAAGGATGTACTTATTTCAAGTTTAAGACCATGTTTCTTTGAGTTAGGTGGGTTTTTACAAATCTTATTTCTTTTCTTTTCTTTTTGAGATATTTCTGTTCCAGACATTTTATGTCTTCACTGGCATATTAAGTCTGAGTCAAGACAGACAAAAGAGGTTTGGGCTACCCTGCCTCTGTCTAGCAACAAACTGGAATCTGTCAGACCTTGTTCACCTGGCATACAGTCATACAGGGTATGAGAGACTGTATGGAGCTTACAGCTCTTAGGCTCAGTCATTCAATTCAAGTTCATTTTAATATGTTGAAATATAATAATTTGTACAGAGTCAGCCCTGATATGGCCCTCTGTGGTTGGCTGGGTTATAAGCAACATTACGTTACCTGTGCAGAAAGTGAAACGTTGTTATGTAATGTGTGGGTGAAGGGGAAAAAAAGTTGCTCAGGAATATGGAGGAATGGTGACTAAACAATTGTTTACATGATGTGTTCTTGTGGAAAACTACACCCTGTGCTTTTATTGGAATTGGATGCATCTCTTGGATTCATTCTCTGGGTAACAACCAACTGCACAACATATTGTGAATATGTGGTGAAACAGTATGGTTTAATATACTTTATTAAAAGTACAGCTTTCAAGGTGTGCTCAGAAAGCAGACAGCATGGGTAGACATTGTGAAGTAAGAGACAGAGTGTTCAAACCATGGAGATGACAAAGCTGAAGGGATGCTCACCAAATGGTTTTAGGACAAAATTGCCTGAGTTGATGTCGTTCTTACACTGACCGTGGTCAGCAACTTTGACAAAGATGATGCAAATCTGTTTACCCGTATGATTTCACAATATTTCATACTCATGTTTGGTGAAAATATGATGAATATGACAGACTGGGGGGGTGGGTATGAGAAAAAAAAAAACCCTACTGGTGACAAAGTTCTTGAGTGGTAATTGCACCTGTGGAATATAATGATGGCAGCAGCTTTGACCAAAGAGCAACAACTCTTACTAACTTCCATGCGTGAAAGCACATCAGACTGTGTCTGCTTCTTCAACAACATGCCCTGAAACATTTAAAAAAAAAAAAAAAACTGGTGAGAGAGAGCATGAATTTGTGCCAGAGAATGCTGATGAACCGGGTTTTAAGATAATTTGTGTCAGGAAGATCCTATATTTACCATAGTTAATGCAAGATCAGGTGGTTATTACCCAATAGGATGGTGGCAGGAGAAATAAAACAAATGCTACCCTCTCGCCTCCCCCATATCCCCACTCCCCACCCCCATTTATTTTACAGAAATATTGAGTTTTGTACGCACTTCTTGTTGAAAATATGCTCATTTTAGTTGAAGAGTACACCAATAATAGTTTTAGATACAGGTCTGATAATGATTATTTGTGGAAGCTAATGATGCTGCTGCCGCTGATGATGATGACACCGATGTATGCATCCTGTATCAACAGTCACTGATCACCTCCCAGGGCTTGGACAGTTCTTCCACAGGTACAGAGACGTGGTGAAGTGCTTCGCAACCTACAGGTCTGTCTGCTGTGGTCAGGTCACTTTCGCTATCCACTTCCCACCCCACTGTCTTTAGCCTACAAAATATACACAAGAGAAAAAAAAATGGATAAGTTAGTTGTTTGGCTTAAATATTCACAAAACAGATGACATTTTCTATTTCATTATCTTGCTTGCCACAAATTCTTTATATAGTTGTAAAATGAGCAAAGCTCAGCCATCCTGTACCCGGTATCAAGAGCAACTCCATTATTGATATAAAATAGAGAAACACTTATCCCTTGTTAACATGGATTATGCCGGTTTTCTTTTCTGGGTGAAAATGCTATGAGCCTTTCATAAATGAAAACAATTGATTCCGGTGGCGCATGTTGCATATACTATGACTATCTTTACATTATTTTCTACTTTTTCTTTTACAATATATTTTAAAAAGGGAAAGGTCAGATTTGTGCATTTTGTATGTATGTGTGTGTGACTAATTAATTTAATCTTTTTTACTTTATAGTCTCTGCCTTGTCTGTCAGAATAATAGAAAGCCAGATTTCAGTAAACGCTGCTGTAGACTGGAAGTGGGTATAACACAGTAACATGTCTTCTTTTCATGTCACATCTGCTAGTCCTCTCTCTCTCTCTCTCTCTCTCCTCTCTCTCTCTGGTGTGTGTGGATGTGGTATTTTTGTTTGCTTATCTGTTGGTTTTTTCGTATTTTGTTTGTTGTTCCATTTCAATGTACAGTAGAATCCGGTTATAAGAAAGTTGAGGGGGAATTTTTTTTTGCTTCTTATAACCGAGTTTTCTTACAGCCGAGGTTTCTTATAATCGAGAGTTCTAAAAAAAATTTTTAGAGTGTTTCTAATATCCGAGTGTTTGTTTTTGCTTTGGTTCTCTTTTTCTCTGCATGATTCTGTAATTGTTAGTGTGTGTGTGTACGTCAGTGTTAGAGAGAGAGAGGAAGAGAGACAGACAGACAGACAGACAGAGATTGAGACACACACATGCACAGAGACACAGAGAGAGACACAGAGAGAGAGAGAGAGAAGGCTCTTTGGTTTGATTTCGCAAGTAAACTTTGGCCTGTGACATAAAATGTCTAGTGTGTTTTCTTTTTCTTATCACTTTCTTTCTCTCTCTCTCTCTCTCTCTCTCTCGCTCTCTCTCTCTCTCTCTCTCTCTCACACACACACACACACACACACACACACACACACACACACACACACACACACACACACACACACACTCTCACACACACATAAACACGATAGACGAGTGAAAATGCGACAAGGGAAAACAGATTTATTCTTGGAGCCATTGGCCGTCATGGCATACAGAAAGAGGGATCAACATTTTCGTGTGTATATGATGTGGTGTGGTGAGGGAGAGAGAGAGAGAGAGGTTTTTAGAACGCAACGGTAAATAGTTAAAGTCAACATAATCATAAGGAAATTTCCCAATATTAACAAATGCACCTATGAATAAATGAATCACTTATTCTCGGACGAATCCTCAGTCCAAAAGGTGTTTTAAACATAAACCATAATACGAATGCTAATTTGGAGCAATTCCTGCTCTGTAGAGTACACCGTAACATAAAAAGCATCAGCTGGTCTTTCAGAAATGTTTGGTCTGCCTCTTTCTTTCACACCTTTGTCAGGCCACTAAGCAACTCGAACCACACGCTCAAAGTGTTCACAGAGATTCTGAAGGTACACCTTTTCCTAACAAACGGATGTTCCAGGTAACTGAAACAACGGTTGGTATGGAAACCACGCCCTGTAGGTCTCTGTGCAAGCTGTGTATACTACAACAGGTGTTTGGAGCAGTGTTGCTGCTGCGGTAACTTCCACATCCGATCCCCAGGAACGAGGCTGTAGAATGTTTCCAGAGAGGTACTGACCTAGGTCTTGCCCAACGTAAGCAGTGAAGGTTTCATGATTGCGACACATGAAGTCAACAATTGCATCTCTTAGCTGTTCATGAAAATCCTGTGTTCCACACACCTCATAGCTAGGAGCCCTGTAAAGGCAGTTTCCATCACCGACAATTGCGTTGACTTCAACAGGTACTCCCAGCTCTCTTCTGACCAGTCTTTCAGGCAGATCGAGAGGTTTTGGGAGACCCAGTCTCTCAGACTGCCGTTGTTGCCAAGAAGCATTGGTTGGTTCGAAACTTTGCGGAGGTGCGGATTGAAACCCCATTAAGTCCACGTCTGGCTCTGTTTTTTTTTCTCTCTTTGTCATTCTGTGCATCTGTCTCCCTTTGCTTCCATCCTTTCTCTCGTTTTTTCTTCCCTTCATCCTCCTCGTTCATCTGTCTATTCTCCCTTCTAAACTCTTCTCTTGTCTCCCCATTCTTTTCCCCATCTTCTGCTCTCATGTGTTCGTTCTGTCCCCCATCCCTTTCTCTTGTCCCCCCCCCCCCCCTTTCCTCCCTCCATCTCTCTTTTCTGTTTCCCCTTTTCTTTCTCCATCCTCTGCTCTTGCCTCCCCGCTGTTCTTTTCTCTATCATCGTCTCCTGTTCTTTTCTCTATCATCGTCTCCTGTTCTTTCCTCTATCATCATCTCCTGTTCTTTTCTCAATCATCGTCTCCTGTTCTTTTCTCTATCATCATCTCCTGTTCTTTCCTCTATCATCATCTCCTGTTCTTTTCTCTATCTCCTGTTCTTTTCTCTATCATCGTCTCCTGTTCTTTTCTCTATCATCGTCTCCTGTTCTTTTCTCTATCATCATCTCCTGTTCTTTCCTCTATCATCGTCTCCTGTTCTTTCCTCTATCATCGTCTCCTGTTCTTTTCTCTATCATCGTCTCCTGTTCTTTCCTCTATCTCCTGTTCTTTTCTCTATCATCGTCTCCTGTTCTTTTCTCTATCTCCTGTTCTTTTCTCTATCATCGCCTCCTGTTCTTTCCTCTATCATCGTCTCCTGTTCTTTCCTCTATCATCGTCTCCTGTTCTTTCCTCTATCATCGTCTCCTGTTCTCGTCTCCTGTTCTTTCCTCTATCATCGTCTCCTGTTCTCGTCTCCTGTTCTTTCCTCTATCATCGTCTCCTGTTCTTTCCTCTATCATCATCTCCTGTTCTTTTCTCTATCTCCTGTTCTTTTCTCTATCATCGTCTCCTGTTCTTTTCTCTATCATCGTCTCTATCATCGTCTCCTGTTCTTTTCTCTATCATCATCTCCTGTTCTTTTCTCTATCATCGTCTCCTGTTCTTTTCTCTATCATCGTCTCTATCATCGTCTCCTGTTCTTTTCTCTATCATCATCTCCTGTTCTTTTCTCTATCATCATCTCCTGTTCTTTTCTTACCTCTATCCTCTTCTCTTTGTTTTTCATTCTTTCCTCCATCCTCTGCTCTTGTCTCCCCTTTTTTTTCCCCGTCTCCTCTTGTCTGTCCTTTGCTTTCTCCATTTTGTTCTCCTGCATCCCCTTTTTTCAATTCTTCCTCATCTTTTGTCCTCCCTTTCCACTGTCTACTTTCTGCTCTGGTCTCCTCTTTTGTATGCCTACTCTCAGGTGCGCTGTTTTTCAAGAAGAAATCATCGATTCTAGTTTGAGTTTTAGCACTTGCTACATGCTTTTCCAAATGATACTTGAACGCTTCAAATGATTTCTTGACTGCTTCGTTGTAGTCTTAGTGCAAACAGTAAGTTTGTAATTTTGTAATACATTCCAAAGCAGTTTTGCTTGAAACTTTTTTTCTTGTTCTCCACAGTTGTCATCTTCATCTGAGGCGTCTGTGCTGAATGTTTCTGGGGCATTTGATGTTGATGCAGCTGGCACAGTCGTGGCGCAGGATGCTGACCCCATTGTTGCAACACTGTCATCAACAGTGAAGTACTCTTCTGGTGGAATGTTGTATTCTTCAAATAGTCTCTTCAGAATGGGTTCCTGTGTCTCATGGTCACTATGGTCATGTTCTTCTGTGCAAGCTTCTGTGTCTTTGTCATGCCTGAAGCCCGCTTTGAGAAAGCAGTTGCTGATTGTCATTGGGGTCACCTCATCCCATGCCTGCTGCAGGGTACATACTGCATCCAAGAGGCTGAACTGTTAGTCTTTTGAGAGGGAGAGAGATGGCAGAGGGGGTGGAGATAGTAACATAACATACCTCGCTTGGACAAACCATTGCAGAAGTTGATTGTCAATGTCCTCATGTTTCGCCTTCCTATTCTTTTGCTGTAGCTGCGGGTCAGTTGTACTGCTCAAGAACTGATTTTTATAATTGTCTCTTTGTTTTACAATGTTGCACAGAGTAGCAAGAGGAATCTGAAATTCTTCAGCAATCAACGTCTTTTTCTTTTTCGGGTTTCTCTCCACAGCATCCAAAATTTCTAGTTTTTGTTTCAGCGAAATTGCTTGTCTTTTGTGTTTGTCAGCCATCTTCACTTTACATTGTACAAAGCCTTGCCTTGCATTGAACATGCACCGGTGTGAAGAGAGAAACAGGGCGGGAGGAGTTCAAACACCTCTCGTAATCAAGCGCCTGTGTTTTGTCTAGCTTACATCCGGATATCCCATCTCTTAGGTGACATCAAAGGGCCCACATCCTGTCCCGCCAATTCCTGTGACCTGCTCGTGGAATTGTTGGTTTTTTTTTTTTTATATATATGTATGTGTAGGCCCACCGAGAAAATCTTTCGACAGCCGAGACTTTCTTACATCCGAGGTAAAGTTTCGCCAGCGTCAGCTAAACCTGTTCCTTACAAGCGAGTTTTCTTACAACCGAGTTTCTTACATCCGAGCTATTTTAAGTAATGTTAAAGAATCCTCTCGGCAGGGAAAACCATTTGATTTCTTATAGCCGAGTTTTCTTATAACTGAGTTTCTTATAACCGGATTCTACTGTATGTAACTTTTTGGTAGATGCTTAAATGCTTGTTTGCTTTAATACTGTATGGTCTTAATTTTTTTTTCTTTTTTTGTGGTATGTTTTCATGTTTGTGTAATAAAATAATTTAAAGGGGAAAAAAAAGAGAAACTGTGTTCATGTATATTGTTGATAATGATGATGATGATAATGCTGACAATGGCTGTGAGTTACAGGTTTGATGATGCTGTACGCAAAATGCTGTCATTCCAACAGTTTTTTAAATCACACAAGCATAGCATGTATGCCGGATTCTTTAGCATGCCATTGTTGAAGCTGATGAAACTCATGTATCGTCGCCACTGGTTCAGTGAGTTAAGGCTGAGGCTATTCCTCTGAATCTGCTGTTTGAATCTCTCTTGTCTTTATGTGTCTTTTCCTTTGTGTGAGACTCATTTACTAACAGTCCTTGAAGCTGCTTTATTGATTCACATTCCTGCAGGTGAAGATAAAGATAGAAAAGCTTTTCTATTATTTTGTGTGCGTGTGTGTGTATTTTTCTTCGGTTTGCATCATCTTTTTTGAGTTTATGACACCACAGCTTGCCTGCCTCAACAAGACCTACTAAGTGCTGCACTTTTGGTGCAGCATGCTACAGTTTCATTGACAGCCCTACAGCTTCTACACTTTGTGACAATGCTATGCAAAAATACAACAGAAAAATGCTTTGTGGGTTTACAGACAGTTTAAATGAAACCAAGATGATATAGATCTTTAGACTGTCAGTTTATTTCATGTAAAACAAATGACGTTCAGTAAGGAGGGGGGGAAAAAGCAGAATAAAAGATCACTAAAGACAGTCACAATTTTGCTGCCTTACTGATTGATTTCATTGTCGGCCATTTTGATTTTTGCAGGTCAAGTCAAAGCTTTCAGTCTTCATAGTCCCCTATCATGTTTAATGCGAAGTCAAGCATAGCTGAAAAGGCTACTGGGTCCTACATGTGTTAATGGATTTGTGGGCGACATTTAATTTTGGAATGTTACACTTAGAATGTCAAAATTCAATGCTTTGTGCTTTGAGGCCTTGGTAGGTCTGCTGAACTGTTTCAGTTGTACAAGTAAAAAGGAAAGTGACTGGTACCCTGTGCACACCATGAGTCCTAATGATTTGCTTTAAGAATGTCAGATGTTTAGCTACCATGTCATTAACTGTTTTTTGTTATTTTTTGAAATGTATTGATCACATTTCTCTTTGGGGTTTTTTTTCCCCTGAACATGGCTTTTTTTTTTTTGTATCCCGTGTATGTTGATAGTCTCTAGAACGAACCTCTGTGTGATCAGGTGGCTGTCATAATAAAGCCACAAAGGAATAAAAGATAAAAAGACATGTATAAGTTTGACTTGCAGATTCTTTTCTTTCCTTTTTTTTTTTGTTGTCATGATGCATGTGGGTAGGGAGGGGCCACAGGACCTGCTGTCTAGAGTTCTTTCCTGCAACATGGATGGATCTCAGGGCTTGCTTTGCTTAGGGGGTTTTGATGTTCTAGTCGTTTTCACTGTTGTTTTTCCATATTTGTCTCGTGTCTGTACCAGATATGAAAATGTGTTAATGTGCATAAGAATTGTGCCTCTGTGTGTGTGCACACACATGTATTTTGATGTTCCGACATGTATTTGTATGTCTGTTTTGACATTCATACATGCATTCATGTGGCGTCATACCTGTCTGTTTTCTGTGTCATTGTAGTGACTGCGAAACCTCGAAGGCCATGGGTGGTAGCAGCATCGACTGCTGTGGATGACTGTGCTACTCCAGGGAAAAGTAGGAGTGATTTTGTTCGATTCTGGTTGGTTGGTTGGTTTTTTTTTATGCTGATTGATAAGGATGATGAAGATCCTACTGTGACTTACACAAGTTCAAGTCAGGTCAGAAACTGCAGGACATTGCTGTACTGTACGCTGTTTTTCACTGTGTATCCGGGTGGTACCCAGTGCACACTCTGAGTCACATTTGCTTTAAGCATGTCAGAAGTTAAGTTAGCATGTCATTAACTGTTGTTGTTGTTGTTTCACATGTATTGATCGCATTTCTCTTTGTTGTTGGTTTTTCCCTGGGCATGGCTATTTTTTTCTCCCTTGTGTGTTGATAGTCTCTAGAACCTCTGTGTGATCTGTTGGTCGTCATATTAAACTGTAAAGGAATATTAGAAAAAAGACATGTATAACTATGGTTTGCAGATTCTTTTCTTTCCTTTCCTTTTTGTTGTTGTTGTCATGATGCTGTGGGTAGGGAGGGGCCACAGGACCTGCTGTCTAGAGTTCTTCCCTGCAACATGGATGGATCTCAGGGCTTGCTTTGCTTAGGGGTTTTGGGTTTGATTTTTTTTTTTTTTTTTTTTTTTTTGATGTTCTAGCAGTTTTCACTGTTGTTTTTTTTTTTTCCATATCTATCTCTTGTATCTGTACCAGATATGAAAATGTGTTGATGTGCATAAGAATTGTACTTCTCTGTGTGTGTGTGTGCGTGCGTGCGTGCGCATGTATTTTGATGTTCCAACATGTATTTGTATGTTTTAATATTGATACATGCATTCATGTGGCATCATGCCTGTCTGTTTTCTGTGTCATTGTAGTGTATGTGAGACCTGAAAAGTCATGGATGGGAGCATTTTTTCCTGATGTGGATGACTCTTCACCACCAGAGGAAAGTAGGGATTTTGTTTCCGGTTTGGTTTGGTTTGTTTTTTCTTTTATGCTGATGGATGAGGATGATGAAGATGCTCCTAAGACTTCAATGAAGATTTGAAAAGTTACTGATAGGGCACTGCCAAAAAATGTAGACAAACAAATCACAAGACAAAAGACAATGCCTCCTGACCTCTAAGGTCCTCTTCAGGCAAGATGCACGCCGCTCAGGACAACGAAAATGAACGACCAATTATTTATCTCAATCCAATTCGGCGCAAGATAGGAGTTGAATGTGCGAGTCGAGGTAGTAATGATGATACTAATAATACACATCAATAGGAATGATAATAGTGGTAATGGTGATGATCAAAATTTTAAGAAAATACAGAGAGGATTACTACCACTTTTGGTGATACTATGGCGATAGCAGTTGTAGTGTGGAAGAAAGGAGAATGGGTTAGAGGATTGTCAAACAGCATGGTTGCTGTGGCAACGGTCTTAGGGGCAGTTTTAATGGTGATGATGGTAATATCAATACTAACAATCCTATTAATAATGATAATGCTAATAACTATAGTAATGGTAATAATAGTACTGATAATAAAAGTATGATACAGAAATATCAATACTAACAATCCTATTAATAATGATAATGCTAATAACTATAGTAATGGTAATAATAGTACTGATAATAAAAGTATGATACAGAAATATCAATACTAACAATCCTATTAATAATGATAATGCTAATAACTATAGTAATGGTAATAATAGTACTGCTAATAAAAGTATGATACAGAAATATCAATACTAACAATCCTATTAATAATGATAATGCTAATAACTATAGTAATGGTAATAATAGTACTGATAATAAAAGTATGATACAGAAATATAATTTGAAAAGAAAAAATACTAATACATGTATTAATAAAAGTGATAATGGTAGTACTTACTAATATTAAGGGAAGAGAGGAAGAAAAAGGAGGAGGGGGAGGACAGGAAGAACAGGGAGGAGAAGGAAGGACCAGATTACGGGAAGGATGGAATCTGATTGGTATATCAATGATTATGATACGTTTATTTATAATTTTGATTGTAATCATGATTGTAACCATATAGTAATGATAGTGATGCTATAGGAAGCTGGCAAAGTGATAAATTGGAATGTCAGAATATTGTGATTAGTATATTGATAATAGTAGTAAATACAGCATTTGTAACAGTTATGAAATTGTGACCACAGGTCACAATGGTAACAGTGAAAAAGAAAAAAAAAAAAATTGTATATATGATTGGTAATAACAGTCGTGATCATGATAGTGGTCGTCGTGATGAAAATGATGATGATGTTAACACCAGTCAAGATAAGAATAATAAAATTAGCAGGGTTTGTTCGTTTGTTTGTTTTTTTTATTTTAATTTTGAGGGGGGGGGAGTAAATGAAGGAGATGATGATAGTGCTGATAACGATGATGTGATGACAGTACTACTGAGAGCAATAGCAATAAAAGTAATATTAGTACTAACAATAGTAGGTGGAAAGGACTAGAGATGGTCAATGAATAAAAGTTAATAGTGCTACTGGAACAGGGAGAAGCTGGTGAAGATAAATATTGTAATGTTAAATAGTAACTGTAGGTGAAAAGTTATAAGGATGATCAAAGAGTGAAAGATTAACAGTATTATTGGAGCAGGGAAGGGGGGGAGGGGGGGGGAACCACACATATTCACACTTTTTTTTTTAATAAGTATTACTGCTATTATTTCTACAACTGTCTGCTGGTGATGGGATTAGTGATAATAGAACATGGTAATTATATGCATGATGGTAGTGGTAATAGAACATGGTAATAATATGCATGATGGTAGTGATAATAGAACATGGTAATTATATGCATGATGGGAGTGATAATAGAACATGGTAATTATATGCATGATGGTAGTGATAATAAAGATGGTAATAGCAACAACAAAGACATCAGTAATGATGGTAATGGTGATGATGACAGTAATGATGGTAATTATGTGATGATAATCAGTATTGATGATAATGATGATGACAGTTATGATATAATGACAGTAGTAAAGATCATATCAATGGCAGAAGTAATGTTAGTCATAATATCAGTTGGCGGAAAGGAACAGAAATGATCAATGAATAGAAAGCAAACAGTACTATTGGATGATAATAATGGTAGCCTCAATGACAAGTGTAGAAATATTAATGATGATAACAGTGACTGGAAATGAAATGAAATGATCAGTGATAAAAGAGCTAGCATTCCTAGAGAGAGAGAGAAAAAGAAAGTGTGTTTCCGCATGGCAACATCTACACACACACACACACACACATACACACACACACACACACACACACACACACACACACACACACACACATACACACACACACACACACATACACACACACACACACACACACACACACACACACACACACACACACACACACACACACAGGAAAGAGGAAAGAGAAGCTCTTGAAGAGGAAACGGTCTCTGACATTAAAAGAAAACCAGATTAAGAAAAGGGAGTGGAGAAGTATCTGAATAAACAGTAGATTGATGTGACAAAGGGAGAGAATGTAGTGAGAGGGGAAAGGAAGATAACTGTAACTGTGTGAGGTAAATAGTGGGAGGTGTAGTAATATGTGTGTGTTGGTGGAGGATATAGTGGGCTGATTTAACAGTGGTGGATAGATACATGTTACTTTTGGGTGTGGATGCTATGAGGTGGAGAGAAGAAGGGGATGGGTTTATTGGAGCAAAAGGGCGGGGGGGGGGGGGGGGGGGGGGGCAACATGCTAACATCTATACACATATACACACACATAAATACATGCACTCTTTTTTTTTCAATAAGTTATCATACATAAGTATTACTACTGATAATTCTACAGTTAATGCTGGCAATGGGATTAGTGGTTATAGGAGATAGTGATTATAAGCATAATGGTAATGTTTATCATGATAGTAATAACAACAGTGACATCAGTGTTGTTGATAATAATGATGGTGATGATGATGACAGTAATGATGAAAATGATACGATGATAATAGTAATGATAGTGATAGTGGCATCAAGTAATATTTGTAATAATAATGATATTAGGTAGAAAGGAGTTGAAATGCTTAATGAGAAACAGCAGACAGACTGTTAGATGATGATTATAACGATAGTAGTAATGATAATTGTAATATTAGTTTAAAAAAATAGTAGTGGCTTGAAAGGGATGGAAATGATCAATAAGTAACGGGCTAACATTACAAATGGAACAAACATACACACACACACACACAGAAAAAAGGGGGGAGGGGAGGCAGGGGGAGTGAGTTGATTGATGTAGTAAGTGGAAAAGGCAGGGGGAGTGAGTTGATTGATGTAGTAAGTGGAAAAGGCAGGGGGAGTGAGTTGATTGATGTAGTAAGTGGAAAAGGCAGGGGGAGTGAGTTGATTGATGTAGTAAGTGGAAAAGGCAGGGGGAGTGAGTTGATTGATGTAGCAAGTGGAAAAGGCAGGGGGAGTGAGTTGATTGATGTAGCAAGTGGAAAAGGCAGGGGGAGTGAGTTGATTGATGTAGCAAGTGGAAAAGGCAGGGGGAGTGAGTTGATTGATGTAGCAAGTGGAAAAGGCAGGGGGAGTGAGTTGATTGATGTAGTAAGTGGAAAAGGCAGGGGAGTGAGTTGATTGATGTAGTAAGTGGAAAAGGCAGGGGGAGTGAGTTGATTGATGTAGTAAGTGGAAAGACTCGGAGAGTGTCGGGAGAAGGAAAAGGAAGATAGCTGTAACTTATGTCTGAGGTAAACAGTGGGAGATGTCCGTTTGTGTTGGTGGGAGGATAATGCAGGCTGGTGTTGCAGAGGTCGAATGTTACATACTATTTTTGGATGTTAATGCCTTGAGGGTAGAGGGTTCAAAGTCTGGTATTAGATGAGATTTGTGCATAAGGCACTCCACGTTGTCACTCTGTGATTGCCAGAATGCCAGGACTTTGACATGGTTGATGTTGTGTTGGGCATGGTTGAAGTGTAGAGCGACTGATTTGGGCTGATGGTGGCAGATGTTAGCCAGGCGTTCAGAGAGGCATGTCTCAAGTGTGTGAGATGTCTCACCTACATAGATCTTACCACACAGCTGGCAGTGGATGGCGTACACAATGTTGTGGCTCTGACAGGAGAAAGTGTGTTTAATAGTGAATGAGCCTTTGGGGCCATGTAGGATGGTGTCTGGTTTGGTGAGAGAGCAGATTTTGCAGTTGTGTTTTGAACAGGGGAAAGTACCTGGGGCGTAGGTGTGGAGATTCTGTTCAGCTTAGAGCGCACCAGTAGATCTTTGAGGTTTTTGTCACGTTTGAAAGTGATCATTGGTTTGGTTTCAAAGACAGGTTTATGATTTTCTACTCTGTGCCAGTTAGACTTCAGGATCCTGCAGATGGGCAGAGTGTGAGGTTGGAAGAAGAGGCAGGCGGTGGGTCTGTCTGTCTGGGAGGCTTGGTTTCCAGAGCAGGTGTTCTGGATTTAGCTGCGGTGTGGCTGAGAGCATTATTAATGACGGCACTGGACAGCTGGTAAAAAACTCCGAAATTTTGGCTGCTTGTACAGTGAAATCTTCTTCGCCAGAGAAGAGTCTGCATAGGCGAAGGAATTCAGAATATGGAATGCTGTGTTTAGTGGATGGATGGGTGGTGGGAAGATGTGTAGTCCAGGTATGAGTGGGCAGCAGCAGGTTTATAGAAGTCTGAGGTTTTGAGCAGTCCATCTTTGAGGGAGATGGTGATGTTCAGGAAGTTAACTGACTGTCAAATGGTGTAGGTCAATTTGATGGATGTATGGAAGGTCTGAGCAAAGTTTAGGAAATCACGTTACAATCATGATCTTAATAAAAACCAAGAAATATACATATTATAGTTATTAATGTACTTATTAGATTCCATCCTTCCAATGATTTGTACCTTCCTTCTCCTCTTTGTTCTTCCTGTCCTCCCCCTCCTCCAACCTCCTTTTTCCTCCTCCTTTCCCTTAGAATTAGTACTACTATCATCATTGCTATTATTAATGTTATTAATGGTTTTTTCATTAAATTTCTGTATCATACTTTTATTATTGGTACTATTATTACCATTACTGTAGTTGTTAGTATTATCATCATTGTTATTAATACGATTGTTAGTATTGATATCACCATCATTACCATTAACATTGCCACTAAGACTGCTGCCAGGGCAACCTAGCTGTTTGACAGTCCTCTAACTCATTCTTCTTTCTCCCATTCTACAACTGCTATTGCCATATTATCACCAAAAGTGGTAGTAATCCTGTCTTTATTTATGTTTTCAATATTTTGATCTTCATCATTACCATTATCATTATTCCTATCAGAAGTCATTATTACCTCAACTTCCTGACAGCCTCGTTTTCATTCAACGCCTATCCTGCGCCAAACTGGATGAAGATAAGTGATTGCTCGTTCATTTTCGTTGTTCTGAGTGTTGTGTATCTTGCCTAAGAAGATCTAAGAGGACGAGAGACGTTGCATTTTGTCTTGTGATTTGTTTAAGTTTTTTGGCGGTGCACAGCTTTATTTTTCCGTCCCACGTGAGACACTTGGTGAAAGGATGAACAAACAAGGTTTACACATTTCTGATCCAACATTTTTGTTGCTGTAGTCTGAGCAGAGGCATGTATCAAACTTGTGTACTAGTTAACTAGGGAAAATTAAATACCCAGAAAGTGATGACGTTATTTTTGCGCAATTTTGTATGTGTTGTCGTTGTTCTAATATTGCCTGACCACTTGCGTATAAGCTTTCATGCTGTATCTACATTATGTACAGGAAAATAAACCTAGTCGAGCTTGGTATTGAAAGAATTGTTGGTAATTCGCCAATTCAGTCATCTTAAGAGTGCAGATATATTACATTTTTCATGATAACCACTAATGATGAAACTGACAGCCCCATTTGTAATGGGTGCTCAACAATGCCGAACACATTGCTGCCAGACTGGCTATGCACAGATGACATTCAGTTCACCGAGTACAACGCGGTTAGCTGGCTGGTGGGGAGCGGCCTGCAGAAAACACCCCTTTCCCTGACCTGCATTCATGGCTTGGCCTCTGCAGCTGCGGGCGAGCTGTAAACTCCCCTGCCTGTCAAAACTAAGTGACTTGCTCTGAACAGCCGTGGGTGCGTCATCAATAACTTTTCAAATTTGTTTAGAGTTCCGCCTGCAGTCTCCTCACTTTGCAACTAGATTTAATTTCAATTCAAGTCAGAAACTGCAGGACATGGCTGCACTGCACGCTGTCTTTCATCATGTATCCGGGTGGTACCCTGTGCACACTCTTGAGTCATATTTGCTTTCAGAATGTCAGAAGCTTAGCTAGCATGTCATTAACTGTTGTTGTTGACATTATTGATCACATTTTTCTTTGTTGTTGGTTTTTTTTTCTTTCTTTCCCTGAAAACGACTATTTTTCTCCCTTGTGTGTTGATAGTCTCTAGAACCACTGTGTGATCAGGTGGCTGTCATAATAAACTATAAAGGAACACAAGATAAAAAGACATGGATAACTATGGCTTGCAGATTCTTTTCTTCCCTTTCCTTTTTGTTGTTGTTGTCGTGATGCATGTGGGTAGGGAGGGGCCACAGGACCTGCTGTCTAGAGTTCTTCCCTGCAACATGGATGGATCTCAGGGCTTGCTTTGCTTAGGGGGTTTGGGTTTGATTTTTTTTTTTTTTTTTTTTTTTTTTTTTGGATGTTCTAGCTGTTTTCACTGTTGGGTTTTTTTTCCATATCTATCTCTTGTATCTGTACCAGATATGAAAATGTGTTTGATGTGCATAAGAATTGTACTTCTCTGTGTGTGTGTGGTGTGTGTGTGTGGTGGTGTGTGTGTGTGTGTGTGTGGCGCGCATGTATTTTGATGTTCCAACATGTATTTGTATGTTTTAATATTGATACATGCATTCATGTGGCATCATGCCTGTCTGTTTTCTGTGTCATTGTAGTGTATGTGAGACCTGAAAAGTCATGGATGGGAGCATTTTTTCCTGATGTGGATGACTCTTCACCACCAGAGGAAAGTAGAGGGATTTTGTTTCCGGTTTGGTTTGGTTTGTTTTTTCTTTTACGCTGATGGATGAGGATGATGAAGATGCTCCTAAGACTTCAATGAAGATTTGAAAAGTTACTGATAGGGCACTGCCAAAAAATGTAGACAAACGAATCACAAGACAAAAGACAACGCCTCCTGACCTCTAAGGTCCTCTTCAGGCAAGATGCACGAAGCTCAGGACAACGAAAATGAACGACCAATTAGTTATCTTAATCCAATTCGGCGCAAGATAGGAGTTGAATGTGCGAGTCGAGGTAGTAATGATGATACTAATAATACACATCAATAGGAATGATAATAGTGGTAATGGTGATGATCAAAATTTTAAGAAAATAAAGAGAGGATTACTACCACTTTTGGTGATAATATGGCGATAGCAGTTGTAGTGTGGAAGAAAGGAGAATGGGTTAGAGGATTGTCAAACAGCATGGTTGCTGTGGCAACGGTCTCAGGGGCAGTTTTAATGGTGATGATGGTAATATCAATACTAACAATCCTATTAATAATATAATGCTAATAACTATAGTAATGGTAATAATAGTACTGATAATGAAAGTATGATACAGAAATATAATTTGAAAAGAAAAAATACTAATACATGTATTAATTAAAGTGATGATAATGGTAGTACTTACTAATATTAAGGGAAGAGAGGAAGAAAAAGGAGGAGGGGGAGGACAGGAAGAACAGGGAGGAGAAGGAAGGACCAGATTACGGGAAGGATGGAATCTGATTGGTATATCAATGATTATGATACGTTTATTTATAATTTTGATTGTAATCATGATTGTAACCATATAGTAATGATAGTGATGCTATAGGAAGCTGGCAAAGTGATAAATTGGAATGTCAGAATATTGTGATTAGTATATTGATAATAGTAGCAAATACAGCATTTGTAACAGTTATGAAATTGCAGGACATGGCTGCACTGCACGCTGTCTTTCATCATGTATCCGGGTGGTACCCTGTGCACACTCTTGAGTCATATTTGCTTTCAGAATGTCAGAAGCTTAGCTAGCATGTCATTAACTGTTGTTGTTGACATTATTGATCACATTTTTCTTTGTTGTTGGTTGTTTTTTTTTCTTTCCCTGAAAAAGACTGTTTTTCTCCCTTGTGTGTTGATAGTCTCTAGAACCACTGTGTGATCAGGTGGCTGTCATAATAAACTATAAAGGAACACAAGATAAAAAGACATGTATAAGTATGGCTTGCAGATTCTTTTCTTCCCTTTCCTTTTTGTTGTTGTTGTCATGATGCTGTGGGTAGGGAGGGGCCACAGGACCTGCTGTCTAGAGTTCTTCCCTGCAACATGGATGGATCTCAGGGCTTGCTTTGCTTAGGGGTTTTTGATGTTCTAGTCATTTTCACTGTTGTTTTGTTTTTCCATATTTATCTCTCGTGTGTACCAGATATGAAAATGTGTTAATGTGCATAAGAATTGTGCCTCTCTGTGTGTGTGCACACACATGTATTTTGATGTTTCTACATGTATTTGTATGTCTGGTTTGACATCCATACATGAATTCATGTGGCGTCATGCCTGTCTGTTTTCTGTGTCATTGTAGTGCATGTGAGATGTCAAAGGTCATGGGCGGTAGCAGCATCGACTGCTGTGGATGACGGTGCTCCTGCAGAGAAAGGTATGAGTGATCGTGTTTGTTCTGTTTTGTTTTGTTTTCTATGCTGATGGATGAGGATGATAAAGATGCTGCTAAGGCATCAATTCAGATCAGAAACTTCAGGACATGGTTGTATTGTACGCTGTCATTCACCATAATTTTGTCCGGGTGGTAACCAGGCCCAAGAAATGAAATGCCCACAGAGTTGGTTAAAGAATAATTATGAGCAATACTGTCAGAGGTGTATCCATTAGGTAGATGAAGTTGACTGGTGGTCCAGGTAAAGAATATGAGCAATACTGTCAGAGGTGTATCCATTAGGTAGATGAAGTTGACTGTGGTGGTCCAGTGTGAGTCTACAGCAAGAGCTCAGGTAGAAGCCAGTCGGGGTTGAAAAATCCCACCAAGAAATGTCTGTGATGTGAATTGAACTCACTACCTCCCAACCGGGAGTCCACAGTGCAAACCACAGCACCATGGTAGCTAGTACTTCAGGTCAGTTTTAACAGTGTAAATTGTAAGAAAAGAAATGCAAGGATTTGATGAGTGCACCAGGCATTAACATCTTGGTTTCATTCCTTACAGTCGACACGTTTCTAGCTACTTGGCTCAAGCCCCAGGCCACAGTCTTTCTTCCCACCAAATTTCATTCTGAGCGGTTCCATAGTTTTGTGTCTTCCTGTTGAGCAGATTCTGAGTGCACCTTTGATCCAGATCGACTCTGCTGTCTGCCTGAAATTGTGCGGATTCCTCCTCCTCTGTCCAAGTTTTGTGAAAAATGGTTCAACAGTTTTTAAATAAACTTGCTTTCAGATGAAGACAGACAGACACTAGTCCCCAACTTAGACAGTGGGAGTGAGATGAGAGAGAGAGAGGAGAAGAACAAAAAGATATAGAACTGGGGAAAGTCACTCTGACTTTGTCTACAGGGAGGGGCCGAGGAAGGCTCTTGCTTATGCAGACAAAACAAGTGGCTTACAATTTATCTCACTATTTTGATTTATCTCACTGAACAATTTCAACAATCAACCACTGGTTTGTTTAACCAGAACACACAGTGATTTTGAATCAAAGGATTTTTCAAAACAAGATTAAGGTTAACATCAAACATTAAATAAATCATCAAAAAGAGTTCAGCCCAACATAAGTATCATCCCATTCCTTAAGGTTCCGCGGGTATATTGAGACGGGTAGCAGAATATTGGTATTTGTGGGCTACACCAGGGACAACTTTGGATGCAGGGTAAATGAGGGTAATTTGGGCAAGGTTGGAGGGAGGAAGGGTAAGGAGGAAAATAAAAATGTGGCAGAAATAACGACGAAGTCGACGAAAAGGACGGCCCCTGGGAATAACACATAACATAATACATTAGCCTTCTATGGTAAAGAAATCTACTATTAAAAACTACTACCAAAAGCAACACCACTGAACATAAAAGAACACACCAATAAAAATGCAGCAATCTTGCCACACACAACAGTTAACCCCAGCCAATCGGCAATCTTAACCCACTAGCGTGGAAGCATTATGCCCTTCACACATTTTTACAAACTCTTCCATACATGACCCTTCAAGCCCTTGCGCAGAAATAACCAACAAACATCCTAAAAATATTCCTACATCAATACAACAACAATTTGTCTCCACAAACTTCTAGTACTGAGAAAAGCTCAAATGTAGCAACACAATACATGCTAACAAAGCTAAACAACTCTCTTCTCCTTAGTTGTAAGGGTCATTCCATAAGAACAAAGGAATAAAAAGGTTTTCCCCCTGGAACTAGGCCCTAACTATACAAATCTTCTACTAGTATAGTAATTTAATGGCAGGAGTATTGGGCTAAATTATTAACCCTAGCCCTAGGCACAACATGGTTAGCAATGCTCCTTAAAAGAAGTTGGGAGAAAATATACCGACTGAGGGAAACCAAAATGAGAAAGAAATTTAGACTGGAAACTAAGATTAGACTCTTAGCTCTGTTCAACTTGAGAAGGGAGAGCACAAGAGAACTGAATAAGCATGACAGAGAAAATAAGTCTTAATTTCTTTAACATGCCTTAGTACTATTTCAAACAAGACAGCCTACTAAAATCCTGTAGAATGGCCAGGATCCTTTCCCCAATTTCAAAGTGTCTACCAAAAGCTCATGGTAAACCCAACCGGTTCAACATACCAACTTGACCAGTATCTAGACAAGTCCAATCATAATATGATCAGTAACTATATTATACAGGCTTAGTTTTTAGTCTAATCTACTTATAATCTTACTAACCTTGAATTAAGAGACCACTTTGCCCACTTTGTTTTCCCTCTAGAGAGACAACGTGGTTCCTCCTCTCTTCAGCCGGTCAAAAGGGAAAGTATTTCTATGTCAAGGAACAGGAAATAGGTTGGGGAACTTGATTATCATTTCCCTAAATTAATTAATTTCAGCCCCCAAAATTAATTACTTCTAGTAACTTTCCCAACAATATTTTTGTATACAAAGAATAAAAATAGTAAACTAGAACCAAATCAAAATACATTATCTTCAATTCTACAACCTTCTTTTTACCACTCAAGGGGAACAACTCTCCAAAGGAAAACTTCTTAACAAGAGACTAAAATTACGGTTACTTCCCTTGAACTGTGCTTGTGTGGACCAGCCCACTGTCATGCTGTCTACACAGATAAAACATTCAGGCAAAACCAACAGTGAAAATGTACCATCTTCAGCTGAGGTAAGGATTGTGATGGGTTTTTTTTTTAATTTTTTTTATGAACATTGTTTTAGGTTGGAGCATATAGTTTAGTTCTGCAGCAGCAAAGCGAACAATAATTGTCATCATGTATGAAGAGCCCTCTTCCTACATAATATCAAAATGTTGCAGGTAGTGATGATAATTGTATCACTTTTCACATGATGTTGCCACTTGGTGCAACACTGTTCAAACGTGAACATCAGCACTGTTTGATTTATGCTAAAACTTTGATGAATTGCCAAAATTTTATGGAAAATTTTAATTTCATGCAAAGTGATGGGATTTAGTATTTTCCAGTTTGAAACCAAGTAGCTGCACTGCTTACAGCATGCTGTAAAATAGAGGAAACATTTCAAGATTCACAGCGATTTTCAGGCTGTAAAGCAGTTTTCAGCTTTTGTTTTGACATTTTGAATGGAGCACAATAAGCCAGTATCGTGTTGTGTTTACCCACTGTTAGGCTGCTGGACTGGGCAAAATACTCATGTAATGTATGCAGAAGGAAACAACCCAAATGTGATGCCATGTACCTAAATGTTATACATTTCACATCTCTCCATACTCAACATTTCACATCTCTCCCTACTCAATCTCCCCCCCCCCCCCCTCTCTCTCCCTCTCTCTCTCTCTCTCTCTCCCTTTCTCTTTCTCACTCTTTCTTTCTAGTTGAAAATCTTAACAAAATGGGCAGTCTAGTAGGAAATGTACCAAACTTAGCTGCAGTAGTACCATGAACTGTTATAAGTGTGTGCATGCATGCATGTCCATGTGTGTGCTCAAGTGTACACTGCTAGATTTTGGTATGTATTGTTGTGAGTATGTATGTGCTTGTGTGTGTGTGTGTGTGTGTTGAGGGATAGATCAAGATATTATCTGTGTGGGGGCGTGTGTGCGTGTGACAAGAGTTTGGGGTGGATCAGTATGTCCTCTTGGAGAAGGACTTAGAATATTTTCTCTAATAGAGTTGTGTTAAAATTTCACCTGCACCCTCTCTCTTACTAGTTCTGGAAGGAACAACTTTCCGATACTAGTCGTTAAAAAAAAAAATTAATATTTTTCTTGGGTCTGTTAAAACTACTCAAGAGTCGCACAGGAATAATTCTCCTTAGGCATGTACGCTTAAAAGTGCTTGTAGCTCCAAGAAACAGAATTAGAGAGAAGTTCAAACATTCAATACTGAATGAACAACAAACAACTGACACAAGTTAAGTTTACTTTCACACATCAACTTCACTTGTTAATGCAGGGTTGAAATATTCAATTCAGTTTCACTTATTCAGTTCTGGCTGACTTTTTTCCCGCTGTTTCTCATCATTAAGAGAGGGGAAGTTCTGGATGAGCTGAGTTGGAGTCCACATGGAACATCAGAACTTGCCTGGTGTTGGAGAGGAGTGTTGATCTCTCTCTGGTTGCTGGTGACTGGTCCACCTTCTTCTAGGCAGGCTGATGTTGGGGTGCTCTCTCAGCTGGGCCAGTAACATGCGCACCTAGGGTAGGTATGAACCCAGGCTCTGCTCACAGAAACAGAACCTGGTCTGTAGTTAAGTCACTGAGAGTCCCGCTTGTTCAGTCCTCATACTTGCCCACTGGCTTTCAGTAAATGTGTGAGGTCTCAGCCAGCAAAGGATTAGACTAGCATAAATACGTCTGCCATAGTCATCAGTTTCCACTTTCACCCAGATTTTGAGTGGATTTTAACAAGGAGTAGGAGACAGTAATACAGTGCTAAGCAATGGAAGTCAAACAACTCTTCAGTTTTTCTTATAAATCAAGTTGAAGTAACTTGCAATACACTTAGCCCAAGTACACGTGTTGATTAGACTTACAGTCATCTACTACAAAGCATTCAGACAATCAACAGTATTCATAAATCAGTTTAACAGTTTTCACCCAGTACAGACATACTGTTTTTCCTGTCAGAAAATAACATTCAGTGATTGTCTTAACAGATAGCAGACTTGTTTACCCTTACGATTTTGCTGTAATTTTTACGGGGAAAAATCAAAATTATGGGAATTACAGCCCACCCAGAAAAATTACGGGGAAAAAATCTCAGAGAAAGAAAATTGTTAAACGCAAAGTTTTGTCAGCTACCATTTTGGTCAAAAGCAGGAAGAAGACATTTCCCAGCATGCCTTGCGTCTTTTACCTTGTCAAAGATGGCGACGAAGCGGTCTTATTTGCCAATGGCCGGCTCTTCCAAATCTTCAGAAGTTGCGAAAGTATTGCGATTATGAAGATAACGTGTTTTTTTTTTTCTTTTCAAATTACAGGTTTTTGTCTGAGGTATTACAGGTACATAAATTTGGGGTAAACAGGTCTGAGATAGTATTGAATACTGGCAAAAAGTCAGATTGTTAACATAGAATGTTAATCAAGCATCTTAACAGTTTTTACCAAGTTGTGGCAAACAAACTATTACTGTAGAAGACTCATTCATCATCTCGATAGATGTCACCAAGTATTGGCATAAAGTTATACTGTTGAAACATATGGTACACATATAATCAGTGCATAGTCTCAGAATTTAGGAACATAGTTTCAACTTACAATTCTTTCAGGGATGACTCAGTAAAACTTTACACAGGATTTCTCAGAGTTGTGTTGTCTTTGTTTTTACTGGTGGTGATCAGTCTTACAGCCTTTGGTAGAGCAGTGAAGGGGGAACAGTTAGTATGCTCTTTTTAGTGTGCTAAGCAATACATCCGGTCTCTGTTGCCTGTTTGATTGACAGGATGTCAGAGTCACATGACAGCCAGTCTTGTCACCACAGACAGAAAGGAGGAGGTGATAGTAAGAGAGAGAGAGAGAGGGGGGGGGGGGGTGGCAGTGAGGGGTAGAGACTGATAGTTGACGTAAATCGGTAATCTGTATTGCCGTTTGTGAGAGAAAGAGAGAGGGGGGTCGGAGGGGTTGTAGATGAGGGTGTGGCTATCAGTTGTCACATCACAGGAGGTTATGATTGCTCTCTCTCTCTCCTCTCTCTCTCTCTCTCTCTGTAGTTGGGTTCTTGAATCCCATATCGTATCCCAGTTGGTCTTTTTAGAGCCCATTTGATCTTACTGGCTCTGGTCTTCTCCTTTTCCTGATCCTGGAGGACTTTATTTGTTTTATTTGATTGGACTGTGTGTTATGAAGCACTTGAGGGAGAGTGGGGGCCAGGCTTGATCATCCAGACATGGGTGTAGACCTTTAGGGCCTCTCTGGCCATGTGATGCTGGGCTCTTGGAGTCGCCATCAGCCGTATGCTTTTTGGTACAAAATGTTGTTTGGGGCTCAGGTGAGCTTGTTTCCACCATCTGTTTCAATATTCACGCATTTGTTTAGATAGGTAAGTTTGAAGAAAAGGAATCTAATGACTAAAAGTAGTTTTATGATATATTTACCTGCCCTAATACCATTATACCCTTCACCCTCCCTGCTTGGTGGAAAAGGGGTAAAACACTGAATTCAGCGATCACATTGCAGTGCTGTGAGCTCGCTAAGGGTGATCACTCATGCTGGCTTGGTGCTTGAGTAGAGTTAGCTCCTGCTCTCCACTTTTAATTTTTTATGAGAATCCTGTTGAGTTTCAGGGACCCATAACTTTTTCTGAAGGAATAAAGTGTTGCTGTGATTGTTGTTTTCTATTTATTCCTGTGTTGACAAGAATGGACCATGTTTGGTACAGATGCTGGGCCATGTATCATTGACAGAGTCATGGAATGTGGAGAAAATTTGAACGCTTAGTTATTAAACAAAAAGCAAGATTTTGGATCAGGCAATACCCACGACTTAACAGCAAAACTTATGGATGGCGATAATTCAGCTGTGAAGTTGTTACTTGACATATGTATTTTATAGATAGATCTGCTTGGTGCCACCGGATAGAGCTGTTCTCTTGTCTGTAATTGCAACTTGAAAACCCTTACAGAGCCCTACGTAGTTATCTGGCTGTAATGACACAGAAACTATTGAACAGAAAATGAGCACTCTCCTAATTATGTCAAAGGAGGAGTGTTAAGGCCTTTCACAGTGGGGCAAAAGTTACATGCCATATCGTCTAGGTATGCAGAGGTGATGTACCTATCTACTGCAAAGAGTCTTTGTTTTGAATTATGTGAGTTCACAAAACCGGATTGTTTAATAACATGATTTCTGTAAACCTGTCCGTTGCAAACAAACTTTGTACTTACTTGCATGGCCTTTTTGTCCACAAAATTGGTCTGGTTACACAGTGTTGACAAGCCGACCTAGTGCAACAAGTGTTTGCTCTCAAATGCATGAACTTTGAGTTCACAATCCAGGATTGTTGATTTGTGCCAGTCTTGATAATCCTTGATAATCCCAGCTTCATGGAAGGGAGAGCATCGCTTGACAAGCTCTGACAGCTGTCCAGGTTCAGGTAGACAGAAGTAAACGTGTGAGAGCTCTCCTGCGTAGAAGATGGATTTGTGGTTTGTTTACTTACACATGCAAAAAATATTGATATAAGTTTGCTCTCACAATTCGTATGCAAACAGTTCCTTTGGTTCAGTCATAATGTTCAAAGTTCATAGTACTTTTGTAATAAATAAGTGAGATTTATAGTAAAACAGATTGTGGAAAATTTGATTTTGCAGTGTATTTGAAATCCCCAAACTGGGCAGGCTTTAACAATCACAGATCACATACAGTCTCATACATACAGTTTGTGTGAAATGACTTGGTTCTTCATCAGTTTGAACAGTTAGTAGGGTATAGAAGTCTTCAACATGGAGGCTGAATCAAGGTTTTGTTTTTGTTTTTTATGTTCAGCTGCTTGGGATCTCATGATTTTGATTTCTGGCAATATGATGACCGCAGCCTTAATGGAAAAGTGAGCATAAAGCACAGCTATAATCTTGTCAACATTCCTTGGTGATCTTTAGTTTTGAAAACATGATGAAGTTTCATTTTCATCAAGGAGGTGTCACTGCATGCGGACAAGTCCATATACGCTACACAACATCCACTAAGTTTCAAGACCACACTGCGCACGATTTAAAGCTGATGGCTAAATGAATAGAAATTAAGATAAGAGATTTTCAGAACAGGGTCTCATGGCTACAACTTTGCAGGTGTCTGACCTATGCATTAGCCCAACATGCTGGTCAGACCTTGGTTACCTACCTAACATTGACTGTGCCTTTATCAGTGTTGTATGTGTGTGTGGTGATTGTACATGTGCGTGTGTATATGTGTGCGCATGGATGTCTGGGCACGGGCCTTAATCTGTGTGCCAGTGTATGTGGGTGCATGTGTGTGTGTGCATGGTGCATGCATATGTGTCTGCATGCACGTGCATGTGTCTGTGTGTGTGTGCATGCAGATGTCTACGCATGTGTGTGCATATGTATGTGCACACACGTGTGTTGCATGTATCTGCTTATGCACATAAGCGGGCAATGTGTGTTTGCGTGTTCCATTGATTGAAATGAATGTTCAGAAGATGACATAATTACAAGAGAACAGTAGCAAGAATATGAAGAAGTATTCTGTTTGATTACAGCATGTTTCTGGTCTGCCTGTCTTCTTTGCCAGTCTCATTCTCTGTGCCCAGCAGTGGCATTACTTCCATGCTGCACCATTGGATTCTCCCAGCACAATCACTCCCAAGTTTTTGCTTAGGCAGCTTTAGGAGTGGCAGTCATAACGAGGAGATAGTGAGTGTGTCCTTTGGGGGGCTGTGCCGTGTCCCTCCTACAGTTCCCATTCAGTTGGAGTGAGAGTGACCTTTGGGGGGCTGTGCCGTGTCCCTCCTACAGTTCCCATTCAGTTGGAGTGAGAGTGTCCTTTGGGGGCTGTGCCGTGTCCCTCCTACAGTTCCCATTCAGTTGGAGTGAGAGTGTCCTTTGGGGGGCTGTGCCGTGTCCCTCCTACAGTTCCCATTCAGTTGGAGTGAGTGTGTCCTTTGGGGGGCTGTGCCGTGTCCCTCCTACAGTTCCCATTCAGTTGGAGTGAGTGTGTCCTTTGGGGGGCTGTGCCGTGTCCCTCCTACAGTTCCCATTCAGTTGGAGTGTGAGTGTCCTTTGGGGGGCTGTGCCGTGTCCCTCCTACAGTTCCCATTCAGTTGGAGTGAGTGTGTCCTTTGGGGGGCTGTGCCGTGTCCCTCCTACAGTTCCCATTCAGTTGGAGTGAGTGTGTCCTTTGGGGGGCTGTGCCGTGTCCCTCCTACAGTTCCCATTCAGTTGGAGTGAGTGTGTCCTTTGGGGGGCTGTGCCGTGTCCCTCCTACAGTTCCCATTCAGTTGGAGTGAGTGTGTCCTTTGGGGGGCTGTGCCGTGTCCCTCCTACAGTTCCCATTCAGTTGGAGTGAGTGTGTCCTTTGGGGGGCTGTGCCGTGTCCCTCCTACAGTTCCCATTCAGTTGGAGTGAGAGTGTCCTTTGGGGGGCTGTGCCGTGTCCCTCCTACAGTTCCCATTCAGTTGGAGTGAGAGTGTCCTTTGGGGGGCTGTGCCGTGTCCCTCCTACAGTTCCCATTCAGTTGGAGTGAGAGTGTCCTTTGGGGGGCTGTGCCGTGTCCCTCCTACAGTTCCCATTCAGTTGGAGTGAGAGTGTCCTTTGGGAGGCTGTGCCATGACCCTCCTACAGTTCCCATTCAGTTGGAGTGAGAGTGTCCTTTGGGGGGCTGTGCCGTGTCCCTCCTACAGTTCCCATTCAGTTGGAGTGAGAGTGTCCTTTGGGGGGCTGTGCCGTGTCCCTCCTACAGTTCCATTCAGTTGGAGTGAGAGTGTCCTTTGGGGGGCTGTGCCGTGTCCCTCCTACAGTTCCCATTCAGTTGGAGTGAGTGTGTCCTTTGGGGGGCTGTGCCGTGTCCCTCCTACAGTTCCCATTCAGTTGGAGTGAGTGTGTCCTTTGGGGGGCTGTGCCATGTCCCTCCTACAGTTCCCATTCAGTTGGAGTGAGAGTGTCCTTTGGGGGGCTGTGCCGTGTCCCTCCTACAGTTCCCATTCAGTTGGAGTGAGTGTGTCCTTTGGGGGCTGTGCCGTGTCCCTCCTACAGTTCCCATTCAGTTGGAGTGAGAGTGTCCTTGGGGGGGCTGTGCCGTGTCCCTCCTACAGTTCCCATTCAGTTGGAGTGTGAGTGTCCTTGGGGGGCTGTGCCGTGTCCCTCCTACAGTTCCCATTCAGTTGGAGTGAGAGTGTCCTTTGGGGGGCTGTGCCGTGTCCCTCCTACAGTTCCCATTCAGTTGGAGTGTGAGTGTCCTTTGGGGGGCTGTGCCGTGTCCCTCCTACAGTTCCCATTCAGTTGGAGTGAGTGTGTCCTTTGGGGGCTGTACCGTGTCCCTCCTACAGTTCCCATTCAGTTGGAGTGAGTGTGTCCTTTGGGGGCTGTGCCGTGTCCCTCCTACAGTTCCCATTCAGTTGGAGTGAGAGTGACCTTTGGGGGGCTGTACCGTGTCCCTCCTACAGTTCCCATTCAGTTGGAGTGAGTGTGTCCTTTGGGGGGCTGTGCCGTGTCCCTCCTACAGTTCCCATTCAGTTGGAGTGAGTGTGTCCTTTGGGGGGCTGTGCCGTGTCCCTCCTACAGTTCCCATTCAGTTGGAGTGTGAGTGTCCTTTGGGGGGGCTGTGCCGTGTCCCTCCTACAGTTCCCATTCAGTTGGAGTGAGAGTGTCCTTTGGGGGGCTGTGCCGTGTCCCTCCTACAGTTCCCATTCAGTTGGAGTGAGAGTGACCTTTAGGGGGCTGTGCCATGTCCCTCCTACAGTTCCCATTCAGTTGGAGTGAGAGTGTCCTTTGGGGGGCTGTGCCGTGTCCCTCCTACAGTTCCCATTCAGTTGGAGTGAGAGTGTCCTTTGGGGGCTGTGCCGTGTCCCTCCTACAGTTCCCATTCAGTTGGAGTGAGAGTGTCCTTTGGGGGGCTGTGCCATGTCCCTCCTACAGTTCCCATTCAGTTGGAGTGAGAGTGTCCTTTGGGGGCTGTGCCGTGTCCCTCCTACAGTTTCCCATTCAGTTGGAGTGAGTGTGTCCTTTGGGGGGCTGTGTACGGGGGGATTTTTCCCTCAGAGTGAGTGTGTCCTTTGGGGGGCTGTGTACGGGGGGATTTTTCCCTCAGAGTTAACATTGGTTCTGACTCCATTCCCCATACAGTCCTTCGAATGAGACTATAAACTGAGGTTCCGTGTGTGAACACATGCACAACATCTTGCACACACGTAAAACCCCATCACCAACTTTCGGAAGAGAAGGCCAGTTTGGCCGTTGGTATGGCTGACACGTTACACATAGCATGCACATTCCCCAAAGATGGAGTATGGCTGCCTTAATAGCGGGATAAAAAACGGTCATACACACAAAACTCCACTGCCTGTCTATACAGGCAGTGTCCGCAGGAGTATTAGCCTGCGTACGCAGAAAGAAAGAAAGAACAGAATAATGAACAAGTGGGATAACCCATTTGAAATTGATTACATGCCCATAACTCCAGATGAATGCTGCTTACAAAGCTGCTTACGTGAGCAGCTTTTATTTTCAGCTTATGGGTGTGTAATTAGTTTCATCATGGAAGAAATACGTACCTGACTTGTGTACTGTTTTACCTATTCCCTGCTTCATTTAAGATTTCCTTCACTACAGAACCAGTGTTGATGAAAACTTGATGGAATGGGTCCTAAAGGTGAAGCCATTCCATGCTGATGCAGTTCAGGACCAAAGGGTAGATCCAGGATTGAGGACTGCTTCATCTGGGTGAGCCATGGGGGTCTCGGCTCTCCTCCGTGTCTTTCTGGGTGTGACGACATGCGCCGTCTGTGATGTGGCCTTTGCAGACAGCAGGGCTGAAGCCGTCCTGTGACTTGACCTGCTCTGTTGCCTGTCTTGTTTCAGAGGCCTCAGACTGTCGCATCAAGAAGGACACGTCCACAGAGAAGTGTCGGGTCCAGACTACTGTGGCCGACACAGGAAAGCAGGCAGAGGAACAGGCCAAGGAACAGGCTGAGGAAGAGGCTGAGGAAGAGAGCTTGGCATATGGAGTGGCACTAATCGACATGTTCGAACGCTTCCAGTGGTGTCGTTATGGTGGTTGCAGTCTTCATAGTAAGAGAGTTGTGTGGTATTACATCGTATTGTGTAGTCACAGTATGGAATACCAGTACACAGCAGTACATTAAATTTCTTTGAGTGAAATTTGAGCTGCTCTCTCCTGGGAAAACATGCATTCAGTGTGTGCAGCACTTAGGATCTTCATTGATGGTCTCGGCCAAGAGACCAGCACTGGGACTACCTTTAGGGTCTGGTGAGAAGAGAGAGAAGTAAAACCTTCCCTATTCTGGGGACTTGAACCCGGGACTTGGAAATTTCATGCTTTCTTGGGGATAGCTTTAACCGCTGGGCCCCCTTTCCACTAGTGTGTGTGTGTGATAACTGGTGTGGTGAACAGTAGATTGTTCAGATTAAATTTTTTTTTTCTCTTGCAGAAAACTATATTTGATTGTGAACATAATGTATATGATTATCCCTACTAAGATGACTTTTTCTTGAGTGGATGGCTGTGTAGACAATCATCTTTTCTTCACCCATGTGTTCCACATGCTTGATAACTTGTGGAATCAAAACAGGCAGGGCTGAACATCACTGAAACGACCGAGCTGCAGGGTGGCAGTGTCTCCTGTAGTGAGTTGCCTCGTGGTGATCTCAGATTGATGGCTGGCATTGGTCTGTGGTGAGCTGGGTGTGGCTGTGTAGGCAGAGGCCAGGAGAGGCCTGAGGGAGATTGTTAAAGGGGCTTGGAAATTGAGATGGCAAAGAAAGAAAGGAAGAACGGATGGGAGGACTGGGGGGTCTAAGGAAAACTCGAAGGAGGCAGATCCGTAGGTTGACCCCATGGAATGATCTGACTCGCCGTGAAGTGGTGGTGAACTCACTCTGCTGAGTACGCCATTTTTGCACACATGTTTACTTCATTTAGATCAGAACAAATCATCCTTTAGTAAGAACTATGATACTGCAGTATGCCTAATAATAGCAGAGATAACTGTAGTACTAAAAGAAAGCCTAATAGCAGTAGAAATAACTATAATACTGCAAAAAAGCCTTATTACAGCAGAGATAACTATGATACTGCAAAAAGCTTAATAACAGCAGAGGTAACTGTAATACTGCAAAAAGCTTAATAACAGCAGAGGTAACTGTAATACTGCAAAAAGCTTAATAACAGCAGAGGTAACTGTAATACTGCAAAAAAAAAAACTTAATAACAGCAGAGATAACTATGATACTGCAAAAAGCTTAATAACAGCAGAGGTAACTATAATACTGCAAAAACCTGATAACAGCAGAGGTAACTATAATACTGCAAAAACCTGATAACAGCAGAGGTAACTATAATACTGCAAAAACCTGATAACAGCAGAGATAATAATACTACAAAAAGCTTAACAGCAGCAGAGCTGCCATCCATCCCACTTTCAGTGGAATTTATTATGCTGAAATGCACATCATTCTGCTTGACATAAAAAAAATTCTACGGGTGAAAAAAAGAAAAACAAAAGAAAAAAAGGCTGGTGGAACCCTGGGAGGAGAACTCATTGTGAAAGGAGAGGATGGAATATGTGACCCCTGTAAAGAAGAGGATGGAATGTGTGACCCTGTAAAGGAGAGGATGGAATGTGTGACCTCTGTAAAGGGAGAGGATGGAATGTGTGACCCCTGTAATGGGAGAGGATGGAATGTGTGACCCCTGTAAAGGGAGAGGATGGAATGTGTGACCCCTGTAAAGGGAGAGGATGGAATGTGTGACCCCTGTAAAGGGAGAGGATGGAATATGTGACCCTGTAAAGGAGAGGATGGATGTATGCCCCTGTAAAAGGAGAGGATGGAATGTGACCTCTGTAAAGGGAGAGGATGGAAAGTGTGACTCCTGTAAAGGAGAGGATGGAATTTGTGACCCAGTAAAGGAGAGGATGGAGTATGTGACTCCTGTAAAGGGAGAGGATGGAATGTGTGACTCCTGTAAAGGAGAGAATGGAACATGTGACCCCTGTAAAGGAGAGGATGGAAAGTGTGACTCCTGTAAAGGAGAGGATGGAATTGTGACCCCAGTAAAGGAGAGGATGGAGTATGTGACTCCTGTAAAGGAGAGGATGGAATGTGTGACCCCTGTAAAGGAGAGGATGGAGTATGTGACCCAGTAAAGGAGAGGATGGAATTTGTGACCCCAGTAAAGGAGAGGATGGAGTATGTGACCCCTGTAAAGGGAGAGGATGGAAATTTGTGACCCCAGTAAAGGAGAGGATGGAATCGTGTGACTCCTGTAAAGGGAGAGGATGGAATGTGTGACCCTGTAAAGGGAGAGGATGGAATGTGTGACCCCTGTAAAGGAGAGGATGGAGTATGTGACCCCAGTAAAGGAGAGGATGGAACGTGTGACCCCTGTCTCATTTAGTTCAAGCCAGACAGATCAAGAGTGATTTTAGTCCAGCCAACCACAAGGGACCAGTTCAGGGCCTTAGGAAAGAAAAGTTTGGTTATCAAAACAAAAGCATGTATGTATGACTGTGCAACAACCTGTGACATGACAGCAAGGAATTATAAACTGTGTGGTTCTTAGGACATAACTAGTTGAGTCACACCTGCAAAGTGAAAAAGAGAGAGTTGAAAATTTACAATAATTATGTGGCTGCCACTGGATAACAAAAAAGCGATATTTGGAAACAGGTGGCAGAATGGAGAGCTAGTGTCCCCGCTGAGCAGTGTTCACAGACCTACAGCCTTGTACTACATCACGCAGAAAAGCTGAAATGTAATGAATTGTAAACAAGCAAGAAGGATAAACTAAACACTTGGTCAAAGACATGTAAGTCGGCCCTGAAGATGAACTGAAAAACAGTAGTTGGCAGTGAAGAAAGAGCGAGTTGAAAGGGAAAAGTCAGTGACAGAAAAGGGGGAAACTACCAGCACAAAGTTTCCAGAAGACAGGAGTGCAGTTCATAATAAAAGTCCGCATTCCCATCCCTCTCCGTCCTATTGACTCTAACTCCAGCATCGCAACAGGTGAGGAGGGAGGGTGGTGGGGTGGGTGGAGAATTTTGGCATATGGATGTAGTACAGTGATAATGATTCAACAGAAAAATTCAAGACAAAAATCTCTTTTCTTTTTTGATTTTTGATTTCTTTTTTAGATTTTTCTTTAAATCTACATATATCTTTTTTGCTTTCTAATTTGAGCTCGTGTCAGCAGCGTTTTTTCATTTTCAGAAAGCACCACAAGTATTGAAAACGGATCAGGTTTTCCTGTGAATGAAGTTTCTGTAATGACTCACATTTGGACATCCCATAGTAAGATGAAATGTGTCTGCCATGACCTCCACATCACATTCTGTGCATATTTCAGCCTGGCTAGGACTTCTTTTTTCCAGTCTGTTTCAGTTTAGAATCTATGACAAACAGGTCTGAATTTCAGAAGAGGTTAAGCTTAAATAGCATGATACTTAATTGCTTAGCACTACTGATAACATGACTGAAATTTTGGTAAAACAAACACTTGCTACATTCTTTTATGAGAAACATATGCAACTAGAGCTTTGTTGCTTGCGCCCGTTCATGTCTAATGTCTGGGATTTGGTGGATTAAGAAAAAAAAAGTTTTAAATCGCAAGGAAAGAAGGGACCACTTATCAAGAAAACTAGGCCTATGGCGTAACAGTTGATGATTTTTGTAATGACTGTTATAAAGTGCTATACCCAGTGGTCATTAACTACATGATAACAATGTAATAGTATGCTGAAGTTGCTGTTGCATTGAATCTGCCTGTTCTATTTTCTGTGATTCGCCTCATGTTAACAATGATGTTGAATGATCCAAAGCGATTCTTTTACGGTTCTTTTATAATTTTGTGTGTTTTTATATCTTGATGATTTCTGTCATGTATGAGAGATTTACTGTGTGAAAGTCAGTGTGTGTTCGGGTGGTGGTGTATGGGTGAATACATGTGCAGGTTTTTGGCTTTTTTTTTTCCTTCTGCGATAGTACTTTTCGTTATTGATATCTTAATGATAATGATGAGGATAATGAATCGGAATGTGTTGTGACTGTTGTTTCATTCATAATCAGTGGCATTGTTTTGTGATCAGTGTTTATATGCCTTTTTGTTAGTATCATTTCAGAGTGATAAGCTTTGTGACAGTGTTAGATTGAAGAGCTTCTGAGTGCATGATTTCTTTGTCATGGAATGTGTAGGAGGGGAAGAAGGAAAGACAGAAGGAGAGCGGAGTGAGATAAACACAGACATTTTATATTTGTACTTCATTTCAGAAATCTGTGAATGGCAGAAATATGACAGTTTTAATATTATATTTTTGTTCTAAGCTTTTATACAGTGGGAAACATTTTTTCGTTTGTACTCTGCTTGGTGGAGGAATAAATTGCCATATGCTTCATGTCTGATTGGGGGAAAAGGTTTATGCTTCTTTTTTCCCATATTGATTTTAAATGTCATTTTTTATTTGTGGATCAATGATCAAGGGTTGAAACATCATCAATGTATTAGAAGTTCTGTTTTCAACAGAAAATCATACATGGGGAAAAGATGTATTGATTTACAGATACATAATCCATTAAAGTGTATTGATTTACAGATGCATAATCCATTAAATGTTTATAAAAGTAGAATAATTCTATTTGTCCAATGCTCTTGTGTTGTGCACATCATAACACAGAGATCCACATTTATAAACTGATGTCATAATACTCAAAGTTTATCTGTTCTCTTCACGCAAGTCTGTACTTGTTGGGGAAAAACGTATAAACAAATCCTATGAAGACATAGGACTCCCAGTGCTGGGATTTGTACTCAAAGTATAGACATACCATTGAAGGTAAACTTGCAAGGAGTCGCCACTGTGTTTTTGCATTACATTCTTCTATTCTGAATCAGTCTTGGTTCAGCCATAAAACTTTTTAAGTATCCATTCACTTAACCCATTGAACACTTCTGAGTTAACAGCATAGGCAGCCTTCTAAGCTTAGCCAGGTTTTTGAGATTTTTGCATGATGGACGTTCTTTGTTTTGTAACATTCTGCACATTATTTCTAAGATAATGATATTTTTGTGATGAATGTGTCTATTTCGGGTATTTTTAGGCGATATATTGCTTCAGATAACAAAAATGTTGTTTTAAATACCATAATTCGGGGAAGAAAACAGCCAATCAAAGGTGATCAAAATTCAAGGGAAAGAACTGAAGAGAGTTAAAGGCCATTATTTCACCAAGAGAGAGAAAAATCACATGGTTATTGCCAGGTGATTGTATTGCAAGATGCTACAATTTTTTGTAATCTGAAGTGCTTTCAGACTTTTGATGTTTTGATGAAAAAAAAAAAAAGCACACTGTTTTATTATTACATGAACCGAATGGGCAATGCATTTCTACTCTAAATATCTGGAAGACGATTGTACCAAGATGTGAAAAACTCTACATTTGTAAAAAGATTAACTGATTGGCAACATATGAACATTCCAAATCATATCATATATCTTTGTATATACGATGCTTTGACAAATTCAAACATTATTTCTTTCTTTTTTTTTTACTTGACAGTGTGTGAATAGAAAGGCAAGACTATTTTGGTCCAAAAACTTCAAAACTTTAATGTAATATGTTATTAGCGAAGCTTTTATCTGATGTGCCATGTTTGAAAACTGTGACATAGAATAGCTCTGTAGTGATACTGGTTTTAAAAGCTCACATCATTGTTCTCAAACAATGATTGGGTGCAGTGTTGAATGAGCTAACATTTCCCAGTACGTATTGTTTCCTGTGTGGTTGAGTTTGTTGATGACATGCTGTTGAAGGGTGGCTGTTGGACAGGCTTTGTTTGGCAGGCCATGAAACGACGGGCCTCGGAATCCAAAGACTTACTTATCCAGGAGTGGATGACCCTACAAAATAAGCTACAACAGGCAGAGGAAGCAGGGACACAACTCCAAAGCTCATATGATCCTGCCTCTGGAGGCGAGTTATTGCTCCTGGTTGCCATGATGCTAGGGTTTTTTTTGTTGTTGTTCTTTTTCTTATCTATCTACAATTTGTTTTTTTCACTCAGTGTTTCCTTTCTTTCATTCTGTTCTTAATTTTTATTATGTTTTTGTTCGTTTTAAGAAATTATATAGTGTCAGTATCAAATGTTGGGAATGTTTGTATGATAGGATCCATTCATAAGTCATTCATGTGTTCTGTGATTTACATACATAAACAGCCCACACAGTGACTGAGAAGGGATAAGTAAGGGGTTGGAAGGGTAAGGCGGGAGGTAGGGGAAATAAGACCAAGAGTGGGTAGATAGGATTACTTTATCAATAAGAGAAGGTTTTGGCTTGGAAGGAGTTTGATCATAATATGAGAAGTTGTTCACAGGGAATGATCAGCTCATTAGTTCTTTTAAGGAGTTTGTTTGCAGGGACTGCCTTTTTCATTGATTGGTTCAAAAGAAGGGTTTTTTCCCAGGGACTTGTTTACTCATTGGTTCACTGAAGGAGTTGCTTTACAGGGACTTATCAACTCCCTGGTTCTTTCGAAGAGTTTGGTCACGGGGACTTATCACCTCCCTGGTTCTTTCGGAGAGTTTGGTCACGGGGACTTATCACCTCTCTGGTTCTTTTGAAGAGTTTGGTCACGGGGACTTATCACCTCCCTGGTTCTTTCGGAGAGTTTGGTCATGGGGACTTATCACCTCCCTAGTTCTTTCAAAGAGTTTGGTCATGGGGACTTATCACCTCTCGGTTCTTTCGGAGAGTTTGGTCACGGGGACTTATCACCTCTCTGGTTCTTTCGGAGAGTTTGGTCATGGGGACTTATCACCTCTCTGGTTCTTTCGGAGAGTTTGGTCACGGGGACTTATCACCTCCCTGGTTCTTTCGGAGAGTTTGGTCACGGGGACTTATCACCTCCCTGGTTCTTTTGAAGAGTTTGGTCATGGGGACTTGTCACTTCCCTGGTTCTTTCAAAGAGTTTGGTCACGGGGACTTATCACCTCCCTGGTTCTTTCGAAGAGTTGTCATGGGGACTTATCACCTCCCTGGTTCTTTCGAAGAGTTGTCATGGGGACTTATCACCTCCCTGAGTGTTCTTTCTCAGAGAGTTTGGTCATGGGGACTTATCACCTCCCTGGTTCTTTCAGAGAGTTTGGTCACGGGGACTTATCACCTCCCTGGTTCTTTCGGAGAGTTTGGTCACGGGGACTTATCACCTCCCTGGTTCTTTCAGAGAGTTTGGTCACGGGGACTTATCACCTCCCTGGTTCTTTCGGAGAGTTTGGTCACGGGGACTTATCACTTCCCTGGTTCTTTCAGAGAGTTTGGTCACGGGGACTTATCACTTCCCTGGTTCTTTCAAAGAGTTTGGTCACGGGGACTTAAAACCTCTCTGGTTCTTTCGAAGAGTTGTCATGGGGACTTATCACCTCCCTGGTTCTTTCGAAGAGTTTGGTCATGGGGACTTATCACCTCCCTGGTTCTTTCAAAGAGTTTGGTCACGGGGACTTATCACCTCCCTGGTTCTTTCGAAGAGTTTCGGTCACGGGGACTTATCACCTCCCTGGTTCTTTCAAAGAGTTTGGTCACGGGGACTTATCACCTCCCTGGTTCTTTCGGAGAGTTTGGTCATGGGGACTTATCACCTCTCTGGTTCTTTCGGAGAGTTTGGTCACAGGGACTTAAGAACTCCTTGGTTCATTTGAAGAGCAACTCATTGATTTGTTTGAAGTTTGTTTACAGGGATGCACTTGTTTCCCATTCTACATTCACATTGATGACTATACACAGAGCCTCAGTAGCTGTTCAATAAGTGACAATGTGTAAAGTGTTATACTAAATGTCATAGAGCCACTGTTGTCATTACAAAATACAGGCGTGCACACACAAAAGAATCATGAAAACAAGCAGGCTGCATTGCTGTTGAGCCACATTTTGCTCGTGATAATCACACAAACAGTTCTAATGCAGAGGTCAGTGAAATGGGGGTCAGTTTGCCAGCAACAACATAATGGTGGCAGATGCTGTACCACCATCATGATCAACACAAAGATATGCCCTCATTTCTTCAGGTATTGTGTCCGGCCCCACAGGGTAAGGTGTGCTCTTGGTAGCTTGCTTTTGTTGTGCATACCAGTTTGTGTAATTTACGCTGCTTGAAAATATGCAAGAAGCAAAAACAAAAAGAAATAATCCAGAGGGGTGTAGGTGTTTGGTAATCCATGAGCAGTGCCTGTAGGCTATTGGAATGCGGTCATGGTTGCAGGCCATGTAGCCGGTTGCCATGTTGTTTGGAGGGTGGCGAGTGGCACATTACCCTCGGGATCACTTTCCATATCTTGTCCTCCTATGTTGCCTGTATCAACATTAGACTCTTCTTCTAGCTCTTCATTTTCAATTTTTTCTACTTTTTGTCAGATTTGATCCCATTCATCTGTAGAATACTCCGGTATTTCATCTAACTTGCTTGCATTTGCAGATGACGCCATTGTGGCATTGGCCGGTTTTGTTCACAACTCACCAGTTTCCCTTCTTTTTCATGGAATGAAGTGGTGCTAGCGTCCCAGAATTGTAGTACCACTTCACTGGATTACATTGGGGAATACTCACAACTTGTAGAGGCTTTCTGAGAACTATCACGGTGCACGTGTTGGAACAGTGCCAAACACAATCTCCTATCTACTCCCGTTGTGAAAACTAGCACGCTCTCCAGGAGCTCCTGCCTACTGTTATCGAATACAAAAGGGTTATCTCATTGGTTCTTTTCAGGAACTGTTTTCATTAGGACTGTCTTTCCATATCAAGTCATTGTTTCATTTTAGGAGTTTCCTCAAAGGATTAATGGTGTTCATTCATTGGTTCATTTTAGGAGTTACCTCAAAGGATTAATGGTGTTCATTCATTGGTTCATTTCAAGGGGTTTGACCTCGGGCATTCTTTCGTCCTTATGAACTTGAGAGTTCATTTGAGGAGTGTTTTGTTTTGTTTTTCCTCAACGCATTCATTGTGGCTTCCAGTAGCATTTCTCCTGTGCCACTGATTCCTGTTTTCCTGTACAAGGTTTGTGCATTGTAGCCCCAGCATCGGCAGGCCACAAAGAGTAAACAGTGTGAAACTGAGGAGGTGACCCGCCAGAGCGTTGTAGCCCCGGCATCGTCAGGCCAGAAAGAGTAATCAGTGTGAAGCTGTGAGGAGGTGACCTGCCAGAGAAGACACTGCACTGCTGCCTAGCATGAATCAGCATTAACATGCAGAGGGCACCACCACCTGTATCTAATACCAGTCCCATGAAGTCACTGATACCAACGGCTTTGATGAACTCCTCAAGGACATAGATGAGGAGAGGACATTGAAACTGGCTTTGATGAACTCCCCAAGGACATAGACGAGGAGAGGACATTGAAACTGGCTTTGCTGAACTCCCCAAGGACATAGATGAGGAAAGTACATTGAAACTGGCTTTGAACTCCCCAAGGACATAGATGAGGAAAGTACATTGAAACTGGCTTTGAACTCCCCAAGGACACAGATGAGGAGAAGACATTGAAACTGAGGTCACTGTGAGAGCAGAGAACAGTTTAAGGGCCAGTTGAGGCTTTCTGTATGATGATCAGTGACAACGAGAATGATGAAGATGAAGCCGTTAAGTTCCTTTCTGGTTAGAAGTTACATGACAGGGCTGTATTTGACACCTTTTCATAATATACCCTGACGTTAATCAAGCCTGCGGTACACAGATATCTGCCTGTAGATCAGGAAACATGAGCAGCATTGTCAGAAATGCAATTTGTTACGCACAAATGTCAAATGTTTTATGTAAGTTATTTTAGTGCTCTGTGAATTCATTTGAAATAGAGGAGTCTAGATATGCCATTATTATCTTTATTTCACAGGGTTAATTGTGTTGGATTTGAGTGCACATGCGTATGAGTGTGAATGGTTCTGTATGGTTTTTCAGGACTGGATCCATCGAATCCTCGACATGCCGCAGAATGTCTGCTGGACCTTGAGAGTCAGATGGAGAATGAAAGGCAAGTCTGTTCTAGGTCTGCTTTACAATCAGGTAAAAAAACAAAACTGCACTGGTCTGGCCAGATCCAGTCACACTGCAAAAGCAATCCTCAAGGGAATAGTTGGAGGAGGGAGACAGATGGGAAGACAGAAAAAAAAAGTGTTGGAGTGATGTGATATTGCAGCGTGGATAGCAAAGATGTATGCAGAGACTCAAGCCTTGGATACAGCCGACAGAACAGGAGGAGCCTGGAGACTTGTTCTTTAGCCTGGTGCATCTGTGATTCCCACACAGTGAAAGGAGAAGGCTGTACTTTAGCCTGGTGCATCTGTGATTCCCACACAGTGAAAGGAGAAGGCTGTACTTTAGCCTGGTGCATCTGTGATTCCCACACAGTGACAGGAGAAGAAGACTGTACTTAAGCCTGGTGCATCTGTGATTCCCACACAGTGAAAGAAGACTGTACTTAAGCCTGGTGCATCTGTGATTCCCACACAGTGACAGGAGAAGAAGACTGTACTTAAGCCTGGTGCATCTGTGACTCCCACACAGTGAAAGGAGAAGACTGTACTTTAGCCTGGTGCATCTGTGATTCCCACACAGTGACAGAAGACTGTACTTTAGCCTGGTGCATATGTGTTTCCCACACAGTGACAAAAGACTGTACTTTAGCCTGGTGCATCTGTGATTCCCACACAGTGACAAAAGACTGTACTTTAGCCTGGTGCATCTGTGATTCCCACACAGTGACAAAAGACTGTACTTTAGCCTGGTGCATCTGTGATTCCCACACAGTGAAAGGAGAAGACTGTACTTTCTGTGTTTCTGCCCATTCAGCTGTCTTTGTTGCGGACAGTGTTTCCTTTTTTTTGCTGCAGCATGTGGGAATAATAATAATGTATAATAATAATGTATAATACTTATATAGCGCATTTCTTGTTACACAACTCAATGCGCTTACATCCACCATTTGCACTTATTCATCAACACTCGTTTACACAACGGCTGCCTACCTGGGTAGTGCCGACTGAAGAGCTGCCAGCTGGCGCTTCATTCAGTCGTTTCCCGTGTCATCCAGTCAATATCGTTCACTCAGTTTCTTTACTTCCTTCATTCTTTTTTTCCATTTCTTACGCAGGGTGCATGCTGTGTGTAACGTGTCATCCATACCAACGGCCAAACTGGCCTACTCTTCCGAAAGTTGGTGATGGGATTTTACGTGTGTGCAAGATATTATGCGTGCGTTCACACACGGAACCTCGGTTTATAGTCTCATTCGAAGGACTACCCATGAGTGTTTTTTTTTGGGGGGGGGGGGGATGAAATGGAAGGGGTCTTGCAGTATATATGATATCCCCATATTCTGAACATTTTGAGGCTGATGATTTCATCATTTATGCCTTTGTCTCTGACTACCCTTTTATTGGCTTTCTTCTTCTTTTGTCATTACTGTTGTCCACTATGTTTCTGCTTTTATGGGCATTCATCTCCTTTGCTGTGAAAATCCTTACACTTATTGTCTTGTTGCAATTTCAGGGGTGGG
Source organism: Conus canariensis (assembly GCA_033310375.1). Lineage (NCBI taxonomy): Eukaryota > Metazoa > Mollusca > Gastropoda > Neogastropoda > Conidae > Conus > Conus canariensis. The sequence goes on from CM065743.1 coordinate 21,851,700, forward strand.
AGACCCGTAGAGCAAATTTTTCCTTTTTTTTTTTTCCGTGTTCGGATTCAGGTTTTCGCGCCACTCATATTTAAAATCCGCCATATTGTTTTCAGTGCATGAAGACCATATCATCGTGCTTTATATATGTCAGAAATGGAGCTGATTAACGACAAAGCAGAGGCATGGAAAATCCACAATGACCTGAAGAAAAACAAGTGGAGAAATGAGTGGATGGATGAGATGGACAAATTGGTATCTGCATGCTGTTGCCAGCATTCTGCATACCACCATTTAGACAATATATCCACAGTATGGTGGTAACACTGCACGCACTCGTCTACAGCGGATGATTGCTCCAAGGATACCCTCAGCATCTGTGTCTGCACCCCCAGCCATCATGTGGACCCATCTTTTTGGAAAGGACATGCTGGAACAAGTTTGGCCCTCCAACCATTTTGTGATTTGTCTCCCAGAACAGAGTCAGCCAATGAAACGGAAAGCCACTCCCACAGACATAAAAAGTTTCTTTGCAAAGAAGTAAGGAAAAAACTAAGGAACAAACAGACAACAATCGGATATTATCAGTTGATTTTCATTTCCACGACTTGTCTCTCTGCTGTTATTGATTTCCATTTTCAGGACTTGACCAACTGCAGCTTCTGGTTTTCAAGACTTGCCCCTCAGCTAACAACTGATTTTCATTTTAAAGACTGACTTTGCTGCAGTCACTGACTTCTGTTTCCAAGACTCGTCCCAGTGTAGGTTTAAAAAAAAAACAACGGATCCTACTGATTTCTGTTTCCAAGAATCACCCCACTGTAGTCATTGAAAAGCTGACCCCACTGCTGTCACCGTGCTCGCTTCACTAAAGCCACTAATTTCCAGTTCCACACTCACCATGCTGCTTTAGCTGATAAAGACTTTTTCAAGTTCACTCATTGCAGCCACTGATTTTCTTCTCAAGATTTGTTCAGTTGGGGTTACTGATTTATTGCTTCCAGGTTCATCCACTCTAACCATTGCCTTTCATTTTTCAGATGCTCCAGTGACATCAGCCACCGATTTCTATTTTAAGACTTGGCCCACTGCAGCTTTTGATTTTGCTCAGTGTTTGTTCCAATCCAGTGCTAGTGCAGACATTGACTCTGCTGAATGTAAGCCATGTAAGACCAAAAAAAAAACAGGAATCCTCATTCTTGAACTTATAAATTAAGTGATTGAAATTTGGCCACTATCTTCTATTAGAATCACTGGTGAGTGATATTTATACATTGCATCCTATTTTGTTTTGATGGTTTACTGAATTTAAGAAGTATTCTAAGTACTTGGCATAACATACTCAGTTTGATATTTAAGCCATAAGCAGACCTGTTCACCTCCCGATTTTTGCGGAAGATTCTCCCGATTTTAAAGGTCATTTTACGATCTCCCGCGACGGGCTTGAATCTCCCGATGTTCATTTCTGCGATCTCCCGGGTTTTTGCCAGTGCCGTTTCGGTGATTGCTAATGCACATATTTTGTCACAACTGGCTTGTTTTGGAGAGGAGGTGGCTGCATTCAGTTGTCACGCTTTTCCCATTCTGCGGGCAGAGTAGGTTACCTCTGTGTCGCACACAGTGATTCAACCCTGAACTGGCCAGAAGTGTGCACACTGAACGCGATTGTTATCCGGGTACTGCCGAGAGAAAAAAATGGCTTCAGGTAGAGCGCGAGCAAGCTCCTCGAGTCGTCAACACGAGACGGATGACGAGGACTCGGAGGTCATTCTGACAGCCCCCATCAAAAAGAAAAAAAAATACGTGCAGAAATTCAAAAAAGAATATGATAAGGACTTTCCGTGCGTAACTTCGTCCAGTCGAAGTGCTGATTTTGCGTTCTGCACGACCTGCCGATCACACCTTTCGATTGGGCATGGAGGAAGGAACGATATCAAGAGGCACATCGGCACGGAGGCTCACAAGGCGAGTGAGATGAGCGGAGGACCCCAGATATCGAACTTCTTCAAACCAGTGAAGCCAAAGGATAACAGTGGAACACTGGAGTCGGAGGTCACAAAGGCTGAGGCAACTTTGTACTGCGTCATCGCTGAGTCAAACCTATCTTTGTCAATGGCTGACAGACTCACTCGGACGATGAAGTTCATGTTTCCGGACAGCAAAATTGCAGCAGGTATGTTGCCCATTGCGAAAGGGTATTCTCTTGTGTTCGCAAGAACAAGACACCTCAGAGGTCTTCACTGTCATCTTCTACACTGGAGAGCCTTCTTGTGCTCAAGGCATTGCCCACTGAACCAGTTTACAGTGTCAAGAGTCTGTCAGAAGAAGATCTCCAAGAGCTGAGAAGTGCCTACTATCGTAGTCACACACAGTAGACCAAGGTCAACAATGTCCAACTGTACATACAATATACTGTACATAGTGAGGTCCATTTTCCCTTTGTAAATATTCAGTTTAGAACTGTTTCAGTGGAAGTTGTTCCTAACATTTGGATACATGTCAAAACACATGACAAGTTACTTGTAGGCCTGTTCATAACCAGCAAATGTCTTCAATACAGTTCAATGACTGCTTTCCAGAGCATCTTATTTTGAGTGAGTTTTGTTTCTTTGTGTACTTATATTTGCAATTATATATTTGCAATTATTATCAAGCTGATCTAGTTTAGTTATGCATGTCATTGTGCTTTGAGCAGATAATGTCGGTCATGCAATTTTGCCGATTTTACATTTCCAGTAATTCTACAGATTTTGGACACTAATCTACTGGTTTTTGCTACCAAATCTTCTGCAGAAGAAATTGGGGGGATGAACAGGTCTGCATAAGTCATATTTTGTCGTATTTGGAGTCTTTTTGTATTCTTCAGACCCCCCAGCAGGGTTGCCCCTGCATCCCACCGAGGGCCTAAAGTGGCCCCCTGGACCCCCAGCCTTTTCAGTATAGCTGTGATTTTCTCCTCCCACCCCTGCAATTTATAACAGGCTACTTTTTGTTTGTTGATTCTTTTTCTTGTATTCTGGCGACAGGTGGAAAGCATAGTGCATGTGGAATAGAAACAGTCCATTCTGCAGTGCTGTCTGCTAACATGGTTTCCTCTGCAGGTATGACTGATGCTGTTTCCTCTGCAGATTTGACTGATGCTCATTTCCTCTGCAGGTATAACCATTGGTAGATTTGGCTGCAGGTATGAATCGGTACCACTTTCCTTTGCAGCCTTAACTGGAACTGGATTCCCCTGCTGGTGTGTCTTGGACTGGTTTCCTCAGCAGGTATGATTGGTGCTGATTTCTACTTCAGGTGTGACTGGTGCTGATTTCTACTCCAGGTATGACTGGTGCTGATTTCACCTCCAGGTATGACTGGTGCTGATTTCTACTCCAGGTATGACTGGTGCTGATTTCTACTCCAAGTATGACTGGTGCTGATTTCTATTCCAGGTATGACTGGTGCTGGTTTGGTTTGCAAGTATGACTGGTGCTGGTTACCTCTGCATATATGACAGGTGCTGGTTTGATTTGCAAGTATGACTGGTGCTGGTTACCTCTGCATATATGACAGGTGCTGGTTTGATTTGCAAGTATGACTGGTGCTGGTTACCTCTGCATATATGACAGGTGCTGGTTTAATTTGCAGGTATGACTGGTGCTGGTTTGATTTGAGGGTATGACAGGTGTGATACAGGTGTGATTGGTTGTGGTTTCCTCTACAGGTATGATTGGTTGTGGTTCCTCTACAGGTATGATTGGTTTTGGTTTCCTCTACAGGTTTGAATTGTGTTTGTTTCTTTTGCAGGTTTAACTAGTACTGGTTTCCTCTACAGGTATGATTGGAAGTGATTTCCTCTGCAGGTATGAGTGGTGCTGGTTTCCTGTACAGGTACAATTGATGCTGATTTCCCTCAACAGGTAAACCTGGTGCTGCTTTATTCTGCATGTATGAATGGTGTTGTTTCCTCTGCAGGGTTAAGTGGTTCTGGTTCTGTCTGCAGGTATGACTGGTGCTGGTTTCGTCTGATGACCCTACGGACGCAGTTTGATGATGAAAGTAATAAGTGTATTAATCAGCTCCTGACCTTTGCGGATCTGGACATTCTGAAGCTCGTCTTCTGTCACATAATGCCTGACTGCGCTGGTGTCTGAACAGGTAGCCTGGCTTTCACAGTCTCCACCAGAAGTGGTCTTAGCCCCTAAGAAACAAGCTGTATACTTGCATCCATGAAGGTCTTGCATTCAAGTGTGTCCCATCCTACAAAGCTATTTCAAAGGGGTTTGAAACGATGGTCTGTGTACACCTTGTTCTCATTACATTTAAGACTGCAAAACCCTGTGTGGTCAGCTGGACTATGGTAATAGAACTAGAAATAGCTGACGATTTGTCATTCATTCAAAGTTAACTAATGGACCACAACAGACAAACTGCTGGTTATTTTCTTTTGTTCATTCAGAATTCTGACCAAAGAAGTTTTGTACACAAGTAGCTGAAGAAGGCTTCATGGACAAGGATAGCACTGCCGATGATGAAGACTTAAATGATGTTTCTTACAGTGACTTTGTTGATAGTTGCAGCGATAGTACTGATGCAAATATTTACAGTCGGTTGATCAGGATAGAAATGTGTAATGTGTGTACCTGTAAATTTGTCTGCAGTTCCTTGTTTGTGTGGTTGGTTGGTTGGTTACGTTTTGTTTTAATGTAGAAACTAGCAAAATATAGAAGCAATCATTTATTGCATATTTTCACATGGTTTTTGGCAAGTCTACTCACAAACATAAAAGATGGTTCTGTTGACACAGCTGGTAGCACTGATTGTAGCAGTAAAACATTACTTGGTCTAGAGGCAGTCTACTATTATTACAGGAATGTGTAAAGAGTGTCGGGCAATAGGATTTTAGTCGTGTCGTTCACAGACATGAAAATCAGACAAAATAGAAAAAGTACATTCCTGACAAGATGGATCTAACCGCCCATGTTTAGTTTCTTCATTTTCGAAGGCATATAACTAGTTTGGGTTCCAGTTTTAAGCAACAAAGGTGCTGTCAGTGTTGATAGTGGACAGACGCAGAATAGGAGGAGGAGGTATGATAATTCATGCTTCACTGTGGAAAATCTTTCAGTAAAAATGGTAGAATATATGCTTTCATTTTATGTGTGATCATTTGTTTATCATTTGAAACAATCCTGATGAGTGAATAAATGAATCAAAATGAGAGAAAATCACAATATTCAAATGTAAGTCATTTTCAGTGCGCACAACATGCCTATTTTTAGCCTGCTGCTTTCAAAATCCACCCTGAGGCTGTCCCATACTTGATCAGAGCACAATTTTTAAAACACAGACATTGCTGAGGGAAGGAAATTTAATGATACTATGTTGAATCTGAGTGGTGTGATGGGATGCAATGTTCCTGATGGCTCTGAGTCCGTTACATAGTTCATTCAGACATGTCGACTTCGGATAGCACTGATTTAGAGGGATATGGACCTGGTTATAGCCATTTGATTTTTTGTAAGTCGTGTTAAGTTTGAAGATGTGTGTTCAGTACAGGTAGACACGGTTGATCCATCGTTTGTGTGTGTGTGTTGCAGAAGGCAGATGATTTGCTGGAGATGACAACCTCTTCAAAAAATGTTACCCACCACATTATCATCATCTTTATCCTACTCCATGATCAACGTCATTTTCATCAACACTCTAGTTGTCAAGACCATAATGATAATGAGAGTCGTCATCATCATCATCATCATCATCACTATCATCATGACCACCACCACTCTAACCATCATTATCAGCTATATGAGCTTCATTGCAGTTCACACCCCAGATGTTTTGCTGCCTTCAGTCAATAAACTTGGTCAAAACTGAAGCCTGTCTGCTTGATGAAGATTGCCATGTCACGTGGGACAGCATATATTGAATCAGTTCTTAAAAACTCAGCACAAAATAGGGTTACTCCACTTCAAATCAAACAATACTAGATCTAGTTGCAAAGTGAGACGACTGCAGGCAGAAATCTAAACAAATCTTAAATAAATGTTGGCAAACCGCCAAGAAAAACGTGGACAAACGAATCACAAGACAAAACACGACGCGTTTTGACCTCTTAGGTCTTCTTCAGGCAAGGTACAAAACAATTAGGAGAGCGAAAATGAACGAGCAATCACTTATCTTCATTCACTTCAGTGCAAGATAGGCGTTGAATGAAACCATGCTGTTTAAGAATCCTCTAACCCACTCTCCTTTCTCCAATACTACAACTGTTACTGCCATATTATCACCAAAAGTGGTAGTAATCCTGTATTTTTTTTTTTTTTAATATTTTGACCATTTAGTTGCAAAGCGAGAGGACTGCAGGCGGAAATCTAAACAAATCTTAAATAAATGTTAGCGAACCGCCCAGAGAACGTGGACAAACGAGTCACAAGACGAAACACAACGCGTTTCGACCTCTTAGGTCTTCATCAAGTGAGACATTAACGAATAAAACAATGAAAATTCACTTAGCTTTGATCGCAAGGTCCTTGCGCTGAACCCTGCGAAGTGATCTGAAGCGATCAAAGCTAAGTGAATTTTCATTGTTTTATTCGTTAATGTCTCACCTGATGAAGACCTAAGAGGTCGAAACGCGTTGTGTTTCGTCTTGTGACTCGTTTGTCCACGTTCTCTGGGCGGTTCGCTAACATTTATTTAAGATTTTGACCATTGTTAGTATTCCTATCAGTAATATAGTTATCATCATTACTGCCTTGACTCGCACATTATCTCCCTTCTGACAGCCTCGTTTTCATTCAAGGCCTATATTGCGCTGAAGTGATTGAAGATAAGTGATTGCTTGTTCATTTTCGTTGTCCTAATTGTTTTGTATCTCGCCTGAAGAAGAACTAAGAGGTCAAAACTCATCGTGTTTTGTCTTATGATTTGTTTGCCCATGTTTTTCTTGGCGGTTCGCTAACATTTATTTAAGATTTGTTCAAACAATACTGACCTAATATCTGCAACTGTCAGCAGTTAAAGATTTCTGTTCCGGGGATGATCTGGTTGGTTAAGTTTTCCCATAAACTATTTCTGTTTATAATAATGACTCTGCAAGTCAGTGAATGTCTTTTTCCTTTCAATATTCTGGTTGTGGTCTGGTCAGTAGAATGAAAAGGAATTTTCCTAGTAAAATGTTTTTAGATTCACAAGACCAGATAGAAAATGACTTCCCTGTTCTGTGAGGTCAGGAAAAAGGATTTGAACTGGTGTTTGAAGGAGGAAGGGATACAGTCAAGGGAGATAAGTCAAGCTAACAAAGGGAGTGTGGAAGAAGGATGGTTCAGCTCCCTGATTTTTGTAGACTATCCGTTTTCTTTTTCTTTCTTTTAAACTGAAATCCAGGTTATTGAAGGCATTTAAGTCGATTTAACAAAGGGAGTATCAAAGAAGAATGGTTTAACTCCCTGATTTTTTTATTTATTCATTTTCATTTTCTTTTCTTTTTTTTATTTTTATTGAAATCCAGGTTATTGAAAGCATTTGCACTCCGAACGGGACAATGAGAAGTTAGGTCCAGTAACTGACAACACTAAACAGAGTTCAGTGAACAGGTTTATTTCAATGCCAAACACAGGTGGGAGAAGGGGTCACCTTCGGGTGTATCGTTTTCTTTTCCTGGTACGGGGAATATATGTTCCTTTTCATACAGAAAAGCTGATTTTGTGAAAATCATGATCATGATTCTCCGGCAGGTAAAAAAGTGTGTGTACAAACATGATATATGTGCACTGTACGTGGGAAATTGCTTCTCGTGAGGAGCAGCAATGATGCATTGAATCACTGCAACACGGAAGAATTTGTATATGCTTCATTACAAGGATCCTTTCTATAGCGCTCTCTCTCTTCCACCCCCCCCCTCCCCTTGTTGTATTCTCCTCTCTCTCATAGCCCTCAATTAAAGCCAAAGCTTTGAACGATAATGAACACTGCATTTATACATTAGAAACTTGGTTGCCAGAATGCCTTTTTTGTGTTTATTTTCCAACCTTGTTAACTTGTTCTGTTAATACAATAATAATAACAATAATAATGAATGAGAAGTCAGTTATATTGATAATAATATTGTTGTTATCATTGAGTGATACACATTGATTGTAGCAAAACTAAGGGGAAGGTCATGTTTTTGAAGACTGTGTGTGATGTCATCAGTAGAAATCCCCCAAAACAACGGAAATAATTGGTGGGGAGTTGTTCTTTTGATCGATTATCAGTTTTAGCATTAAATGCAGGCTCAAACTTATGGTAGGTCTCAAAACCTTTACATGGATTATGTTGTGAGTTGGTGCAAAATCCTAAGTGTGGCATGTGGCTACAGCTGTCTTGCTGCAGCAGATTGGTCACTGGGTGTGAGCTACAGGAAGCAAAACAACTATTGACATAACAAAAGAGGAGAGAATATAATGGCGTTCGAAAACTGTTTCAAAGAATACTTAAGAATAAGTATTTTTAACTATTCCTGCGTCAAAAAGGTTTCAACAATTGGAACAAGATTTCAGCGTTTTGTTTTGTTGATAAACTAGAAATAATAGACCATTGTATTTAAACATTCTTTTAGGAGGCGTAAAAAGAAGACAACTTGGGGGGATTCTAGGAGTTTGATGATAGCAGAAGGTCTTAAGAGAAGAAACCCAACCCCCTCCAGGCAAGTGTTTGGGCGCTGAACTCCTTGCACTCTAAGAGTGCCAGACCACATCCAGGTGATGATTCCTAGATGCCCTTCTGTCTTATGATGGGTGATAAGAGTCTGTAAGTTGGGGGAATTAATCCTTATGAAGTTTGCTTTTGTTTCTTCTTGACTACTTTCAGTTTGATCTCTTTCCAGCTGTCTGTGCCATTGTCTATAGGGATCTAGTCATCATCTTGCCCGAAATCAAGTTTTTTTTCCTTGAATTTACAAGCAATTAGTCTGTGAACCCTCTCGCTCAAATGTCTATGTCACATGATGGTCCCTTAATACACACTCACATGCAGACAATCATGCGCCCCACACGCAACCACACATCTGACTCCATTATTTCAATAAAACAAATAGAATGCCATTTTAAAGTTCTTCCCTGGTAAAAGAAAAAAAAATTCTTTCTCTCTGTGCTTCACTTCTTTTGGCACGCGGGGATTTTAACATTTCTTTTTTTTTTTCTTTGGCCAATATATAATTCAACTGTTTCGCAAAAATGTGTATTGAATGCCGTTCTCAATTCATACACTCGTACACATTTCACTTTTTTTTTTTCCATTTATTTAAGGTCACAAAGATGATGAACCGCCCCACACAAAAAATCACTCTGGGTTTACAGATCTCAACTCCCATTCGCCAAAATACTTTGAGTTCTTCTCATCAATTTAAAACGCACAAAAAAATCAAAATCTTCCTTGCAGCGGACATCATCCCAAGGGCCAAGAAGGGGCTGTCGGGATTCCCATACAAGGTGCTTGCCCTAGAAAGAAACCCTATGTTAGTAAACTAAATGAAGTGCTTACTTTGATCGATCAGTGGATCCGCATCTTGCCGATCAAGTGTGTGAACAGGGTAGAATTTGGAAACAATTCCGATCAAGATCAAAATGAAATGTAAACGATTCAGAATTTAAGACTGCTATAAAAGCTTGTATTGAAAATTATCAAATATGTTCACAGACCCATCCAAGAATCGGCAATATTCAGGCAGACAAAAATGGTAGAGAATTCAACTCTGCTTTGCCCGCTCTTATAGTATACCAAAAATTGAAAGAAATTGAGTTACAGCAGTTGCATTAAGCACCACCTCAACACCATAATATCTTGATTGATGCCCAGCATTGCTTAAAGTCCAGAGAAGTTGTGAGATACAACTCCTGATCTTTGTTCATGTGCTGGCTAGCAGCTTAAATAATGGAAAACAGGCAGACGTGATTCTTGACTTCTTTAAGACCTTTGATCGTGTTTCACATCAACACCTCCTCAAGAAACTCCATCATCATGGCATCCATGGACCTTCATTCAGATGGAGAGAAGCTTTCCTTACTACCGAACACAAGCAGTACTGGCTAGTGAATTAACAGACCAGATGCCTGTTATGTTCGACATTCTGCAGGGTACAGTCCTGAGACCACTTCTCTCCCTTTTCATCAACAATCTCCCAGAAAATGTTGACTCCAAAATAGACAGTTCTCTGATGACCGTCATTAAATCAGTAGAGTTAACAGGCAAATGGAACGAACTGCAGCGTTACCGGAACACGACAAACAAGCAGAAGAGCACACAAAACAAAGTGTGAAGTAACGCAGTTTTAATGCACGATACAAAACGGGACATGACATTTTCGGCAATATGCCTTCCTCAGCGACAAAAAATAAAAACAGTACAGACATCAACATGCGCAATACTCCCCTTGTGAAGCCAAAGTGTGACCACCACTGAGGAAGGCATATTGCCGAAAATGTCATGCCCTGTTTTGTGTCGTGCATCAAAACTGCGTTACTTCACACTTTGTTTTGTGTGCTCTTCTGCTTTTTTTGTCGAGTAGAGTTAACAATATCAAGGACTGCAGTCTTCAGCAGACTGAACCAACCTTGTCACAGTGGGGAAAAGGAGGAGAATTGAATTTCACCCACTCAAATGTAAAGTATTCTGCAACTCTTTCATTATGAGCTTTCACCCTTGGAGCTGACGTCACAAGTGACCTTAACTGGAAGGCCTACGAGGGCCGTATAACCCAAAAGGCAAACAGCATGACGGCATTCTTGAAGAGAAACACGAAGACAGCCAATGAGAAGTCCAGGACAGATGCGTGTTTCACTCTGGTGAGACTGTATCTTGAATGATGCGATTCATTAAAGAATCCCCACACTGTCAATCAAATCCATCTGATCGAGTATGTCCAAAAAAGAACTGTGTGGTATGACACAGGCGATTCCAGGTATGATAGCAGTGTGACAGCCATGCTCCCAGAACTGAAGCTGAACACGAGTATGCTCTTCATCATAACCAATAACCTGATCAACATCCAGCCTAGGCATAATGCTGCTCTCAACATCTGTAAAATTCGCTCAAATCGTGCGTACAAACTCTTGCATGTCTCGGCAAGAGCAAACGTTTCCAAATTTGGCTTTTTTTTTCCCCAAGTATCATACCAACATGCAGCTGTCTTCCAGCTTCTGTGGCTGAGGTTCCATGCTTGGCACTCTACAAGAAAGAGCTCCGTCTCCTCCCCTTTTCCTTATATTTGGTCCACTTGCTCATGTAGGATCGTTGAAGGTTAGAGCTATTACGGCAGGAGTCATACTGGATATTTGAAAATGCTATTTCTTATCTGTTCAGGTAATTCATGTTGGTTTACAGACCTCTGTATCATTTCGAATGTGTTTGTGTGTATGTATGTGTGTCCATGTCTGAATACATTTACTGCTATTGCCGTGTGTGTATGTATGTGTGTCCATGTCTGAATACATTTACTGCTATTGCCGTGTGTGTATGTATGTGTGTCCATGTCTGAATACATTTACTGCTATTGCCACGTGTGTATGTATGTGTGTCCATGTCTGAATACAGTTACTGCTATTGCCGCGTGTGTATGTATGTGTGTCCATGTCTGAATACAGTTACTGCTATTGCCGCGTATGTATGTGTGTCCATGTCTGAATACAGTTACTGCTATTGCCGCATATGTATGTATGTGTGTCCATGTCTGAATACATTTACTGCTATTGCCGCGTGTGTATGTATGTGTGTCCATGTCTGAATACATTTACTGCTATTGCCGCGTGTGTATGTATGTGTGTCCATGTCTGAATACAGTTACTGCTATTGCCGCGTGTGTATGTATGTGTGTCCATGTCTGAATACAGTTACTGCTATTGCCGCAACTTGTGTCTCCATACTATCATGGCATGAGGATAAGGATCATAGATGGCCGTATGTCGTCATTGTTTGAACATTGCATTCCCCCCCCCCCCCCCCTCCTTTTTTTCCTGCCCCTCTCATCCCCACTTTGGTCCACCCCATTCACCACTACCTTACCCTTCGTTCCCTGCTACCTTACCCTCCGTTCCCTGCTACCTTACCCTTCGTTCCCTGCTACCTTACCCTCCGTTCCCTGCTACCTTACCCTCCGTTCCCTGCTACCTTACCCTTCGTTCCCTGCTACCTTACCCTCCGTTCCCTGCTACCTTACCCTCCGTTCCCTGCTACCTTACCCTCCGTTCCCTGCTACCTTACCCTCTGTTCCCTGCTACCTTACCCTCCGTTCCCTCCTACCTTCCCCTCCGTTCCCTCCTACCTTACCCTCCGTTCCCTCCTACCTTACCCTCCGTTCCCTGCTACCTTACCCTCCGTTCCCTCCTACCTTCCCCTCCGTTCCCTGCTACCTTACCCCCGTTCCCTCTACCTTACCCTCCGTTCCCTGCTACCTTACCCTCTGTTCCTGCTACCTTACCCCGTTCCCTCTACCTTACCTCCGTTCCTGCTACTTACCTCCGTTCCTGCTCCTTCCTCGTCCTGCTACCTTACCCTTTCCCTGCTACCTACCTCGTTCCCTCCTACCTTACCCCGTTCCTGCTACCTTACCTCCGTCCCTCACCTTACCTTCGTTCCTCACTACCCGTTCCTGCTACCTTACCTTCGTTCCCTGCTACTTACCCTCTGTCCCGCTACCTACCTCGTTCCCTGTACCTTACCCTCCGTTCCCTGCTACCACCCTCTTCCTCCTACCTTACCCCGTCCTGCTACCTACCTCCTTCTCTACCTTCCTCCGTTCCTGCTACCTTACCCTCTGTTCCCTGCTACCTTACCTCGTCCTCTACTTACCTCCGTTCCCTGCTACATTACCCTCCTCCCTCCTACCTAACTTCGTTCCCTCTACTTACCTCGTCCCTGCTACCTTACCCTCCGTTCCTGCTACCTTCCCTCCGTTCCTGCTAACCTTACCCTCCGTTCCCTCCTACCTTACCTTCGTTCCCCTACCTACCCTCGTTCCCTGCTACCTTACCTCCGTTCCCTGCTACCTTCCTCTCGTCCCGCTACCACCCTCCGTTCCCTGCTACCTTACCCTCCGTTCCCTGCTACCTTACCCTCCGTTCCCTGCTACCTTACCCTCCGTTCCCTGCTACCTTACCCTCGTTCCCTGCTACCTTACCCTCCGTTCCCTGCTACCTTACCCTCCGTTCCCTGCTACCTTCCCTCCGTTCCCTGCTACCTTACCCTCCGTTCCCTCCTACCTTACCCTCCGTTCTCTTCCCTGCTACCTTACCCTCCGTTCCCTCCTACCTACCCGTCCTCTACTACCCTCCGTTCCCTGCTACCTTCCCCTCCGTTCCCTCCTACCTTACCCTCCGTTCCCTCCTACCTTACCCCTCCTGTCCTTCCTGTCCCGCTACCTTACCCTCCGTTCCCTCCTACCTTACCCTCCGTTCCCTGCTACCTTACCCTCCGTTCCCTCCTACCTTACCCTCCGTTCCCTGCTACCTTACCCTCCGTTCCCTGCTACCTTACCCTCCGTTCCCTGCTACCTTACCCTCCGTTCCCTGCTACCTTACCCTCCGTTCCCTGCTACCTTACCCTCCGTTCCCTGCTACCTTACCCTCGTTCCTCCTACCTTACCCTCCTTCCCTCTACCTTACCCTCCGTTCCCTGCTACCTTACCCTCCGTTCCCTGCTACCTTACCCTCCGTTCCCTCTACCTTACCCTCCGTTCCCTGCTACCTTACCCTCGTTCCCTGCTACCTTACCCTCCGTTCCCTGCTACCTTACCCTCCGTTCCCTGCTACCTTACCCTCCGTTCCCTCTACCTTACCCTCCGTTCCCTGCTACCTTACCCTCCGTTCCCTGCTACCTTACCCTCCGTTCCCTCCTACCTTACCCTCCGTTCCCTCTACCTTACCCTCCGTTCCCTGCTACCTTACCCTCCGTTCCCTCCTACCTTACCCTCCGTTCCCTGCTACCTTACCCTCCGTTCCCTCCTACCTTACCCTCCGTTCCCTGCTACCTACCTCTCCTGCTACCTTACCCTCCGTTCCCTGCTACCTTACCCCTCTTCCCTGCTACCTTACCCTCCGTTCCCTCCTACCTTACCCTCCGTTCCCTGCTACCTTACCCCGTTCCCTCTACCTTACCCTCCGTTCCCTGCTACCTTACCCTCCGTTCCCTCTACCTTACCCTCCGTTCCCTGCTACCTTACCCTCCGTTCCCTCTACCTTACCCTCCGTTCCCTGCTACCTTACCCTCCGTTCCCTCTACCTTACCCTCGTTCCCTGCTACCTTACCCTCCGTTCCCTGCTACCTTACCCTCCGTTCCCTGCTACCTTCCCTCCGTTCCTGCTACCTTACCTCCGTTCCCTCCTACCTTACCCTCCGTTCCCTCTGCTACCTTACCCTCCGTTCCCTCCTACCTTACCTCCGTTCTTACTATCGTTCCCTGCTATCTCTCTACTTACCCTCCGTTCCCTCTACCTTACCCTCCTTCCCTGCTCCTTACCCTCGTCCCTGCTACCTTACCCTCCGTTCCCTGCTACCTTACCCTCCGTTCCCTCTACCTTACCCTCCGTTTCCTCCTTCCTCCGTTCCTCTACCTCCCCGTTCCCTGCTACCTTACCCTCCGTTCCTCTACCTTACCCTCCGTTCCTCTACCTTACCCTCCGTTCCCTGCTACCTTACCCTCCGTTCCCTCCTACCTTACCCTCGTTCCCTGCTACCTTACCCTCCGTTCCCTGCTACCTTACCTCCTCTTTTAATACTCCGTTTCCATATCAGATGCATGGTTAAGTTTTTCCCTACTCGTACCCCGATTCTAGGGTAGGGCTATATATCCTGGGGTTAGGCCTTGGTTTGGCCGCTGCCCCCCCCCCCCCCCCCCCCCCCCCCCCCTTTCCACGTGTACTAAGTTAAATCTGTGTATAGTTATCTGATATCTTCTGCTGCCACATACCTACAGTCTGTTGCGCAACACCTGTGGTTGAGGTGTTTGTTTATGGACTTGGTTACATGGACTTTCACACACATTGTTCCCTCCAGCCTTTTCTCCCCTTCTCTACCTCAGTATCCTCTCCATCTTGCCCCATACCTCCACCCCCACCCCTAAACCCATCCTACCTCACCCACTCTCCCTCTTTCTCTCTCTCTCTCTCTCACACACACACATTTTGGTTGTGACCCAGCTCATTTCCCACTCTCCTCTCGTCCTGCACAGGGAAAGAAATTCTCCCGTAATTTTCAGTTGTCCATGGGACAAGTAGATGAAAAAGAAATCTTGTTCCGTCAAATTTCTACTCGCCCTCCCATGATAAAGAAAGGACTAATATAAGTAACTATCGGATGTATAGTGACGATCGAGTCGGCAATCATAATTCATTATTTGCATGTCCTGCACATGTGTAATTTTGGCCTAACATAGATAAACGTGTTATTAATTTGTTTGTTCACCAGGGAATGAATAGAAAAATATTCCTTGATGTGTTTAAGAGAGTACAAGAAAAGGGAGAATATGTTACGTTTTTATCATCCCACATTTCTGGACTGAATTAAAGTTCAAATCTCTCTCTCTCTCTCTCTCTCTCTCTCTCTCTCTCTCCCCCCCCCCCCCCCCCCCCCCCCCTCACCATCACTCATAGCGTAATAAATGCACTTCTTGTCTTCACGCATTAACAAAAAAAAAAAAAAAAAAGTAAAGGGACGAGCACATTGTCTGCATACTGCTGACATGTTTATAAGAAGAACACGCCTTGCCATAGCACGACAGCACTATGCTAGGATTCCTTTTTGAGAAAAACCAAAAGGGTGGGATGGAGGGCGAGGTGAGGGGGTGGGCGGGTAGAGTGAAGGCGCGAAATTGAAATGGGAAAGATGGAAGCGTGATCGGTCTGCACTGAAGCTTACTTGACTTGACTTGACTTGATTCAACGTTTGAGGCCCTTTTGGGGCCTGTTTGTTGGTCCTAACTTTACTGGGAATATACATGTCCCTAACTTAAGTCAGACACTCTGGTTCATAAACTGTCTTCAGTTGTTTCCAGTGTTGGTCCAAGTGACTTTCGAAAGCATTCAGCGAAGGGGCTGAGACCACCGTGTCAGGAAAACTGTTCCAGCAGGAGACCACTCTGTGGGAAAAAAAATTGATCTGATATTTATTCTTGGTCTCTGCTTCTGCAGTTTCAGAGAATTTCCCCTAAGATCAGTGGTAGTAGCTAATTTGAAGACAGGAGCACTTACTTTGTAGTAGCTGTTCAGATATTTAAAGACTTCAATAATATCGCCTCTGAGACGTCTGTGTTCTAAGCTTGGTAGTTTTAGTACCTTCAGTCTCTCTGAGTAAGGCCTGTCTTTCAAATGACTAAGAAGTCTGGTTGCTTGGCGCTGCACATCTTCTATTTCTCTGCAAAGCGTTTTCTGGTATGGCTGCCAGACACAATGCCCATACTCTAACAGTGGACGTACAAAACTTTTGAACAGCTGGCTGAAAGTCTGTTCTGAAAGATAATCAAAGGACCTCCGAATCAACCCCACTATCTTGTTGGCTTTGGCTGTGACTTGTGCCACATGATCTTTAAATGTGAGGTTTTCATCTATTGTTACTCCCAGATCTCTTTCCAGTTTGCTTTCGGCCAGTGTTGTTGTACTCCACTCTCCTTCTTCAGTTTTTCCTTTCATGCTGTATGATGCTGCTGATTTCTTATTGCCTAGTTTCAGAACACTGCATTTTTGTGGATGGAACTTTAGTTGCCATTTGTCTGACCATATTTGGAGTTCATCCAGATCAGCTTGCAGTTCCTTTGCTCCCATCTCAGTATCTGTTCTTGTAAATACCTTCGTATCATCTGCAAACATCTTTACAGAAGTCTTGACTTTACGTGGTAGATCATTTATAAACATGACGAAGAGGAGTGGTCCAAGAACGCTACCTTGAGGAATGCCACTTGTCACTTCGGCTTCTTGTGATTTCACACGGTTGACTACAACATTCTGCCTTCTGTTGGTTAAGAAATCTTTGATCCAGTTCAAGGCTTTTTCATGTATTCCAAATGCTGATAACTTTGCTAGGAGTCTACGGTGTGGTACAGAGTCGAAGGCTTTCTGGTAATCCATGTATATGATATCAACACTACCTCCCTCATCAATAATGTCTGTCCAGGTATCCATGACTTCCAACAATTGCGTAATACACGACCTTCCTGGAACAAAGCCATGTTGGTCTTGACTGATCAGTGAATTTTTCTGTAAATGTTCCATTACTTGCTTTCGAACAATCTTCTCCATTACCTTACAGACTACACAGGTCAGGCTTACAGGTCTATAATTGCTTGGCATCATCTTGCTACCTTTCTTGAAAATCGGTGTGACATTTGCCTTTTTCCAATCCTTACGAACTAGATCTGTGTTTACAGATAAACTGAAAAGATGTGCCAATGGCTGAGACAGTTCGGCAGCGGCGCTTGCCAAAATGCTAGGTGGTATACCATCTGGACCTGGGGCTTTGCTGTTTTGAAGAGTTTCGAGCAGTTTACGGACCATTTCAGGCTCAATCATGATATCTGTGAGTGCTTTCTCAGTCATACATTGGTGGATCTGGGAGTGGTCCTGAGTTTTCAATGGTAAAGACACTTTGAAAGAAATGATTTAATAATTCTGCTTTTTCCTTGTCATTCTTGGTCTTTGAACCATCTGCCTTTTTCAGACCTGATATTCCTGGCCTTGATGATGTTTTTGACTTCACAAAGTTCCAAAAGCATTTGGGGTTTGTCTTTGCTTCTTCTGCCACTTTGCGTTCGAAGTTTCTTTGAGCCCTACGACATTCCTTTCTTGCTCGGTTATTCTCTGTTTTATAAATCTGGTATTCTTTCCCGGCTTTTGTTTCCTTCCATCTTCTGAAAAGTCTATGCTTTTTCCTGACAGACTTCAGTGTGCCCCTGTCCATCCAGTTCTTTCCTTTCTTGCCTGAGCTGCGTGTTAATGGCGTTGACTTTTCTATTGCATTATAGATGTGGGCTTTAATTTTCTCCCATGTTTCATTGGCTGATCAGTTTTTTGTTTCTTTTTCCCACTCAATGGAAAGGCAAGTTCACTTTTAAGTTTGTCTACATCGGTTTTTTGAAAGTTGTATCTTGGAGCTTGACGAGTGCTTTCAAAAGAGCAGGATAAGTTGGTGAGGAAGGACAAATGGTACTCTTTCCTGCTTCAGTTCTAATTTCATGACCATGTCATCTCTGTTGGTAAAAACAAGATCCAGCGTATTGGCTCTTTGTCCCTCTCTGTATCTTGTTGGTTCTTTCTGGTGCTGCAATAAAAATGCATCCTTGGTTGCTCTAAAAAAAAAAAAAAAAAAAACTTGTAGCATGATGACCAGGTCCTGCATCACTTCTTTCTAATTTCCAGTCAATCTCTGGGAAATTGAAGTCCCCCATTAACAGTACATGAGAAGCTTTGTGGTCTCCTATTTTCAAAATCAAATCATTTCAAATCACTTCTCAGCCGACTTTTCACTGACACCATAGTGGCGTGAGAATTTCATGAGGTTAAGATAATTTCCAATTGTCCGCTTGAAGATTTAGTATTACGGACAATCGAACTGGTGGGCATTTCGAGACCTGCCGCACTCCAGCAAACTCTCTTTCTTCCCTGTCCTGCTTTCTGCTTTTTTACCCCCACCCCCTACCCCCCAATCACTCCACCCCCAACACTTACACTTAAAATGGCTATCAGCTTAAGTATGTAAATGACATGTGTGTAATTCGTGTATTCACAGTTTATCTTTTTTCCTTCGACCATTTTTTTTCCCCTTCCATTCTTTTTTAAAACCACGTAAGGGTGATAACTCCTGTAGCACTTTCGTTTCACACTCTTGTCATCGGTTTACCTTGCCTGTGGCTAGTTCAGCCCATGCCAACAACCTGTGTACGGTGAGTGTTGCCTGCAGCTCATTTTCGTCGTACTGTTCTGGTCGTATATCAAGTCACTGATCTTTGATATTATATTATTTGAAATAATGATGATAAATGAAAAGGTGCACTGACCAGCGCGGCATTACCGTCAGCCTTGGGAGCTAAGCGCATGCGTGTCTGGGGCAAGATCGTCTGTCGCGGTGAAAACAGTTTCTGTCTTGTAACCAAACACTTCTGACAGTGCGTCGACGCTTGTAAAACAAGACAAATTTTGCAATCAACATGGGACAATTGATCAATGTCACAAGTGCCTTCTTCCCCCGTACCATCCGCGACTGGACCGACCTGTCCGCAGAAGTCATCAAATCCCCTGCCCTGGCCTCCTTCATTTCCAAGGTGACCAGATCCTCCACGTAAATCTTTTCTTCTTTTTTTTCTCAAGCTGCTCAGTGACCCTCCAGCATGTCAATAATTGCCGAATACTCGGCAGGTGGACATTACTGGAAGAAGTAGAAGAAGTGTCATAGGAAATCGCCGGAAAATGGCTACACGAGCATTTGATTTTTTTACGAAAGTAAAAGACCAGTGAATTTAGTGTAAACCGATTGAAATTGCGCGGCAGCCCACGAGAAGTAATAAGCATATATACACTGAGTAAAATTATGCGGCAGCCCACGAAAAGTAATAAGCATAATTATATGCACTGAGTAAAATTGCGCGAGCAGTCTGCCAGACAAGACAAGACAGAACAGTCTGTGGGCGTCAGATGGGGTGGTCACACAGACCCGTGCTACAGTATCTGTCAAGACAGAAAAAACGACTCGCTGATACCTCTTCAAGCTTGACCGAGGTTGTTGCAGTGAGACTTGGGTAGAAGGCTGTGCACTTACTGGGGCTAGCAAATCCCGCAAGGGACAAGCCAACATTACTTAGTCACTGTCCCCATGAGACGCTTAGACATGTTAATATTTTTACATACATACAAATTTACATCTTATAGCCAAACAGCTTGTTGGCCTTTTAATTTATGATCAGTTTTTTCTTTTTTTAATTTTTTGAGCTGCGGTGTGGTAAAAGTTTTTTTCCCCCCTGTCAATTTGGAGTGGTGGATTTTGTATATCACTGTAACGTTATGTTCTTTTTCTTTTTCTTGACAGCACAATGGAAGAACTCCAGCCATTATCTAGACCAAAGCGACAGTGTCAGTCGGACAAAACTGTCAGTGTCCCTGACACTAGTGACAGTGCTCCGGTGAAAAAGAAGAGTGTGAAAGAAAGACCAAAAGAGTACAGAGACAGAATTAAAGAAGATCCAGAAAGGTTAAAAATCCACCAAGCCGCTGAGAGAGCAAGATTTAAAGAATAATACAACAGAAAATCAGAGGGTGTGATTCAAACAAAAAGAGCAAAAAGGAAGTGGAATCCAGCGATGGTACTTCACTGTTTTAAATAATGAAAACTGTAATTTTGTTTTGTTTTGTTTTGATTTTTTAATTGGTTCTTATCTCTCTCTCTGTCTCTCTCTCTCTGTATGTGTGTGTGAGTGTGTGTGTGTGTGTGTGTGTGTGTGTGTGCGCGCGCACGCGCGTGTGTGTGTGAGCATGTATATAGGTGTGTTGTATGCCCCTGATGACTTTCATAAAACTTGATTTCAATTTTCTTTTTTTACAAATTACAAGTAATATTGGTATGTGTGCGTATGGTTGCATACATGTACTATGTGTGTGTGTGTGTGTGTAAGTGGTTGTGTGTGTGTGTGTGTGTGTGCGCACTGCTAAATGCATGTACACGTCTGTGTGTGTGTGTGCACAATTTCTTTATTCTATTTTGTTTTAATTTATCTTATTTGATTTGATTTAGTGTTATTGTAAAGGGCACAGAGCCTCCTTTTTATAATGATATGTGGTAGTGGTGGTTGGTAAGACCTTGGGATGGAAATGGTTAATATGACACAATTGGCTTTCCCTTCTCTCCTCCCTCCCCCTCATTTTCCCCTTGCCTACCTCTGTAAGTTTGCTTTTTGTAATTTCATTATGAATGTTTAGCATTTTCAATAAATCAGTATCTGCCAACTCTTCTTGCAGAAGTGAAGAAAAAATTTGATGAATGCTTGGTCCAGATAATTCTTCAAAATCAGCATCACAACACTGACATTTTTATTTTATTACAACATAACAGTGTTTCTTCATTTTACTTCTCTTTGTTTAATGTTCTTTTTTGCTTTCAGAAAGCACTTACAGTACTTAACGAGTGCATTAAAGTTTTTACCTTTAAAGTTTTGACTACCTATTGAATGTGACTTAAAAGAAGATTGTCCATCTACTTGTCCATTGACGTTTTATTGCAGACTTATCATTTGACTTTTCATTGTATTGGCCTCTGCCCTCTTGAGTCTTCAAAATTTCAGATTCAGTGCATTTTTATTGTGCATTAGGCATAAAATGGAAAGCCTCGTCCAAGTACTGGTTTGCTGTGATAAATGGAAGAGCTAATGATGTGGTTTGAGACAGTTACTTGGGTAGGCGGCAATATCCTGGGCAGGCTGAATATCATCAGATTGTACAGGATCTTGTAGAGCATAAGAAGTCTGTCTTCAGTCTGTCTACCTTGATTCAGTTCTGGTTCTGGTTCAGTGTCTGCAGCATGGAAGTTAGGTTGGTGTCCTGTCCATAGTCCATGGTGATGTAACTTGCAGCTTTTTTTTTCTTTTAACTGACTTGATCTGATGAATCAGTGGTCTGGGTACTCCATCTCCAGATTGTGTTGTATTGTAAAGTGTACTACAACTGCAAGATGGAATCTTACTGAGGTAGAGTATGCATCTGTCTGGGACCCTCAGATTGGCAGTTTTCAAATTTTCTTTTTGAGGGAGGAGATGTTGTTCACTTTCTGTAGGGTGTGATTGGTATATGACTTCAAGATTCCTTTTCCATTACAACCGCAATTCCTTTGGAAACTCTGTGTTTATGTATGTTTAATGCTTTGAAATGATTTTAAAAGCCCACACAGCCGAAATGAAGACCTGCTGCGTGTGTCCTCAACCGAAATGGAAATGCTTCCCATCTTTGAGGAGCCAGATGACCTCCTAGAAGTCTCCGTCATCACAGAAGTTCCTGGCATAGACTGCTAAGACAGGAAGGATTGCTAAGCCTCTCACCTGCTGAAATCTTTGGCATAGGAGATGATTGATGACCAGTACAACCTCAGTGAGTGGACGCACATGTTCATGAATGGATCCTCAAAGAGAGCAGAGAAGAACGGAGGAGCTGGCATCTTCATCAAGAACACCGATGGGAGACTGAACCCCAGAGCCTTTTCGACTGGAAAAATTTCCTCCAACTAAAAAGCAGAGTCAACAGCTCTGTTCCATGCTGCACAAGTGTTCAGAAAGCACCACCCAAGATTGCTTCCTTCACTGATTGTAGATCTCTGCTGCAGACACTTCAGAGCAACAGAAGTGAATAGCAGCTGAAAAACATCAAAAAAGCCCTCCATGATCTTTCAAGACAATCCACCATTGTACTCCAGTGGATTCCATCCCACCTTGGGATCACTGGGAGTGGGAATGAGAAAGCTGATGCTCTGTCCTAGGCAGGTAGCAATGTGGAGCAGTTCAGCCACCCGGTGACCTACAGAGAGGCCAAAACTATCAAAACTACCAGAAGGCTGGTGCAGACAGTGGTGCTGATCCAATCCATCAGCTCCAGAGATACCAGCAAACAATCCTCTTCAAACTGAGAACTGGCCACTGCTGATTGCTAAGCCACCTCAGCTGAATTAAGATTGCCCACACAGAAGAATGTCTGTGTGGCATTGGATCTCAGACCCCAGAACATATTCTAAAAGTAAAACACTGTCCAGCACATGGTGTTCTACAGAGTCAAACTTGGCCAGAGGGTGCAAAACTGCAGTTGCAGCTTTGGGGCAGCTGTCAAGACCTTGAGAAGACTGTGGGATACATCATGGTGACAGGATTGAAGATCTGAAGTAACAAAAAAAATGACCGCAGAAGAAGAAGAAACGATTTTAAAAGTGAGCATTGTGTACTTCGGTGAATCTGCAATTTAATGTGATTGTAGCTAGTTTTCTTTCACCAGCATAATATATTCTGTTCTGTCATCTTTTTGGGCTCTTGACTCCAACGTCCAAGATCTGATGGTAGCAGCTTGTTGAAATGAAGGAACATTTGTGCTTGATCTTGTGTATATATCATTTGAACTGGTTACAAATGGAGTGATTCATATGATCTGGTTCAAGTGAATATATTTTTACAAAGCCAACTCCATTCCCCTCTTACTTTCCCATTGTGCCAATGTGTTCAGGTCACTTAATAGAGCCAGTGATTGGTTGAGAAGTCTGTTTCTGTTTGTGTTCAGTTTTATTCTTTAGCTATTCAAAGAGTCAAGGTTCATGTCAGTTTTGCTGATCATGCTATGATGCTTTCAAAAATTGCTTTTTTGATTTCATATTCAAAACAAAAAAGCTAGATACTGTGCAAGAAATGCAGCCAACTTATTATATTCTGAACAGTTTGTTTCCCTGTACCTGATTCCCCCTCAGAGAAGAAATTTGGTGTTACAGCCCTCATCAAGTGCCAAGACGAGCAGCAGGGAACGGGAAGGAGCATGCCTTACAGTCCTGCAGAGATGTTTGCTCGTGTCGCTTTCTATCCAACCCTCTTCTACACCTACGTCATGACCCGCGTGTCATCACGGCGATGGTACAACCGCGTCGATCAGTGGGTAGTGGTTGGGGGACTACCCATCCGCAGTGTGGCACAGCAAGTCAGTCCATCTCCCTGCCTTCTTTCGTGACTTGTGCTGCGTTTTTTGTTCTTGTTTTTTTCTCTCAGCTGTGATGGCCCATTCACCTTCCTTTGTTCTAGACTGTCTTTTAATGCTCTTTTCTTAATGCAGTAAATAAAATGATGTTTTTTTCAGGGTTTGTACAATCTTTAAAGGCATGGAAAAGTTCAGGGAAACTTAGGTATCGTTTTAAGGCCTTAAGGTAAACAATCTGTAAAAACTCACTGG
Source organism: Conus canariensis (assembly GCA_033310375.1). Lineage (NCBI taxonomy): Eukaryota > Metazoa > Mollusca > Gastropoda > Neogastropoda > Conidae > Conus > Conus canariensis. The sequence continues at coordinate 21,875,585 of CM065743.1, forward strand.
GTTCGGTTACAGCTTACAAGGTTTGTAAATTTGCCACCAGATGTGTACCTTGAAAACTGTACTCTTTATTTGTAGCTTCATGATGTGTGAATTCTGCTTGTATTGATTGAAGCAGATCACCTCACTGTGATTGAAAGGAAACATTATATGCAAATCCTTGTTTTTAGGATGACATATGCAGTCTTTGCTTTGTATTGAGTTTGGATGTTTAGTTGAATTGGGTCATAAAACTAAAAAGTTTGAAAATTTTTTCCCTCTTTTTTTTTTTTTTTAATTCTCTTTTGTCTGGTAACAAGTTAATTGATCTCAGTAGTGGGCACTAAATGTATAATCTGCAATGCTATTTGCTAATAAGTCTTTTTTTTTTTTTTGCGTTGAAATATAATGTAATGATTGTGGATGATCTTATAAAAGAAAAAAAGCTTGATTGCAGTGAACTAGGTAGTTGATCTGGGCATATTGGGCACGACCTAGTTTTGTGCCCTGTAAGCCATTAGCTGCCACGATAGCATTTGAATCAATCTGTTACAAATTTCTGTGTGTATGTCAAGGGTTTTTTTTTTTTTTTTCCATGACAAGAGTGACTTCTCTTTCTTTTTTGATGTCGTCACAGCTGTGAAAGGGTCCTGGTCCTGCATGGTTGTCATGGCTACAATGAAATGGAAACATTTTGCTCAGGTTTCACTTCTTTCTTATTGGTCAGTATATATTTATGACCAAACACTATCAAAATGTTCCATATTAATTGTTTTGTTTTTGATTTTGTTTATATTCTCTCTCTCTCTCTCTCTCTCTCTCTCGCTCTTTTCTGTCTCATCCTCCCTGCCCCCGTCCCCTGAAATTCCACACCACTCGTTCCAGCTCCCTATACACAGTCATAGAGATTATTTCACACAACGTGCTGAGAAAGGCTGCTGGTCTGATTTTGAATAGTTGTGTGTGTGTGATAGCAATTTTCATATTCTTTGAATGTAACAGGAACATTGCTGTTCATGTACGCGATGCCTGAAATGCTGTTATAAACACTCAGATAGCAAGAACATTATCAATGTGTCTGTCATTGAAATGTGAGTCCAAACACTCATATAGCAAGAACATTATCAATATGTCTGTCATTGAAATGTGATTCCAAACACTCAGATAGCAAGAACATTATCAATATGTCTGTCATTGAAATGTGATTCCAAACACTCAGATAGCAAGAACATTATCAATATGTCTGTCATTGAAATGTGATTCCAAACACTCAGGTAGCAAGAACATTATCAATATGTCTGTCATTGAAATGTGATTCCAAACACTCAGATAGCAAGAACATTATCAATATGTCTGTCATTGAAATGTGATTCCAAACACTCAGATAGCAAGAACATTATCAATATGTCTGTCATTGAAATGCTGTGATAAACACTCAGATAGCAAGAACATTATCAATATGTCTGTCATTGAAATGTGATTCCAAACACTCAGATAGCAAGAACATTATTAGTAATTATGTCTGTCATTGAAATGTGATGATAAACACTCAGATAGTAACAATATTATTAATATGTCAGTCATTGAAATGCCATGACAACCACTCAGGTAGCAGCAATATCATTGTTCATGTGTCTGACACTGAAAAAATGCTGTAATGTGTATTCCGTGTAATAGCAATGGTATTCATGTGTCTCTTGCAGTACCCTACAACCTATTTGTATGGGCAATGTTGAATTAATTTTTCATTTGTTCTTTACATCAAAACAACTAAGATTTGTTGACTTTGGAGGCGTGGAAGGAGGAGGGTTGGAAAGGGAGGGGAAGCGGGATTTTGCCCTTTGATTCTTCATGTGCAGTGGCATTTTATCAAACTTTTAAGCAGGGTAGTGAATTCCTTTGAATTGATCACAAAAGTTGCAATATTGTTGATCTTACCCAGCTGACTCTGTGTGTGTGTGTGTGTGTGTGTGTGTGTGTGTGTGAGTGTGTGTGTGTGTGTGTGTGTGTGTGTGTGTGTTTCAGTTAGTTGCAGACGAAAATGTGAAAGCTGTTGTGTCTTTGACTCAAGATTTTGAGACTAAAGATTTGACACCCAGTGAACAGGTAAGAACAATTACAGGTGTACACACACACACACACACACACACACACACACACACACACACACACACACACACACACACACATATTTGTGTGTAGGTGCGCACATACATACACACACGCACACATGCACTCACATGCAAACACACACACACACACACACACACATATATACACACACGCACACACATGCACACACACACACACACATATCCATGCTTACACGTGCACAACACGCATACACACACACACACACACACACACACACAATCACACACACACACACACACACACGCACACACACACACACACACACACACAGAAAGTTCAAAGTATTCAATCGTTTAACCTGTTCTTGGGGTATTAATAATCAAATTCATTAACGTAAATATTAATGCAAAGTAGCCTGCATGTCAACTGTACTTAAAATGAACATTAATCCAAACTACACAGAACATAATCAGACAATTTTTCCAAATTGTATATGCCTAGGTTATTCCAACAAAACAGATTTGTTTGATCTCAGAAATTCACTTTTGGTGGTTCAAAAATTGGTTTTTGTGTTGTTTAAATTTTGGACACTCAAAAATGAAATGGAAGTGTAAGCACATTCATATCACATTACTTGCAGTTTCTATCCTCCCTTGAAATGCGGGCATCCACAGATATGCTATGCATGTCCACGCACGTGTGCACACACACGGGCGCGCGCACACACACACACACACACACACACACACACACACACACACACACACACACACACACCCCCTGTGCATATATGTATGCTTTGTTAGTCACCAAAATAGATCATTTATTCCCATTCCTTATTTGACAAACTTGTGCTGAGACTAGCAATCACTGAAATGACTGATTGTGTCATTACTTTTTTGTATTATCGTTCAGTTATCATCATTTAATCACCGGTGCCCATGGCAGTATACCAAGGTGTTTTTCATCATGAACTGTTGCCCCATTCTCTGGAAAGTCTATGCATATAATTTTTTCATTTCTGTATTTGATTCTGACTTATATGATGCTAAGCTTTTGGTTTTGATTTATCAGTGACATCGTGACAGTTGAAGCACTGGAACAGGCACCAGGGAAAAGAGCAGTTTTCATATGTTTTTTTTTTTCATTACACTGAAATGTTTTCTTAAGTTATGATACTTTGATTTCATTATTTTCAAGATGTTTATTGCAGTAAATGGAGCAGGGTGGTTAGCACCCTCAGCTTGGCCTGGGGCTCCTACTGCACATAAATCTGCAGATTTCAATGAAAGGTCAAGTGAGAATTTTTTCAGCAAGAAAAAAGAAAAGAAGGAGCAAAGAAATTAAGGGAGAACCAAAAAAAAGCTTGCATTGGAACATGAGGAGCGCTGGTTGTGTTTTGGAGTATGGTAGCAGATGACATTGCTGTTCAGAAATTTCATGAAAACTCCTCTGCAAGAGCAGGTCATTGTTATCTTGTCTGCTTGCTTGACTGTCATACTGTGACATCATGCATCAGAATCACCCTACAGGAATGAATGATTGATGAAAAGTTGGAAACAAATGGTCATAGTTGACATCATACATCAGAATCACCCTACAGGAATGAATGATTGATGAAAAGTTGCAAACAAATGGTCATAGTTGACATCATGCATCAGAATCACCCTACAGGAATGAATGATTGATGAAAAGTTGCAAACAAATGGTCATAGTTGACATCATGCATCGGAATCACCCTACAGGAATGAATGATTGATGAAAAGTTGCAAACAAATGGTCATAGTTGACATCATGCATCGGAATCACCCTACAGGAATGAATGATTGATGAAAAGTTGCAAACAAATGGTCATAGTTTAAGTTGAAGCAAAATGTGGACAGTACATCACTTGATGCTCAGATTTGCATCAGACCACACCATTTTGAAACCAAGTTTTGAAATTTCCTATGAGTTTTGCATTTCCTCAGTGACATTGCTGATATATTCATGCTACACATTACCTGTGTAATGCTGTGAAGTGTCCGTAGGTTTCTACATTTTAACATCCAGACTTCGGTACATGGGCAATAAAAAAAAAAACCCTGTGATCTTGCCAGCCTCAAAGACTGCGATTTTGAGTCGTGCTGTGTCAGTTCGCCTGAGGTATTTTGGCTAGCTGTATGACTCAAGGGAACAGCAATCATGTGATTGCAGTCACTTGTGCAGAAAATTGGCATTAAAGAGGCAACATGAAATCGATTCTAAATCAGAAGTTGGTTAAGAAGAACAATAAAAGTCAAATTCAAAGCTTGTTAGTAATGGCTCTAAGAACAAGAAGACGAAAACGTTGGTGGCTGCCAGTCAACAACAACAGTTGAAGAACATGGAAAAACATCATGTGCCAAAGTCAGAGAGAAATGGGCCTTTCTGTCCTGTGAGCTGTGTTTGACTGGATGTTGATTGAGCATGAGAGGATTGACAATTGTCTGCGTCATTTAGAGACTGCCAAAGCAAACACCAATCTTAAACAGATTCCCAAAAGTCAGTACCCCAGATAATGTGTACCTGATGACCACCACCCTATCAGAAGCTGTTTAACTTTGTGTTTTTGTTACGTTTTCAGGTTTTTATCTCCTGCAACCTATCTTTATTTTCTAATTTTAACTGATCTTTACATTTTTTTTCAACACAGTGATTGATAATATTTACAAAACACAAGAGACTGTCACATTCTTAAAATGTCAACTAGATTACTTGCATCTTGCGTTCATTCTGGCAAAAATGGACATTTGTTTACATTCAAAGCTAGAGTGTGACAATTGATTGTAAATGCTGTCTTGGTCAGAGCAAGGAAGAAGAGGGCCTGAGGAGTTAATTTGTGGGAACTCCAGCATGTTTGTATTATTTTGGTTTATATTTGGCTATGTTGTCACGTTCATAACACTGAAAACGCCAATAATAGTACTGAACGCTGGGTTTCTTTTACTGGGGGAGGGGGAAGGGGGAGGGGGGTATTTGGGGGCCTTGGCAGGCCTGATGTTGTTGTGCATGTTGTGTATTAATCTGTGTTTTCCCCATGACAGGAGTGACTTGTTTTTGTACATGGGGAAAGGGGCCTGTGTGGTTGCCTAAGGATCTCAGCCATGACTGTTCAGGGGCAGCCAACCTTGCATTTACCCTAATGATTCCAGTCCAGGGCCCAGTGTGGTGGCGTCAGCAGGTTTCTGCAGGATCTGCATGGTTGGTTGGGTTATGATTTAACAGAAATTGAAACCGATCATCTTTGATATTTCAGAATGTCAGTTGGCAACTAGAGTTGTATTCGCGAGTTTTTCAGTAAGTCTGGAGATGCAAGGTAACTTATGAAATGACAAAAGAAATGAATTGATTACCTCATGCTAATGGTGGCTTCCGTCATAACATAAACACTTATTTTCAGCAACATCCAGCTGTTGGATTTTGAACTGCCAAGCAAAATATAGGGTCATGGTAACTGCGCTTCTCCTGCCAGCACTGACCTGCGCAGACATGATGTTCATGCATTGATTCTGTATGGCTGTCAGAAAGGTTTACCTCAGGAAGAATGCCTATTTTGAGTGTGCCTGTGTGGCTCCTTCCAAAGTCCCAGCTTTCAGGCTGTAAAGAAAATGTCAGCCAGGAAAACTGATGTTTGCAGATGACAACTGTACTGACTGTCCAGTGACGGCAATTGCAGAAGACAAAGTAACCATGGTAATGTTATTGAGCGAGGACAGTCTCAAAGTAACATGCCAAGAGATGAGGAATGAACTGAGCCTTCCACTGGAAAGAGTGAGTGCAGCTCTGCACAGTCAGCTTGGCTTTAACAAACATTGTCCTCACTGGGTCCTGTCACAGCTGACTGAAGAGCTCAAGAGGGTCAGAATGGCATGGTATGTCCATGGTCCAGGGAAATTCAGTTGCAGATATTTTAACTGGGTCTTGGAGATTCTGACAGCTTATGAAACGTTGGCCTTTCAGTGCAGTTGATGGATGGTAAGCTGTGCGGTCTGCCCATGTGAAGACCAGTCTGAAAAGTTCAAAGGATCAAAGAGTGCTGACACACAACTGGTGGCATGTGTCTTCTCCAGATATCACCTTGTGTCCACAATACATCTTGAGGAAAAGGAAGGCGGTGACCTCCAATGACTATATCAACCATTGCGTACCCAATGTCTTTGAAAAACTGTGCTAGCGCCACCTACCAGTGATTATCCACTGCCTGCTGCTCCACTGCAAGTCCAATAATCCCAGTGACCACACTGTGAGAACAGCTCTTGACTTCTTGGCCAGCAGTACAGTACAATGTTGGCCACCAGTTCTCCTCATTGGCAAAACCTGGCCCTGTCTGACTGGTTTACAGTACAATGTTGGCCACCAGTTCTCCTCATTGGCAAAACCTGGCCCTGTCTGACTGGTTTACAGTACAATGTTGGCCACCAGGTCTCCTGATTGGCAAAACCTGGCCCTGTCTGACTGGTTTACAGTACAACGTTGGCCACCAGTTCTCCTGATTGGCAAAACCTGGCCCTGTCTGACTGGTTTACAGTACAACGTTGGCCACCAGTTCTCCTGATTGGCAAAACCTGGCCCTGTCTGACTGGTTTATACAGTACAACGTTGGCCACCAGTTCTCCTTATTAGCAAAACCTGGCCCTGTCTGACTGGTTTACAGTACAACGTTGGCCACCAGTTCTCCTTATTGCTGGCCCTGTCTGACTGGTTTACAGTACAACGTTGGCCACCAGTTCTCCTTATTGGCAAAACCTGGCCCTGTCTGACTGGTTTACAGTACAACGTTGGCCACCAGTTCTGCTTATTGCTGGCCCTGTCCGACTGGTTTACAGTACAACATTGGCCACCAGTTCTCCTCATTGGCAAAACCTGGCCCTGTCTGACTGGTTTACAGTACAATGTTGGCCACCAGTTCTCCTCATTGGCAAAACCTGGCCCTGTCTGACTGGTTTACAGTACAACGTTGGCCACCAGTTCTCCTTATTGCTGGCCCTGTCTGACTGGTTTACAGTACAATGTTGGCCACCAGTTCTCCTCATTGGCAAAACCTGGCCCTGTCTGACTGGTTTCGCTTCTCCCTTCGTCAAGAAGCAGTTGTGGGGGAAGAAGTTCCAGACCCCTGAAGATGCCTGAGCTCTAACAAGGGCGTAATCTTCACTGCACCTTGGTCAGTGTGGTCGGGTGCCTTCTGCAAGTGGTCTGAGAAGATGACTAACTGCATCAGGGCGGAGGGAGAATGCTTCAAGAAGCTGGACTAGTCTGCTGGTCGGTAGGTGTCCTCAGGCAGTCATATCTCAGGCTTCATTTGAAAAAAAAATATATATATATGTATATAATTTTCTTTGAATGTGGTGACAGTTCCCAAATGGACCAGTTTGCTTGCAGGCCACTGAGGCTGGTAAACCATCCCCAGTTTTGCAAAATGGACTGTCCCTCATCATGCTACACTTGATATTCAGCGAAAAAAAGGGCAGCCACAAGAGCTGGAGCCCACAGGTCCTAATGCTTTGTCTTAATACCCATCCTTTCCCAAATAACCTGTTTAGAAATGAAACGGAGTCGCCCTCACAGAGTGGAAAATAGGGGACGGTCAGATGAGTCGTTAGAAGGTCACAGAAGTCAAACTTGAAATGAAACAAATGCCACCCCTCTCTGTTGGCATGGTGACAGGAGTGGAAGGACATGGGAGTGGAACAGCTACAAGTGTCCACTGTCGACTTCACGGGCACGCCATCCCAGGACAAGATCCAACTGGCCATCCAGTTCATCATGCGGCATCGCCAGCTGAACCAGTCGGTCTATGTGCACTGCAAGGCAGGCCGGACACGCAGCGTTACTGTCGTCGCCTGCTATCTGATCCAGGTGAGCAAGGCTTGTTGTGGGGGGGGGAGGGGGGGTTAACACAATAAGTACCAGGTCATTTTGAGGAAAAAGTTTGGGATGCTAGGGAAAGGGAGGGAGGGGGGAAATGGGAATGTTTTTCAGTTTGAATTATATCTCCATGTTCTGGAGATTCCATACCTGTAATTTTGTCTCTTTGACTCTGTGCCCCCCCCTGCCCCCCCCCCCCCCCCCCTCCTCTTTAATGTGTCCACTGATTTCCTGCATTTATGGTACATTCACCCAAGTTTGTAAGGAGTATCTACACTTTTTCCTGGTGTAACAATTCGTAGCATTCTAGTTTGTTGTTGTGATGTGGCCGCTGTGCAGTGAGCATTGGCCCATAGAATGGGCACTGGCTGTTCATTCTGTAGAGCTGTTTGCTAATGCAGCCTTTGCAAGGGTATTTGTGGTTACATCGCGACATTTTCACTGGTTTTTGTCAGCTGTGACTATAAATCAAGCCTGGTTTTACTGGTCTAAATGAAAGAAGTGAATAGTTCAGCCATCTTGTTATGAATTGATGTGCATTTTGTAGAAAGTTGTCTTCGTTTCATTTTCAAGGTAGGGCATTTTTTTTACCCTGTATGGTGACAACCCTGAACAGGCCCCACGCAGTCAGTTTTTACCCTGTATGGTGACAACCCTGAACAGGCCTCACGCAGTCAGTTTTTACCCTGTATGGTAACAACCCTGAACAGGCCCCACGCAGTCAGTTTTTACCCTGTATGCTGACAACCCTGAACAGGCCCCACGCAGTCGGCTAGGCTGTTTTAAAATTGAAACTGAGTGGCTTTTCTTCATTGTCTGATTTACTTTAGGGAGAGGGCAGTGAATGAAGGAGTAAAGATAATAGATCAGACCAAAAAGACTCTGTAGAAAAAAAGGAGAGAACTTCCTATGACGCCATATTTGAAAATTTAAGGTGCAAGTAAAAGTTATGTCCCATACAGATTTGCTCTGATTTTTGGTCTTTTGAGTTGATTTCTCTGAGTACTGTCATTGTGTTGTTTGTCTCTGCAAAAAAACGACCAGAAAAACAAAAAGGTATTGGTATGTCATTGTTTTACTTTAATTCAGCCTTCAGCTATTTATAGTGTTGATGTTTTGCAGTATCTGCCCATTTCTCTTGTATTTTGCACTGCATGAGGATCCGATGTCTTGCCTCTGACATCAAGTAGAATGACTTTTTGGAAGGAAGAAACAGTGCAATGTCTCCACATCAAATCACAAGATTTTGTCATTAGAATAAAAGAAAAATTTTCATCTGTAGCTTTAAACAATATGGAATGGGATTCTCATTTGAGATACTTCGATGGCATTGAAAATAAGGCCAGCATATGCTTACAAAACCATTGATACATAGCAGTGCTCTGAATGTGAACCAGACCTGTGATACACAACTTGAGTTTTGCTTCCCTCACTCTTGGAGAATAAGTCACAATATTATCATAAACATTAAGTAATAAAGTTAGTACACTTTGGGATAGGGTCAGGGTACTTCTCAATGAGAACAGTGAAAATGGGGGTGGGAGGTGGGTGGATGTGTATACTCAAACTCTGTGAACAGTTAAAAAATTTAGAAAGAGAGGGTGTTAGTTACCCCAAGGACATAGACAAACAAAGTGCAGGCCCAAGGACATAGACAAAGTACAGGACAAGGCAGAATGCATTTCGACTTCTTGGGTCTTCTTCAGGCAAAAACAAATAACATTTATGACAGTGAAAACCAGGTGCCGAATATGAAAAGATAAGTGGTTTCACGGTCTTCATTTTCACCGTCCTAAGTGTTGTTTATTTTTACCTGAAGAAGAGACCCAAGAGGTCGAAATGCATTGTGTTTGGTCCTGTACTTTGTTTGTCTGTGTCCTTGGCGGTAACTAACACCTTTTCTTTCTAAATTTTGCTTCATTTTCTGCCCTCAGTCACTCCATTTTAAAACTTTAGTTCAAAAATGTTTTGGAAAAAAAAAATCCATGTCCCTGTGTGTGTGAACTGTAACCCTTGAAATTTTATATAAAAAAAAAAAAAGAAGAAGAAAACATTTTTGCCAGTACAAGTCTTGTTTGTTGCATTATGTTTGCTGTTTGCTTAATGGAAATCACTGCTTTTTTTTTCAACAATCATCTTCATTTTTTTCTCTGCAAATACTTGTATCAACAGGCTTGTGATTTAATGTTCTTTAGAAGGATTCATGTATCATCCATGTGCATGCCAATGTCAGCAGCTTGTGAAATATTGTTTTGTATAGTGATCCAAATATAATTCATGTGTGTGCTCATGTTGGTGAATTTTTCAGTGAAATGACCAGAATGTAATTCACGTACCTGGGTGAATTGGTTATTTTGTTGGGGAAGGAGTTTGCAGTTGGAAGTTGAAAGTATAGATCAAGGGCATGAGGAGCCATCAGTTGCTGAGATGGTCATCCCCATCTTGTTCACCAGGGAAATTGTGGGGAACATGGCTCAAATCTGCACACTGTGGTAATAATTCAATGCTATAATAAACAGTATGGAACAGTTTTGGAACAAATTCTAGAACATCTCGAAAAGAATCGCCTTTTGAATCCTCATCAATCTGCTTACAGACAAGGCCATAGTTGTGAGACAGCACTCCTCCGTATAGTCAATGACCTCCTCTGCGGGCTTGACGATGGGAACGTTTCCTTATTAGCGATGTTAGACCTCTCTGCAGCATTTGACACGATCGATCATAATATTTTGTTCTCACGGCTTCAAACTTCCTTTGGATTCAAAGACACAGTTCTCGACTGGATTATCTCTTACTTGACTGGACGTACTCAGACAGTGTGTGTACAGGGAAGATACTCAGACAGTTCTCCTCTTAGGTACGGTGTGCCTCAGGGTTCTGTACTTGGGCCAGTCCTTTTTGTGCTGTATGCTAGTCCTGTGTCTGACGTCATCAGTGGTCACGCCATGTCGCATGAGAGCTTTGCTGACGATACTCAGCTTCATCAGTCGGCTCCCATTGCTGAAACTGACTCACTGATTTCTCGGATGCGGGGCTGCATTGCAGACCTGAAGGACTGGATGACAACCAACAAACTACAACTAAACGACGACAAGACGGAACTCATGTTCGTGACAAAACAGCCTAACCATCCTTCTCTGCCTTCAACTGTCACTATCAATGACTGTGCTGTCTCTGTCTCCACCTCTGTCCGCAGTCTAGGGGTCATACTTGACCAATCCCTCTCCTTTGAGAAACAGGTTTCAAATATTTGCAAGATTGCCTATTTAGAACTAAGAAGAATCAGCTCTGTACGTCACCTTCTCTCTACAGATGCTACAAAAACTCTCATTTGTGCATTTGTCTTATCTAGAATAGATTACTGCAACTCACTTTTGGCCGGCCTTCCAAAATACCTGATAGAAAGATTACAGCGAATCCAAAATCATGCAGCCCGAGTCGTCTGTAGAGCAAGAAAACATGCTCACATTTCGCCTCTCCTCCACTCTCTTCACTGGCTATCTGTCTCAAACCGTATCTCGTACAAAATCTCAACTCTCACTTTCTCTGCTCTCTTTGAAAATGGACCTTCTTATCTCTCAGATCTCCTTAAAATCTACACCCCCTCTCGACAACTACGCTCCTGTGCTGACGACTGCCTTCTGCGAATGACTCGCTTCAGGACTACTACTGGTGAAAGATCTTTCTCTTTTCAAGCTCCAGCGACGTGGAACAGACTGCCAGACTGTCTCAGACATTCAGATTCTATCTCTTCTTTCAAGTCTAAACTTAAAACCCATCTATTTTCTCATAATTAGCCAATGCTGTGGGGAGAGGGGGAGGGGGGGGGGTACAACCTAACTCATAGCCGTCTGGGCCTTTTCAAATGTAGCGTATGTGTATGTTCTCTATTATATGTATTTGTTGTATGATTGAACGTTATAGGATTAAGTTTTTGTAGTGATATTTGAAGAATAAGTGAATGTCACATTGGTAGGATTAGGATTTGTTAGTTATTGTAGTAATAGTATTTGTAGTTGGGTGTAAGGTGTATTATTGTATATGAGAAGGGTGAATGTAGTATGACTTTGTAAAGCGCTTAGAGAAATTCGTTTGATTAAGCGCTATATAAGAAATCATTATTATTATTATTATTATATTAATAAGCCTGTCTAGTTCCTTTCTGTTTTTTTTTTTTTTTTATTCACCAATGTATTTTTTTTCGCTGGAGATAGGCATGTGCCTACCTAATGCATCCCACCCCCTTCATCCCACTTTGACTATGCTTGCTGTTGTCTACAGGTTTGTGATAGTTCTTCAACCTAATGACTCATGAGCAATCCCTGTCTACAGGCCAATCAGTGGACACCAGAGGAAGCGGTGAACTTTGTCAAAAGCAAGCGACCCCACATCTGGCTGCGAGAGAAACAGCTGAAATCTATAGCAGCTTTCTTCAATAGCCGTGGCTTCTCCTCCTCCTCCTCCTCCTCCTCTTCCTCCTCCTCCTCCTCCTCACTTCCTTCCAAAGAGTGAACTTCCCATGGCACGTTACACTGACAGAATCTCCTTGGGTCAGTGTGAAAAGCATGATGGGATGTTTGTTTTACGAATCTGATTACATTTATGTGGTCATGATTCTTTGCTGTGGTTTTAAAGCTCAGATCAGCTTTTTTTTTTACGTATGATAAACCCAAATGTGGGTGATTTGGATCTAATTTGAGTCGCCGCCATTTTAAACTATCAGCACGAGGTTTGAAGATGATGAACTACCCAGTTTTGTGATGTTTTGTGTGAAGAGAGAAATAGGTTTGAGGCTTGAATTGTGTTGATTGGCTGTTGGTTTTGCAGTTCTCCATGATGGTTTTTCAAAGCTCAGCATACCATTGTTTCATGTGGAGAATGTAAAGAAAATGCCTGTATTGTAAATGACATTGGGTGGACAATGTAAAGAAAATGCCTGTATTATAAATGACATTGGGCGAGATGCAGGGATGCAGTGCAGGCTATGGGGATGTCTAGCTCCATAGGACATGCAAATTCATCTGAGAAATAGAAGTGTGAAATCTGCAGATGAACAAGAAGGACATAGGTCATTTAAGGTCTTCCATGAAGTTCCCATGACACTTGGGAACAAGGGGAATGCATTGTGTCTTGTTTTTCTTTGGATATGAATGGCATTATTACAAACTCTGACAAACTTGAAAACATGGGAGTGAGCTTTTTTTTTTCAATTGAATTGTTATGGTATACTTATAAGTGAAGAACAGAGTAATCTGTCACTTAGTTGTACCATGAAATTCATAGAAAAGAACATTCTTTTAAAAAAAAAGAAAAAAAAAGCCAGCAGTGAAAACTGACGTGTTCAACAAATGTAATGCCTGCATGCAAATATCACAGATAAGGGTAACATGTTACAAGATGAGGTTGAACTAATTCTGAGCAAAGCACAAAAAGAAACTGATTTCAGTTATCTGTAGTCTCAGAAATGTGTGCAGTTAAACACTGAGACAACACTATGATGACAGTTAACATTCACTGAATAAAATTCAGTTCACTCTGAAAGTGGGGCTGGCAATTTATCCACATTATTAGCATCCAGTGACACATTCATCTCTTGACGGCCAGGGGTTTATCCCCCTTTTGAACTCCTACATGCCAGAGCAAAAGCTGAATTTCTGCTCAACCCCATTTGCTTTGAAAACAGCTCACAGACAACGAAAAGAATCCCATCCACATGTTGTGTAGACAGAAGTGAAACAAAACCAGTGTACTTTACTATTTTGTCCTCATTGTGGCCCTTAAATAAACAAAATGCTTGCACCATGCTCTCCCATGTGGTTTGACCACCTGTCGACCTCTCCCACCTCACGCCACTTCGAAGTAAATGTCTGCTGACTCTATCAGTCAACTGTCAGTGGACTTGATTCTGTGGCAAAAATGGTTAGAGCCTCCCACGTTGCCTGTGCAGGAGTTATGAGAGCTGGGATCAGACAGCCACTGGTTTGCAGCCAATGTCCGACAATCACTGACGTAGGTGGCAAGGAGGATGGTGGACTTAACTGCCAACAGGATACCTTAGCGCACAGTGGGTGTCCTTGGTCATGTGGAGCTTTGCCACTTTTAGTTAGTTGAGAAGCAGTACAACATTGCAGCAGAAGAGATACAGAGTCAGACGTCTGATAGTACCAGAGCCGCTACCTTGTGAGGCAGTCAAGGGGAAATCAGTAGTCATGTTGTCTGGTACGCTGTGATCTTCATGTCATTTCTGACTATCTGATCCCTAGGAGTGAAAGTGCACATGTGCATGTTAGTGGAGACAATCATTACCTGTATTGTATTATTTTGTTGCCCGTGATATATGTCGTACCTGTTTGTGTTGTTTATGTACTTTAAACCTGTTTTGATATTCATGGATGAATATATGTTCATAGTTTCAATTTGTCATCCTCTGTGATTGTAAAGTGCCACACATTCATATGACAGTATATTTACAGTTTGTGTGTGTATGTGTGTGTGTGTGTATGTGTGTGTGTGTGTGTGTGTGTGTGTGTGTGTGTGTGTGTGTGTGAAATTGGTGCATTATTTTCTGAGTGTCGGATCAGACTATTGGGGGCCGGAATAGCTCAGTTGGTAGAGCGCTGGACTCATGATCCTGGGGTTGTGGGTTCAAATTTCGGTACAGGGTTTTTTTCCCCTCAGAGTTAATATTGGTTCTGACTCCATTCCCCATACAGTCCTTCGAATGAGACTATAAACCGAGGTTCCGTGTGTGAACGCACGCACAACATCTTGCACACACGTAAAATCCCATCACCAACTTTCAGAAGAGAAGGCCAGTTTGGCCGTTAGTATGGATGACATGTTACACATTGCATGCACCTTCCCTGAAGATGGAGTATGACTGCCGTAATGGCGGGATAAAAAACGGACATACACACAAAATTCCACTGCCTGTCTACACAGGCAGTGTCCGCAGGAGTATCAGCCTGCGTATGCAGAAAGAAAGAAAGAAAAGAAAGGATCAGACTATTCATCATATGAACAGAGTTTCGGATTGTTGAAGTGCCCCACCATATAAGCAAACAAGATGCGAAGCATATAAACGTACTCCCAGTTTTCCAAACCGCTTATAAATCGGCCAAGTGCTTTGTGAGATAAGAAATAAAGGCAAAATAACGGTTTTAACGGTTATTTAACTGATGTACACTTTTGAAACTGGTATTTTAGTCCTCACTGGGCTAAAGCCTGTGTACATACCAAATTTCATCCAAATCGGACAATATGTCAAGAATAACGGTTTTTAACAGTCAAATTTTGAAACACTACATGGAAGTGCCATTTGTGTGTGATAACCTTTCTATATACCAAATTTCATTAAAACCCACCAATATATAAAAAATAACCGCAAAAGAACGGTTTAACGGTTCTATAACCGATATACACTTTTGAAACCGGTATTTTAGTCCTCACTGGGCTAAAGCCTGTGTACATATCAAATTCCATCCAAATCGGACAATATGTCAAGAATAACGGTTTTTAACGGTCAAATTTTGAAACACTATATAGAAGTGCCATTTGTGTGTGATAACCTTTCTATATACCAAATTTCATTAAAATCCACCTACATATAAGAAATAACGGCAGAATAACGGTTTTTGACGGTTGTTTAATCCATTTTCAGCATTATACCACTTACATATGGACAGAGGCTCTGATTTGTCACATTCATCTCTTGAAGGAAACATTGGTACACTAATCCAAACCGCTTATAAATTGGCCAAATACTTTGAGATATTCCATAAAGAAGAAAAACCGTTACAGGCCGTTACAACCGTTAGTAACGGCTATAATGGGACAAACTAAAACATCAGACATCATCCGTGACCCATAATGAACATACCTGCTAATTTTCATAAAGGTTGGCCAAGTACTTTTTGAGATATTCCATAAAGAAGAAAAACTGTTACAGCCATTAGTAATGGTTACAACGGTAAACTAAAACATCGGGCATTATTCGTGACCCATAATAAACATACCTACAAATTTTCAGAAAGATCGGCCAAGTACTTTCTGAGATATTCCATAAAGAAGAAAAACCGTTACAGGCCATTACAGCCATTAGTAACGGCTATAATGAGGTAAACTAAAACATCGGGCATCATCCGTGACCCATAATGAACGTACCTGCTCATTTTTACAAACATCGGCCAAGTACTTTCTGAGATATTCCGTAAAGAAGAAAAACCATTACAGGCCGTTACAGCCGTTAGTAATGGCTATAGCGGTAAACTAAAACATCGGGCATCATCCGTAGCCCATAGTGAACATATCTACAAATTTTCAGAAAGATCGGCCCTGTAGTTTTGTCTGGAGCGAGTGGAACACATTTTGACCATGGACACACAGACACACACACAGACAGCATTTCTTCGTTCCCATTCTAAAGTACTCCCTGTTCTATAAGAACTGGGAGTACAAAAATAAGGGAAAATGATCTGACAAATCATACTTTGGCCAGATGTGTGCCAATCAACCACATCAGTCAGCTGGTGTTTGACCACTGTTTTGAAACACTGTCAGCATGGATAGTCGGAAAAACAGCTTCAAAAAGAATGTTTCAAATGGAAGTGTATCGTATGATCTGTTTTGATTTGCTGTATTAAATTAAGGAACTGTGATTCAGATCATTTCAGCATGCTTCTGAGGAAGATGGCAGAATTTGATTCAGACTATACTGGCCTTTTCATCAAGTAAGGCAAGTAATTCAGTGCGGGCTATGCTATCAGTTGGCAAAAGGTCGACCATCCAGTGAGGCAAGTAATTCAGTGCAGGCTATGCTATCAGTTGGCAAAAGTCGACCATCCAGTGAGGCAAGTAATTCAGTGCAGGCTATGCTATCATTTGGCAAAAGGTCGACCATCCAGTGAGGCAAGTAATTCAGTGCAGGCTATCCTATCAGTTGGCAAAGGTTGAGTCCAGAGGCTTAGGAAGGTAAACCTGGTCTTAACTGAAGGAACCGTTGGTACATTAATCACCATAGCAGAATTTCATAGTTTCTCTCTTAACTGGAGGAACCATTGGTACATTAATCTACATGGCAAAGTAACATAGTTTCTCTCTTAACTGGAGGAACCATTGGTACATTAATCTACATGGCAAAGTAACATAGTTTCTCTCTTAACTGGAGGAACCATTGGTACATTAATCTACATGGCAAAGTTACATAGTTTCTCTCTTAACTGGAGGAACCATTGGTACATTAATCTACATGGCAAAGTAACATAGTTTCTCTCTTAACTGGAGGAACCATTGGTACATTAATCTACATGGCAAAGTTACATAGTTTCTCTCTTAAATGGAAGAACCATTGGTACATTAATCTACATGGCAAAGTTACATAGTTTCTCTCTTAACTGAAAGAAACATTGGTACACTAATCTACATGGCAAAGCAACATAGTTTCTCACTTAACTGAAGGAACCATTGGTACATTAATCTACATGGCAAAGTTACATAGTTTCTCTCTTAACTGAAGGAACCATTGGTATACTAATAACCGTAGCAAAGTTACGTAGTTTCTCTCTTAACTGAAGGAACCACTGGTACATTAATCTACATGGCAAAGTTACATAGTTTTCTCTTAATTGAAGCCCACAATCCACAATCTAATTCACAGAATTACGACTGGCTAAGAATTGATTCTTTATTGAACAGTCTTTTCTCAAGGTAGACAACACAGCCCACAACACTGCTCACTGGTGCCTGACCTACTTTTATTGTTTGGTCCACTGAACTTTGAACTGTTGTAAGTAGGCAGTGAAATCAATTTCTGTGATCTCGTTGTCCAAAATTTAACTGATTCATTTCCAAAGCAGATGGACGTGAATATTTTTGTTATACTGAACCAAAATGTTACTTAAAAATTGAGAATAGACATTAAGGTCAGCCAACTACAAACTCATTTCATTTGCAAAATTGTCATAAAAAGATTTCCATTATAGGAGGGCTTTTGTATTGTTACTTCCCTTTGCACAAAGCCTGAGAGTGCCCAGAACATGTTTTAAAACATGTTCTTATAGAGTTCTCACATCAGACACCATAAAGATCTTCTTTAGACGCACCCCACCTGATATGATTTTTGAGTGTCTGAAAGAGGTGAACATTTTTCATCTGATCTAAGATTGTATAGAAGAAAGGTTTTAACAAAATTCTGGCATGTTTGTTGAAAATCAGTTTTAAGGAGAGAGAGAGTGTGTGTGAGTGTGTGTGTGTGTGTGTGTGTGTGTGTGTGTGTGCTCTTAATTTTAAGAGTTGACTTCAGCTAGGTGGCAATGATGTGACCCTTTGCAGACGGCTAAGCTTTAAGCAGAATGAATTGAATTAAAACCCAGAGCATGTTGAGCAACCCTTTCTTCACCATGAACCTGGGTTTTTTGAGATTGGCAAACCTCACTGCTCTTGGATTGTGAACCCAAAGGTAAGGCAATTAAAAACGAAGATAGGATCGCAAAAATTGCAAAGTAGGTTTGCGATCTCTTAAGTTTGTTAAGAACAGGCTTTGAGGTACTTGAAAGCTATCTGAAGGTGTGTATGAAATACCTTTCATAGTGCTAAGTCAGTCTGGGCACCCAGCTGTACGCAGGTCTCTTTATGCTGTCTGGGCACCCAGCTGTACGCAGGTCTCTTTATGCTGTCTGGGCACCCAGCTGTACGCAGGTCTCTTTATGCTGTCTGGGCACCCAGCTGTACGCAGGTCTCTTTATGCTGTCTGGGCACCCAGCTGTACGCAGGTCTCTTTATACTGTCTGGGCACCCAGCTGTACATAGGTCTCTTTATGCTGTCTGGGCACCCAGCTGTACATAGATCTCTTTATACTGTCTGGGCACCCAGCTGTACATAGGTCTCTTTATGCTGTCTGGGCACCCAGCTGTACGCAGGTCTCTTTATGCTGTCTGGGCACCCAGCTGTACATAGGTCTCTTTATGCTGTCTGGGCACCCAGCTGTACGCAGGTCTCTTTATGCTGTCTGGGCACCCAGCTGTACATAGGTCTCTTTATGCTGTCTGGGCACCCAGCTGTACGCAGGTCTCTTTATGCTGTCTGGGCACCCAGCTGTACATAGGTCTCTTTATGCTGTCTGGGCACCCAGCTGTACATAGATCTCTTTATACTGTCTGGGCACTAGCTGTACATAGGTCTCTTTATACTGTCTGGGCACCCAGCTGTACATAGGTCTCTTTATACTGTCTGGGCACCCAGCTGTACATAGGTCTCTTTATACTGTCTGGGCACCCAGCTGTACATAGGTCTCTTTATACTGGGGCATGTTGCACACCTACTTACCCATATAATTTCACTGTATTTTGTGCACAGATTTTGAGAAGAGATAATGAACTGAAAAAAAGATGAAAAAAAAAAAATCTTGAGATGAAATTCTTCAGTGGTAGTTGCACTTGTGGTGTGTTAACTACTGTGTTTGTGCGCTGTGAGCAACGAGCGATAACTCTCTTTAATCCGTGCACATGAACTTGCATCTGGATGACGTTGGTACAATACCGGGGTCTACAGGCTCTGAAATATTGAAAAAAGCAGCAAGAGAGCCTGAACTTGTGCCTGAGTATGCAGATGAATCAATTTTGAAAATAATGTGCGCTGGTAGAACCCTTTCTTACGGCAGGTACTGTAAGATTAGGTATCTTTCTACTGTCCACCCTCTGATGTGTGATGCTGTAGATAAAAACGCCCCCCCCCCCACCCCCCTCCTCCGCACCCCTCTCCCCTCACCCTGTTCCATCGCCCAGCCCCACTTTTACAAAAATATGGAAGATGTGTACTCACATTTTGTGGAAAATAAATTCATTTTTGTTGAAAAGTACACCAACAGCAGTTTAAGGGTGAACAGGTCTGATGATGTAGTTTGTCAGGCATTTAAAACTGCATGCATTACAGAATGCATACGGTTCCAACTCACTATTCTCCCGTTGCTCTTCAACTATCATTTTTCTAAACAAACTTGAAAAATGATTTATAAGGCTCTGCCCCAAAACCTAGACAAGCGAATCACAAGACAAAACACAATGCCTTTCGACCTCTGAGGTCTTCATCAGGCAAGAGACAGAACACTCAGGACAACAGAAATGAACGAACAATCACTTATCTTCATCCAGTTCAGTGCAACTTAACACTACCATTTTTTTTTTTTGGTTTCTGTGCAGGTTATTTGGGAACAATTGATGATTAAGACAAAGCATTTCTGGCCAGTAATGTTAGGTCTTTTGAGCACCATTTGGCACCCAAGCAATTCAAACTTTAATTAAAAAGTCAGTAAACTGATGAAAATTGAAGTTTCATATTTTATGGCCCATCATGCCCCTCACTGGTGGTGTGTGCCAGGAATCACAAGGTTATTGAGAAGGTTCTCTGTGCCAGAAATTCTAAAACTGCTTTTCAGACAGAAAGCAAGGATGGTAAAATTATTGTTCTTCTTCAAAGTCAGTACGAGCTAGAAAACGAAGCAGAATGTACCTTTGAAGTGATATGAGGTGACAATGAAAGCGATAACATTCTTTGGAACTTTTTGTTTTGTTTGTTCTGAACTGTCTTCTGGCAACTGTAGAACAGTGGGCAGTGACATTGCCTGTTAGAGATGTTTTGTTTTTCCAAGTGGTTTTATTTTCAAGTGAGGGAGAACATTTCATTCAACTCATGAAAATTTTACATTACTAGTGATCTTCATTTATTTTAAAATTTGTATGACAGTTTTCAACAACAACCCCCATTAAACCTTGATAATGTGATATTTGTAGGGAGGTTTGTTGTTTTTTTTGACTGAATTTTATCCCAGTCTTTTAAAGAAAATTCTGTACTAATAATTTCCTCTTTCTTGTGACTGATTTTTTCCTCCTCATTCAACACCGTCATCCAGCTTTTGTTTGTTTGTTTCTTTTTCTCTGTGTTTGTGACTTGTTCCCTGATCTTTGGGCCACAGAATCTTGACATTTGTTTCTTTCTTTTTCTGTGTTTGTGACTCGTTCCCTGATCGTTGGTCCACAGAATCTTGACATTTGTTTCTTTCTTTTTCTCTGTGTTTGTGACTCGTTCCCTGATCTTTGGGCCACAGAATCTTGACATTTGTTTCTTTCTTTTTCTCTGTGTTTGTGACTCATTCTCTGATCGTTGGTCCACAGAATCTTGACATTTGTTTCTTTCTTCTTCTTCAGTTTACATTAGCTTTGCTGGGATGATTTGCAAGTCAACTTCCACAACCAGACTTTTTTTGTTGCGATTCCAGTCATCAGTCTGTTAGGAGTTCTCAATATCCGATTGCCATCAGGCTACCTACGAGAGGAGATGCTGTCCTGATGCCAAGTCATTTCATTTGAGCCTGTTCTAGTCCAACACATCCAGAACGCTTACATTCTGAGCCCTTGTGAAGTACATGAACGGGCGTATGAGTATGTGTGACAAAAAGACATGTACAGGCGCATGAGCATGTGTGACAAAAAGAAGAGATTGACAGTGTTTATAGTACGCTTGATTAATGCTTTTATTGTTATATGTTAGCACTTGAGGATGAATTTGGTGTATTTTTATGTTTGAATACTGAAGCATGATTTAAAAAAACAACAACGCTACAGATTAGTAAAGGAATGTTCATGACATTGTAATCAAGAAGTCAGAGAGTAATGCAAAGTATGGAGAGAGTGGGAGAAAGGTCCCACAGTGAATGGGAGTGAGGGGGGCAGGGGGACGATAGACAGATAGAGTTGACTTGGACACTGAGAAACAATTAAGAAAAAAAATCAAGAAAAATGGCATTACAATGCTCTCAAAAACATGCAGGTGCACGCGCGCGCACACACACACACACTTACACACACACACACACACACACACACACATTAGAAAGTGATTCAGTGCATTGAATAAATCTTTTTCATGCTAACCATTGTGTCTGTCTGTATCTCTGTTCATTTGGTGGTTGTGGTTGTGTGTGTGTGTGTGTGTGTGTGTGTGTGCTCAAATAGTCATTTGTGTATGTGTATTCTTTTATGTGCATATTCGTTTCTGAATGTGTTTTATGTCTCAAGTGGCAGGTGTGGGAAGGAAGGGGTGGGGTCAAAGATCAGCACAGCAGACGACAGAAGTACTCATATACTCCTGCTGTATCTTTCATAGCAAAAGCTGCTGGAAGTCACGGTTGAGCCCTTTCCATTGGCTGTGGTGCATGTGGCAGTTTGAGAGCATAAAGCAGGAAGAAAGTGTAAAGAGAGTCTGACAGCAGATGGTCAGAACTCCCAAGGAGGCCAGGCAGCATCCAGGTCAGACTGCTAGAAGCCTTTCTACTGTAATTTGAATTCCAGGACAAAAGGTCATGTACAGATCTCAGGATGAAGCCTTTCTGCTGTAGTTTGAATTCCAGGACAAAAGGTCATGTACAGATCTCAGGATGAAGCCTTTCTGCTGTAGTTTGAATTCCAGGACTAAAGGTCATCTATAGATCTGAGCATGAAGCTGATCCCAAGAAGTGCAATATGCTACATTTCAATCCTGTAGAAAGTTGTCTGGAGTGCTTTTTCCCAAATAGCTCATTGTCTGTATTGGCCTGTCAGGACTGCATTCTTTTCTTTCTTCAACATCTTATGTACTGTGTCTCTGTTTTCTTTCTCTTTTGCATTATGATCACCCCACATTTCTGTTGATCTTAGTAGGCACTTGAGGTCTGACCAGCGCATTGGGCTAATGCGTAGGTCAGACATCTGCTGAGTCGTAGCCTTGAGACCCTCTTCTTCAATTCTCTCATCTTAGTTCTTAATTCATTTATCCATCAGCTTCAAATCATGCGTAGTGTGGTCTCAGAACTTAGCGGATGTGGGGTTGCGTATATGGACTAGACCGCACGCAGTGATGCCTCCTTGATGAAACTGGAACTGAAACCCTGCTTATCAGTTCGATTACCATGATGGCCTGGACTAAACAGTTCACCTGGTCTCGGGCATGTGCACTGTGCACATAGCAAATAATACCCAAGGATAGCAAAGAATACCCAGGAGTAGCAAATGATACCCAGGAATATGAACGCAAATTGACACTTCACCATGGTTTCCTTGCTCAGCAGAAGGAAACTGAGACGCTGGATGAAAACAATAGGGATCTGTCACTTTTTGTGTGCAAGTGTGCGCTCAGTTAAAATCTGAATGAAAAACGCCATTCATTTTCTATCTTTTAGTCAAACAAATTATGTATTGTTCATAAAATCAGGTGCTTGCAAATTTGAAAATACTTCGATCAAAACCAGTTCAACATCAATTTAGTGCCTTGAAATTCTGCATGGAGAGTCCATGTGAAGGTTTTATGGGACATCTTCTGTGGGACTTCTTTAGCTACAGTCTTATGATGCAACTTGTCAGGTCTGTCTTGTCAGGTTTTACCATACTGTAACAGGGGACCAGAGGCAAAGATCACCACATTTTTTTTGTTCAGTGATGTCATCTGTCTTGCCCTGTGCTGATCAAAACAGGTTCTGCCATAAACCGCTTGGTCCAAAAAGGCCCTAAACAATCAGCCAGCTGCGCACACTTGTGCACGTGTTTGAGTGATGATCTCTTGCACGAAGATCAGAAACAGCAGTTTGGTTGTCCTCATCACCACTGATCTAGAGAACAGGTCTGTTTACTGCAGTTTCACTTCTTCATTGTCTGTTCACTGCAGGTACAGTTTTTTTCATGTCTGTTCACTGCAGTTTCAGTTTCCTCGATGTCTGTTCACTGTGGTTTCAGCTTCCTCAATGTCTGTTGACTGTGGTTTCAGCTTCCTCAATGTCTGTTGACTGTGGTTTCTGCTTTCTCAATGTCTGTTGACTGTGGTTTCAGCTTCCTCAATGTCTGTTGACTGTGGTTTCTGCTTCCTCAGTGTCTGTTGACTATGGTTTCTGCTTTCTCAATGTCTGTTGACTGTGGTTTCAGCTTTCTCAATGTCTGTTGACTGTGGTTTCTGCTTCCTCAATGTCTGTTGACTGTGGTTTCTGCTTCCTCAATGTCTGTTGACTGTGGTTTCTGCTTCCTCAAGGTCTGTTGACTGTGGTTTCTGCTTTCTCAACGTCTGGTGACTGTGGTTTCTGCTTCCTCAAGGTCTGTTGACTGTGGTTTCTGCTTCCTCAATGTCTGTTGACTGTCGTTTCTACTTCCTCAATGTCTGTTGACTGTGGTTTCAGCTTTCTCAATGTCTGTTGACTGTGGTTTCAGCTTCCTCAATGTCTGTTGACTGTGGTTTCTGCTTCCTCAATGTCTGTTGACTGCGGTTTCAGTTGCTCAATGTCTGTTGACTGCGGTTTCAGTTTCTTCGATGTCTGTTCACTGCAGTTTCAGTTTCCTCGATGTCTGTTCATGGCAAGCAGTTTCAGCTTCCTCGATGTCTGTTCACTGCAAGCAGTTTCAGCTTCCTCGATGCCTGTTTACTGCAGCTGCTGTTTAGTTTCTCGATGTCTTTTTACCGAAGCTTCCTCGGTGTCTGTTCACTGCGGTTTCAGCTTTCTTGAAAACAAATCGAGTTTGCTCTGGGCTGTTCATCATGTAAAGGGCCGTAACTTTCCAACTGCAAGTGTGTCACAATGGCCGTGCCTCACCCACACGCGCGCAGTCGCATACACCTTCACACGAGACTCGACCTCTCCGGGCACAACCGCAATCTGACTCCAATCACACCAAAAATCACTATAAAGATTTCACGAAAATGTCTCCCCCTGGCCAACAACCTCAGCGGGGTTTTTATTTCTTTCTTTCTTTTTCTCTCCAAAGTATATTAACCCCTCACATCAAGCTTGCACGTCATTTCGGCCAATACATATTCTTTTTACTTCCGTTTTTCTTACCACGCTATTGTTAATTACGTGAATTCATAACATTGGTTGGTACATATGGGGACTCATATCCCAAAGATTCAGAATTATGTATTTTTCTTTCCTCTCTCAGATATACCGAATTCCACTCGGAACTCCTTCCCGGCGCAGCGGGATACCAAATAAAATCTTCCCGACACAGCGGGGTAACAATTAGATTCCTCCCAGTACAGCGGGGTAACAAATAAATTCGTCCCGATACGGCGGGGTAATAAGATCTTCCCAGGCTACCGGTCCATCGGACTCCCGTCAGTGTTTCCCTGAACTGGGCGATTGGCTGCTCTCTGACTTGTGTCGGGACTCCAAAATCCCACAATATACGGTCCTGTAATACAGACGACTTATAAATGAAAATTGTATAAAAAGGTACTCACCGATTTTCATCGAATTCTCGAACGACAACCTACCTACCAGATATGTGGATCAGGGAGTTTCAATATCGATCTCAGAACAAAAGAATGCCGAATTATACAATTAATCAAAACTGGATCCACATATCCACTTTCCCTAAGTGTACTTGGGTCTGGCCTCCAGCCCAATACCGCAGCCTACATATCCAACTTGGGGCTTAACCCCTCTCTAGGTCAAGCCTAGTTACATTTACATACATTTGCTGTCTTCTCTCCTGACAGCTCGACCAGTGCAGCAATGAATGACGATTTCTCATCCAGTCGCCTCAGCAGGTGAACACCCCTGAGTTCCACTCTCTTTTTTCCAACACCCAGGGACCGTATTCACTCCCAGTTAACCCCACTCACTGTCTACCCAAAACTCTAAAAATGGCCATTACATTTCATCTTTATAGGCAAACAATCACAACAACAAAAAAACATCACAATAACCAAACCATGGCCTACACTGGGGCCATGACACCCCCCTCCCCAGGGCAAGAATTACCCAAAGGGGAATTCGTCCAAATATAGGGGCAAATCATCAGCAACCAGAATATAACATATTAATGCAAATATGAAAGCAGGTCCTCTGAAACATAAAGCTGAGCACGCATAGCTAAACATCCACAAAATATTGCATGAGTACGTCCGTGTCCGGATCAATACAAAGAGCATAGAACACAAGTTCCACCATCAGCCATAAAGTGCATATATGACCTTTGAATATTGTCACTATACACAAACCCAGGAATGAAACAACAGGATTACCAATAGCCTTGCCCCAACACAGGAACAAGCGCAATGCAAAATACTGCATACAAGCATATGGATGAACGAATCGTTATATGCCAATATTATCATAAGTAAATATATAGTATTTCCATACAATATGAACAAGTTTATGCGAAAAGAAAAAAAAGTAATCTTTGTGTAATGAACACCACCTCACTTGTAACTAACCCATGAACTATGTACAGTTAGTGTCAATATCAACGAGTCTAATCACCAATAGTTTTAAATACTATGGGCATAATTTGCCAAATCAGGCTCAAAACCCTGTTAGACACAGGTCTCCATCTGGGTGTACAAACAGACAAAATGGGAAAGTCAGTCACCAAGGTCCTCAGTCTGGAACGCAAGACAGAAGATGGTGTGGTACTTATGCCCCTGAGGGCAGGTCAGTTTCTGCAGAAGTCTCATCCTCGGGACAGCAAGTCCGCGAAAAACATTGGCAGTACCAGGAATGGGTTCGACCCTAAAATCAAACTCCTGGATGGACAGAGCCCAACGCAGAAGGCGGTTATTTTTCGTCTTTGAAGCTCTCAAAAACGTGAGTGGCCGATGATCAGTTTGTAATACAAACTGCCTTCCTGAAAGAAACCTGGAGAACTTCTCTAACGCCCATACAATAGCGAGACACTCTCGCTCAATAGTGGAGTATCTTTGTTGGGGTTGAGAGAACTTTTTACTGGCATACTGTACAGGGTGAAGTAAGCCATTTCTCTCCTGCATGAGACAAGCCCCCATGCCAGTACTGCTCGCATCTTGGCGCAAGACAAAATCCTGAAGAAGATCTGGGAGGAGGAGAACTGGAATCTATTCAAAATGCTCTGCACTGTCTCTGGGCACTTTTGACAGTCACCCGTCCACTGAATTTGTCTGCGTTTCTCACCCTTGGTGAGATCAGTAAGAGGGGCAGTAATACTAGCGAAGTGCGGTACGTATCGACGATAATACGAAAGTAGACCCAAAAGTGATCGAACTTGTTTCTTGGAAGAGGGTCGATTGACCGACAAAATCTTGTCAACCTTTTTCGCCTCAGGACGAATCTGTCCCACTGATATCATATGACCCAAAAACTCCAGTTCTTGGAACCCGGCATGAATTTTAGATGGGCGAGCAGTCAGCCCGAACTGTCGCAGACGACAGAAAAGAAGGTGCAGAAAATGAAGCAGTTGGTCCCATTGCTGCGTAGCCAACAGAATGTCATCAAAGAAGCTAACAGCTGAAAATGCATGTAGGGTCAAACGACGCATCATCCAGGCAAACGTAGCGGGGCATTTTGGAGCCCAACAGGCATCCACACCCAATGGTACAAACCAAACGAACTGAAATCAACGGCATCTTGTGTAATGGGACACAAGGAACCCGATTTCGTGCGACTGTTCTCTGACACGTGTCACAGGAGTGACAATGTTCGGAAACGGCACGTGAAACGGAAGGTCAGAAGAAAGATCAAGGACACGTTGAAGCGTACGTTTAACACCGCAATGACCCGCAAAGATTGAATCATGCGCAGTGTGCAGCACAATGTCACGCAAATCCTTGGGGACAACAATCTGTTTGACGACATCACCATCTTTAGGAAATAGACGAAAAAGTATGTCATTGTCAACAATGTACGTAGGTGTTGACACTGGAGTTGGCACTTCTAGAAGTACAGACGCGTATAAATGCGACAAAGTTGTGTCACGTCTCTGCATGGCAGCAAGATCTTTTGGACCTACCTGCAACAAAGATAGATCCGGCACCCGCAAAGGTTTTGGCGATGCCTTTCCCGTCTTATCCTGCTGACGTGTACTAACGGCACAAGGAATGAAAGAGCCTCCTGCCCCTGAGCAGGAAGAACTGATCCCTGGTAGATTTCCAAGAATGAAATCTGTGACCGGCTCATCAATAACACAAGCCTCCACACGACCAGAAAAGTAAGGTGTGCAAACATCTACCAAAGCTAGGGGAAACACCTCAATGCGACCTCCAAACGAACGACAACGTTGAGTCTCACCAGTGAATTGCTCTGGCCACATAAATGACCTGCGAACACCTGCCGTAGTACAGCCAGTATCTCGAGGCAAAGATGCCTGAAATCCATTGACTAAACCTGTCTCTACAATGAGACCATCTGTCTCCACATGAGACACCGTGGAGTGTGCAACTCTTTTACTAGTCTGATCCTCAGACACATTAACAGTAGCTGATGATGACGACTGAGTTTGATATGGACACCCATTGGCAAAATGGAAACGACACCCACATCGCCAACAACAAGGAGAATCCGAAGAACTCATCTGAAACTGACCTCTGTGAGAACCTTGACCGCGAAAGAATGACGATTTCTCATCCAGTCGCCTCAGCAGGTGAACACCCCTGAGTTCCACTCTCTTTTTTCCTACACCCAGGGACTGTATTCACTCTCAGTTAACCCCACTCACTGTCTACCCAAAACTCCAGAAATGGCCATTACATTTCATCTTTATAGGCAAACAATCACAACAACAACAAAAATCACAATAACCAAACCATGGCCTACACTGGGGCCATGACAAAGTGTCTATAGCAAGAATATAGTGGCTTGCTTGCTCTCTTTCTAATATACACTTAGGTTCTAACCAAAACAGTCGAGACCTAGAATCAAAGTGTGTTGACGTGGCCACAGCGAAGAAGAAGAAAAACAAGAAAAGCAGTTGCGTATACGCCGCATGTGCGACTACCACACTTCATACAGATGAAAGTTTTTTTTTCCACTACCAAGCAGGATAGTTAAATGGCGAGATTAACACCCTATCAACCGTAGGTTCATAGGACCAAACAAAGTAAAGATTCTCTTCATTATAAACTAGTTGTACCCCCACACTCCCCACTCCCCTCTTTCCTCATACCTTCCCTCCCTTTCTCGAGTCCCCCCTTCTCTGTCCCTTCACTTCTGTCTCCCCCTTCTCTTTCCCTTCACTTCTGTCTCCCCCTTCTCCTTCCCTTCACTTCTGTCTCCCCCTTCTCTGTCCCTTCACTTCTGTCTCCCCCTTCTCCTTCCCTTCACTTCTGTCTCCCCCTTCTCTTTCCCTTCACTTCTGTCTCCCCCTTCTCCTTCCCTTCACTTCTGTCTCCCCCTTCTCTGTCCCTTCACTTCTGTCTCCCCCTTCTCTGTCCCTTCACTTCTGTCTCCCCCTTCTCTGTCCCTTCACTTCTGTCTCCCCCTTCTCTTTCCCTTCACTTCTGTCTCCCCCTTCTCCTTCCCTTCACTTCTGTCTCCCCCTTCTCTTTCCCTTCACTCCTGTCTCCCCCTTCTCTGTCCCTTCACTCCTGTCTCCCCCTTCTCCTTCCCTTCACTCCTGTCTCCCCCTTCTCTGTCCCTTCACTTCTGTCTCCCCCTTCTCTGTCCCTTCACTTCTGTCTCCCCCTTCTCTGTCCCTTCACTTCTGTCTCCCCCTTCTCTTTCCCTTCACTTCTGTCTCCCCCTTCTCTTTCCCTTCACTTCTGTCTCCCCCTTCTCTGTCCCTTCACTCCTGTCTCCCCCTTCTCTGTCCCTTCACTTCTGTCTCCCCCTTCTCTGTCCCTTCACTCCTGTCCCTTCTCTTCCTTCACTCTGCTCCCCCTTCTCTGTCCCTTCACTTCTGTCTCCCCCTTCTCTGTCCCTTCACTCCTGTCTCCCCTTCTCTGTCTTCTCGTCCTTCTTCCTTCCTCTGTCCCCTTCCACTTCCCTGTCTCCCCCTTCTCTGTCCCTTCACTTCCTGTCTCCCCCTTCTCCTGTCCCTTCACTTCTGTCTCCTCCCCCCCCTTCTCTATCCCTTCACTTCTGTCTCCCCCTTCTCTGTCCCTTCACTCCTGTCTCCCCCTTCTCTGTCCCTTCACTTCTGTCTCCCCCCCCCCCCCCTTCTCTGTCCCTTCACTTCTGTCTCCCCCTTCTCTATCCCTTCACTTCTGTCTCCCCCTTCTCTGTCCCTTCACTCCTGTCTCCCCCTTCTCTGTCCCTTCACTCCTGTCTCCCCCTTCTCTGTCCCTTCACTTCTGTCTCCCCCCCCCCTTCTCTGTCCCTTCACTTCTGTCTCCCCCTTCTCTGTCCCTTCACTTCTGTCTCCCCCTTCTCTGTCCCTTCACTCCTGTCTCCCCCTTCTCTGTCCCTTCACTCCTGTCTCCCCTTCTCTGTCCCTTCACTTCTGTCTCCCCCTTCTCTGTCCCTTCACTTCTGTCTCCCCCTTCTCTTTCCTTCACTCCTGTCTCCCCCTTCTCTGTCCCTTCACTCCTGTCTCCCCCTTCTCTGTCCCTTCACTTCTGTCTCCCCCTTCTCTGTCCCTTCACTCCTGTCTCCCCCTTCTCTGTCCCTTCACTTCTGTCTCCCCCTTCTCTGTCCCTTCACTTCTGTCTCCCCCTTCTCTGTCCCTTCACTTCTGTCTCCCCCTTCTCTGTCCCTTCACTCCTGTCTCCCCCCTTCTCTGTCCCTTCACTTCTGTCTCCCCCCCCCCTTCTCTGTCCCTTCACTTCTGTCTCCCTCTTCTCTGTCCCTTCACTTCTGTCTCCCCCTTCTCTGTCCCTTCACTCCTGTCTCCCCCTTCTCTCTCCCTTCACTCCGGTCTCCCCCTTCTCTTTCCTTCACTTCTGTCTCTCCCTTCTCTTTCCCTTCACTCCTGTCTCCCCCTTCTCTTTCCCTTCACTCCTGTCTCCCCCTCTTCTCTATCCCTTCACTCCTGTCTCCCCCTTCTCTGTCCCTTCACTTCTGTCTCCCCCTTCTCTGTCCCTTCACTCCTGTCTCCCCCTTCTCTGTCCCTTCACTTCTGTCTCCCCCTTCTCTGTCCCTTCACTTCTGTCTCCCCCTTCTCTGTCCCTTCACTCCTGTCTCCCCCTTCTCTGTCCCTTCACTCCTGTCTCCCCCTTCTCTGTCCCTTCACTCCTGTCTCCCCCTTCTCCCATTCCACATCACCCTGCTCCCCTGTCCTCTTCCCAAGCCCCGTCTTCGTCTATTCCCGTCCTTGTCCCTCCTCCCCGTCTCACATCTCCTCCCCTCATCCCCTTTACTCATTCCCCTTCCTGACCTCTCCTCCTCCTCCTCCTCCCCCTTTACCTTCGACCCTCTCCGGGTTCCTGGGCGAAAGAAAAAGGGGGAAAATGTTGAACCCATGTCAAACTATGGTGACGCTCTTCTACCTGAACTACGGCGGCTGACAGAAAGCATGGTGTTATATGAACACCAACAACGAGGCGTATTTGACTCTCTTGGAATCCCGACATCTTTTCGCTTCACTGTGTGGTTGCATTGAATGCAAATGAAACGGCATTTTCACTCAACAGTTATCAGCTTTGGATCTATACAATATGTTAATGAGTCACCACGCCAGCTTTAGAGAAGAAAGACGAAAGCTTTGAATTTGTACAATCGACGAAACTGCGTCCAGCAAAGACAGGCGGGACACAGAGAGAAAGAGTGCGCCTTATATAGATAGGGGAAAATATAATCGTGGATTAAGGCAATGAAAAAGGAGGGGGGGGGGGAGGGAGGGAGGGAGCTTAAGATTACAAATTAAGCCCAGTGAGGTTTTGGGGAAAATGTACAATCTAAGACTTAAAGTAAAGCAAGCTTTTTAACTGGAGATGAAGGAAACATTGCTCTAACAGACATGGATAAAGCTAACACTATACATCAGTATTTCTCAAGTGTGTTCACAAAAAAAAAAAAAAAAAGAAATACCGTCTGCACCAACTGGCAGATGGCAGTATGGTGACCGATTCAAAAGTCACCCAAAAAGCGATTTAGAGAAGGATGAACAAGCTTAACGGAAACAATCATCAATTCCTTAAGTAATGGCCAAATTTTGAAAGAAACAGAAAATTATAAATACCTTTAAGCATTGAAATCATATGGATATGAGAAGTATCCGCAGGCAACATATTTTATCACCTTCAAAACATTTGTTGACAAGTGGAAATACTTTGAAAAGACTAATAAACAAACATAAGACCTTGAGCTTATCAACAGATCTTTAATATTACAATCAGGCTAGTAAGGAATCATAAGACCTTGAGCTTATTAACAAAGACCTTTAAAATTACAGTCAACCATACAGGAAGAATGGAATTCTTCAGAGTGACGGTTATCCGCATTTATTAACAAAGACCTTTAAAATTACAGTCAACCATACAGGAAGAATGGAATTCTAACAGGAAGAATGGAATTCTAACAGGAAGAATGGAATTCTAACAGGAAGAATGGAATTCTTCAGAGTGACGGTTATCCGCATTTAGCGCCAGTTATTCTGATTCTGGGTCAGGGGGAACAAATGATTCTGGGTCAGGGGGAACAAATGATTCTGGGTCAGGGGGAACAAATGATTCTGGGTCAGGGGGGACAAATGATTCTGGGTCAGGGGGGACAAATGATTCTGGGTCAGGGGGGACAAATGATTCTGGGTCAGGGGGAACACATGATTCTGGGTCAGGGGGGACAAATGATTTGGGTCAGGGGGACAAATGATTCTGGGTCAGGGGGGACAAATGATTCTGGGTCAGGGGGAACAAATGATTCTGGGTCAGGGGGAACAAATGATTCTGGGTCAGGGGGAACAAATAATTCTGGGGGGACAAATGATTCTGGGTCAGGGGGAACAAATGATTCTGGGTCAGGGGGAACAAATGATTCTGGGTCAGGGGGAACAAATGATTCTGGGTCAGGGGGAACAAATGCTGCTATCATTTCTCTCTCTAAATTTTAACCGTGACAAAGCTGTTTCCCCTCTCATGACGTTGAACTATCCAAAACCTAAAACGCAATCAACTCCGTTCAGAACTATTTTGAAAACGAGCAGCAACCGCACCAGCGTCAAATCTAAAAGCACCCACGCCCCCCCCCCCCCCCTCCACCCACCCATCCCCTTCATCCCCCCTTCCCCCAAGTCTCCTAATCCTTTATACTGAACTTGAAAAGTCCGGAAAGTGATTTGGCGTTCTGATCCTCAGCCCCAAAAATAGTGACGTCACTCTTCCCATCGGGTGGCGTCACTTCCGCCTCCCACACGCCGTCATTTTTCAGATCCATCTTCTGCCCCGCCACCGTCAGTTTGCCCAAAGATGGCGCCGACACTCTGTACAGAGTGGGCTGGCCTCGTGGCACCACCCTGACCAGAGGCATCAGAAGCTTGGCGCGCTGTTGATTGGCTGTGGAGAAGACCTGGGGGTAGGGCTGACATGAAAACTTTCCATCGCAGAACAGGAGGAGATCGGCCACCGGGTGCAGCAGGTCTTTGGCCGGGTGGCTAGAGAACAGTCGCAGCAGGTAGTATCCTCGTTCCGCCAGGCGAGCACTGATGACGGCCCCGCCATCTGTATTCTCAATGATTGTGAACTGCTCGAGGTCGTCTTCGGCGCCAGCGTGCACGAGCTTGGTTTTGAGGGTGACGTAGTGGGTGAAGTAGACAGGGACGGTAACGACGGAGTTCTTCGCAGTGAAGAGGAAGGGGGTGTCAGAGGGGGTGTTGGTGATGGAATGCTGTTTGTCAGTGAGTCGTATTCCACATTCAGTGGCCGTCGGGTTCTGCAGTCCCCACGCCCCGTCCTTCTCAGGGAAAGGGTCCAGCTGGGCTGCCGTTTCTTTACACCTGTCACACATCGGCACCAATGTCCGTCAGTATTGATCTGCTTGTCCTTGTGCTTTCAGATGTCTTCCACATACTGGTCTGTATACATGCACGATTGTATGGAATCTCACTCTGTCTGTCTCTCTCTGTCTCCGTCTCTCTCTCTCTCTCTCTCTCTCTCTCTCTCTCTCTCTCTCTCTCTCTCTCTCTCTCCTCTCCTCTCCTCTCCCCTCTCTCTCTCTCTCTCTCTCTCTCTCTCTCTCTCTCTCTCTCTCTCTCTCAGTAAAATGTCATTTTCTCGTCATATTTTCTTTAAATCGTAAAATTGCTTTCTTTACATAATTATTTCATGGTTTTAACAGATATGCATTTTGTTAAGATGATGCCCATGTACAAACAAACAAACAAAAACAAATAAACAAAAATGTCATTGTGTTTTTACAGTTTATCGATGTTTTGCTTTCCTTAGGGTCTGATTTTTTTTTAAGTGATATAGTGCTTATTCTGTTATTTGTACCACAATGAAAACAAAACATTATTTTGTTGGATTGTTTGTTCTCTCTCCTTCCCTCCCTCCCAGCGCGCGTGTGTGTGTGTGTGTGTGTGTGTGTGGTTTGCATGCGTCCATGAATATACGCCTGCAACTTTATGTATAACGAATTACAGGAGACCCTGTCTGATCAGAGACCACACCCCTCAAAATGATCCCAGGGAAACCCCATGTCTAGTGAATTCAGTGATTTCTCAGGTGAAATAGTTAAACCTTGATTCCCGCGCTAAAGAGATCTCACAGGGGTGACCCTAGCAGTTCTCCTGTCACTTCTACATCATTGGAACACGACGTTTTTCAAGTTGGGAAAAGTCGCTAAATATCGAGCAGTCGACTAATTCCAAGGAGGCTGGTTTTGACTGATGGAGCAAACTGGAATGGCCAGAACCTAGCAAAAAGAAATAGTAACAACTTTGTTTATTTCCACGGTGTAAGATGGCGGCACCACTTAGAACACGCAAGCAGTGAGATTTTTTTTTTTTCCCAATTTTTCTGTCTTATATCTGACCACAATTCAGTCGAGGGCATGTTAAAGCAAGCAAAGCTTCAGATGAATTTATGATTTTCATTGGTATGCTAGTGCTCTTTTTAAGTCAAAAATGGGTAGGCCCTAATTGGTGTATTCTAGTGGCATTTCCTTCTAGCAAAAGAAAGTTAAGTGAGACTGGGGTGAAACTGCAATTCTGAACATGCTGATAACCATAATTCTGAACATTGTTCAGATATACAAGCCCACTGTGTGGAATTTGGAGCCTCTCTCCTATTGCTAGATCAATGATCGCAGATTTTGGTGTAGATCGTGCATAAGTCAAATCACTGTATTAATTTTTCATTTTCAGCTATTTATTGTTCCAAATCAAATTGTCCGACAGCGCCAAGTGGTCCTCTAACTCGCTGTTGCAAGCAATGAACAAAACTGTGGCATTCCCACCACGATACTAAAAGACCGCTGGACGACAGGAATAGGTACGCAACTGGCGCAAGAAAGCATTTCTAAGGTCCACAAACCTTCCCACAAGTCTTGAGGATGAACTTGCAAAGTGTTGACCGTGAAACGATGTTCTGTAATTTCAGTCGAAAGGCTGTAATGGCCCTTGCCAAGGAGACCGCGGCCCGGAATGGCATTGCACGTGGGTTTAATCGTGACAAGGAGACCGCGGCCTGGAATGCATTGCACGTGGGTTTAATCATGACATGGAGACGGCCCGGAATGGCATTGCACGCGGGTTTAATCATGACAAGGAAACAGCGGCCCGGAATGGCATTGCACGTGGGTTTAATCATGACAAGGAGACCGTGGCCCGGAATGGCATTGCACGTGGGTTTAATCATGACATGGAGACCGTGGCCCGGAATGGCATTGCACGTGGGTTTAATCATGACATGGAGACCGTGGCCCGGAATGGCATTGCACGTGGGTTTAATCATGACATGGAGACCGTGGCCCGGAATGGCATTGCACGT
>CM065743.1:21913665-21926165 GCA_033310375.1 Conus canariensis
TTACTTTCTTCTTTGCCCCTTGTTTCTGAAGCTATAACTGGGTACCATTAGTTAATCATCGATTCACGCGTCAAGTGTATTTTTGCTGTGACTAAAGGTGGTTATAATCTGTTTTCTTCTTCTCCCCCCCCCCCCTCCCCTCCCCATCAGTGTTGTAACGAAGCAAAACTACGACGGTGAGTGGTTCTTGAATGCTCATGATGGGTGTGGAGTGGACTGTGTGGATTGGTCAAGGTTTATTGTGGGTTTGTTTCTTTAATGGTGTTTTACACAGTTGACAGCAACAGACAGGGGAACAAAGACCTAGAGGAGCTCGGAGAACATACAGAACTGGAGGAACACAGACATGGAGTTTTAAAGACCTGAAGGAACACGAAGGCGGGGGAACATAGACCTGGAGGAACACAGAGCCGGGAACATAGACCCGAGGGAACACAGAGCCGGGAACATAGACCTGGAGAAACACAGAGCCGGGGAACATAAACCTGAGGGAACACAGAGCTGGGAACATAGACTTGGGGGAAAACACAGAACCCGGGTAGCATAGTCCTGGGCGAACAGAGAGCCAGGGGAATATCGACCTAGAGGAATGCAAAGCCAGGGGAATATAGACCTGGAGGAACACAGAGCCAGGGGAACATAGACCTAGAGGAACACAGAGCCAGAGGAACATAGACCTGGAGGAACACAAAGCCAGGGAATATAGACCTGGAGGAACACAGAGCCAGGGAATATAGACCTGGAGGAACACAGAGCCAGGGGAATATAGACCTGGAGGAACACAGAGCCAGGGGAACATAGACCTGGAGAAACACAGAGCCAGGGGAACATAAATCCGGAGGAACACAAAGTCAGGGAATATAGACCTCGATGAACACAGAGCCAGGGAATATAGACCTGGAGCAACACAAAGCCAGGGGAACATAGACCTGGAGGAACACAGAGCCAGGGGAACATAGACCTGGAGCAACACAGAGCCAGGGGAACATAAACCTGGAGGAATACAAAGTCAGGGAGTATAGACCTGGAGGAACACAGTGCCAGGGAATATAGACCTGGAGGAATACAGAGCCAGGGAATATAGACCTGGAGGAACACAGAGCCAGGGAATATAGACCTAGAGGAACACAGAGCCAGGGGAATATAGACCTGGAGGAACTCGGAGCCAGGGAATATAGACCTGGAGGAACACAGAGCCAGGGAATATAGACCTGGAGGGACACAGAGCCAGGGGAACATAGACCTGGAGCAACACAGAGCCAGGGAATATAGACCTAGAGGAACACAAAGCCAGGGAACATAAACCTGGAGGAACACAAAGCCAGGGAACATAGAGCTGGATGAACACAGAGCCAGGGGAACATAGACCTGGAGGAACACAGAGCCAGGGAACATAAACCTGGAGGAACACAAAGCCAGGGAACATAGACCTGGAGGAACACAGAGCCAGGGAGCATAGACCTAGAGGAACACAGAGCCAGGGGAATATAGACCTGGAGGAACACAGAGCCAGGGAACATAAACCTGGAGGAACATAAAGCCAGGGAACATAGACCTGGAGGAACACAGAGCCAGGGAACATAGACCTGGAGGAACACAAAGCCAGGGAACATAATCCTGGAGGAACACAAAGCCAGGGCACATAGAGCTGGATGAACACAAAGCCAGGGAACATAGAGCTGGATAAACACAAAGCCAGGGAACATAAAACCTGGAGGAACATAAAGCCAGGGGAACATAGACCTGGAAGAACACAGAGCCAGAGAAACATAGACCTGGAGGAACACAAAGCCAGAGGAACATAGAGCTGGATGAACACAAAGCCAGGGAACATAGACCTGGAAGAACACAGACCTGGAGGAACACAGACCTGGAGGAACACAAAGCCAGGGAACATAGACCTGGAAGAACACAGAACCAGGGGAACATAAACATGGAGGAACACAAAGTCAGGGAATATAGACCTGGAGGAACACAGAGCCAGGGGAACATAATCCTGGAGGAACACAAAGCCAGGGAACATAGACCTGGAGGGACACAGAGCCAGGGGAACATAGACCTGGAGGAACACAAAGCCAGGGAACATAGACCTGGAGCAACACAGCCAGGGAACATAGACCTGGAGGAACACAGAGCTGGGAAACAGAGACTTGGGGGAACACAGAGTGGGGGGGAACATAGACCTGGGAGAAAAGCAGAGCGGGGGAACATAGACTTGGGGAAACACTGAGTGTGGGTACATAGACCTAGGGAGCACAGAGCCGGGGGAACATAGACATGGGGGGGAAACAGAGCTAAGGAATGTAGACATGAGGGAACTCAAAGGCGAAGGTACATAGACCTAGGGAGCACAGAGCCGGGGGAACATAGACCTGGGGGGAAACAGCTAAGGAACGTAGACCTGGGGGAAATCAAAGGCGAAGGAAC
This sequence comes from Conus canariensis, assembly GCA_033310375.1. Lineage (NCBI taxonomy): Eukaryota > Metazoa > Mollusca > Gastropoda > Neogastropoda > Conidae > Conus > Conus canariensis. The sequence continues at coordinate 21,916,093 of CM065743.1, forward strand.
ATAGACCTAGGGAACACAGAGCCGAGGGAACATAGACCTAGGGAACACAGAGCCGGGGCAACATAGACCTAGGGAACACAGAGCGGGGGAACATATATATGGGGGGAAACAGAGCCAAGGAACGTAAACCTGGGGGAACACAAAGCCGGGGGAACATAGACCTAGGGAACACAAAGCCGGGGGAACATAGACCTGAGCTGGATAACATTGATCTGGAAAGATATAGAGCTGGGGGAACAAAAACCTGGGGGAACACAGATCTGGGGAACATAGACCTGGAGAAACAGAACTGGGGAACATATACCTGGGGGACACAGAGCCTTGGAATATAGACCTGGGGGAATATACAGCAGGGAATATAGACCTGGGGAACACGGAGCCGGGAGAATATAGACATAGAGGAACGCAGAGCCAGGAGAACATAGACCCGGAGGAACACAAAGCCAGGGGAACATAGACCTAAGAGAACATAGAGCTTGGTGACTGTAGACCTGGTGAAACTCGGAGACCCTGAGGAAGACAGAGCCGGGGGAATACAGACCTGGGCAAACACAGAGCCAAGAGAACATAGACCTTTGGGAAGACAGAGCCAGAGGAACATAGACCTGGAAGAACACAGAGACAGGGGAACATAGGAACATAGACCTGGAGGAAAAAAGAGCCAGAGGAACATAGAGCTGGAGGAATACAGAGCCAGGGAGCATAGACCTCAGAGAACACAGAGCGAGGGGGACATAGACCTGAGAGAACACAGAGCCGGGGAAACATGGACCTGGAAGAGCACAGAGCCTGTGGAAAACAGACTTCGGGAAACAGAGCCACGGGAACATACACGCCCTCCCCCCCCCCCCCCCCCCCCCCCTCCCCCCCCTCCTCCGCCCCCACACACTTCCTTGTTATCTATTATTTCTGTTGTGTTTCGTCATTATCATCATGTTGCTCGTCATCATGGCTAGGTCAATTACGTTCGTCGTCCTTAATCTACATGATGTCATCGTCATCATCGTCGTCGTCGTTCTGTCATGGCAGTCATCATGCAGTTGATCACCTGATGACATAGGTCACAAGAAGATGAACCTTGGAGGGGTCCTGGTCTTTGCCCCTCCCCATCACCTTCAGCAGGTAGGTGGCGACACGCGACGGTCTGACGTAGATTGTGCACGTGCCCGCGTCATCCAGTGACGCCAAAACGTCAGTGCTATGGATTCACACACACACACACACACACACACACACACACACACACACACACACACATACACACGCACGCACACACACACACACACACACACACACACACACACACACACACACAGAGTTACTGATTCTTTATGGACTACAGTGGTCTGCCATACCTTTGTTTTAAAAAAAAATCCGTAAAAATTGCGCGCCAAATTGACCAGCCAGTTTAGGTTATCATTCATGTTACACCAGTAAAAAAAAAAAAAAAAAAAAAAAAAAAAAAAGGTACAGAGGTTAAAAAAAAAGAAGAAAGAAATGGTTTGCCTTCGGACGTGACGGTCCTGTGTTCAAACCGCACATGGCGTCAGATGATCACGGCTTGAAATCCCGCTGTGTCCACTGTGCAGCAGATAGTACCTGATTCAGGTCAGGGAAGGTTAAGGCGGTGAAAGGAAAGGGTGGGCTCCGTCTTCCATCATGCTGTGCTCCGGGCACGGTGAACTTCTAACAGCTCACTGCCCCCACAGTCATTGAGCTGTGGGATTTTAACCTTGAGTGAAAGAAACCCAGGAGAGCCATTCTTCCCTTGTGCGCGTGCGCTGAGCATGGACTGGGGACTGCTGCCTACGTAGCATGTTCAGCGATTTGCTAATTTGTTTATTTTTCCGACCTAGTTTCATAACTTGATATTTGGATGGACAAGTACCTAATACCTAAAACCAGTTGCCAGCTTTTACTGTTTTTTTTTTTTTTTTCTCCTGGCTTATCTTTCGTGTCACCTCAGTGGCACTGCACCCACACCGCTCATTCCGCCATCCACAGCCACAGCCTGGTTTATCCCGGCACAGCCCCGGCACCGGCAATCCACAGGGAGTACTCAATGTCATCAAGATGCAACTCACCAGAGGAGACGGCGCACTGCTGCCGAGTCACTTCGGTGGTGTTCAGTGGTGCCTGTTCTATCTAACATACACAGGACACCTGCCTTCTACGCCTCCTAATGGCGACAATGATTGCTTAGTAACAGAGCCAGCGTCAGTTGGTGTCCCCTCCGGAGGGCGCCACCATGTCCGTCCGACGACAGTCCCCTTGAATTGGCCAGTTCAGATGACCCAAACAGAACATCACCAACGGACGTGAAAAACAGGTCACCGTGACGGCAGGACATAGAAGGTCATAGAATTTAAGACTTTTTATGCGGATCAGTGAGGACGCGGATGATGAAGAAGATGCTACAGATTGCTATTCTTTTCTGAGAGGGTTGCACGCTACGCTTACTTTCATACCAGTGTCAACGAGGCCCGTGAATACAGACACTTGCAGCGTTGATCATGGTCTACTTGAAATTTACTTTCAAAAAGGTCGTTTAGTTGAATTATGTCTGCCGGGAACAGTGCAGACTTTTGCTCGTGTGCTTGTGTATAAATCTATCTTAAGTGTGTGTGTGTGTGTGTGTGTGTGTGTGTGTGTGTGTGTGTGTGTGTGTGTGTGTGTGTGGTGTCGTGCGTGCGTGCGTGCGTGCGTGCGTGCGTGCGTGCGTGTGTGTAAGAAGAGAGAGAGAGAGAGAGAGAGAGAGAGAGAGAGGATTCTCACCCCGGCTCCGACTTTAATCGTCACGAGAACTATTAAGGGTCTATAAACACAACATTGAATAATAGTATGTAGGTGTGTGTATTGTGTCGGTGGTGCGCGTACGTGTGTGTGAAAATGTGTGTGGGAGGGGTGGAGGCAGCAGGGAGAGGAGGAAGGAGAAGGGTAGGTTCGCGGGCGTACGCGCCTGTGTGTATGCGCCAGCACGTGTTGTTCTGGGAACATGTTTTCTGATTGCTTTTTGCTGAAAGATGAGTAACGGTGTGTAAACCTTTTCGGAGCAAGAATTGTGGTTGCTTCCCCTTGACCGTCTTCCCTGTCGACAACTCTGCAGTACGATTTCATCTGCGGAGTTGAATTGGTAAGCAAGATCTGTCTGACCTTCATTGACGGACAGAAGAAAAGTACAACAGTTCATTTTTTTCCCATTTTGGGTTAACCCTAGTCGGAAAAGGGCCAGGGCTTCTCAGTGGGACACATTCACTCCTTGGAGTCTGATTGGGGACAAGGGAGAGCAAACACGACAACCTTTCCGTCACCACCCCCCCCCCCCCCCCCCCCCCCCCCCGGCCCCCCCCCCCCCCCCCTCCTTTAGTCCCGATCATTATCTGACAAATTCATCCGCAGATTTGCGAATCAGGTCTGTTTGACCACGACTGACCGGTTGTAAGTTGTTGACTAGCTCCTATTTTTTTAAGTTTGGACTGGCCCTAACCGCAAATGAGTTTAGGGTTTCTGGGATACATTCAAATAATTTCAATTCTGGCACAACAGTAATCTGCTCTCAGACTGATTTACCGGTCATAGAACGTCATGAACCATGGAAAGACATTATAATGACACAGGACTTCATGAAGCATGGAAAGACATTATAATGACATAGAACGTCATGAAGCATGGAAAGACATTATAATGACACAGGACTTCATGAAGCATGAAAAGACATCATAATGACATAGGACGTCATGAAGCATGGAAAGACATTATAATGACATAGAACGTCATGAAACATGGAAAGACATCATAATGACATAGAACGTCATGAAGCATGGAAAGACATCATAATGACATAGAACGTCATGAACGATGGAAAGACATCATAATGACATAGAACGTCATGAACAATGGAAAGACATCATAATGACATAAACGTCATGAAGCATGGAAAGACATCAAAATGACATAGGACGTCATGAACAATGGAAAGACATCATAATGACATAGAACGTCATGAAGAATGGAAAGACATCATAATGACATAGAACGTCATGAAGCATGGAAAGACATTATAATGACATAGGACGTCATGAAGCATGGAAAGACATCATAATGACATAGGACGTCATGAACAATGGAAAGACATCATAATGACATAGAACGTCATGAAGCATGGGAAGACATCATAATGACATAGGACGTCATGAACAATGGAAAGACATCATAATGACATAGAACGTCATGAAGCATGGAAAGACATCATAATGACATAGAACGTCATGAACAATGGAAAGACATCATAATGACATAGGACGTCATGAACAATGGAAAGACATCATAATGACATAGGACGTCATGAAGCATGGAAAGACATCAAAATGACATAGGACGTCATGAACAATGGAAAGACATCATAATGACATAGAACGTCATGAAGCATGGAAAGACATCATAATGACATAGAACGTCATGAAGCATGGAAAGACATCATAATGACATAGGACGTCATGAAGCATGGAAAAACATCATAATGACATAGAACGTCATGAACAATGGAAAGACATCATAATGACATAGAACGTCATGAAGCATGGAAAGACATCATAATGACATAGAACGTCATGAAGCATGGAAAGACATCATAATGACATAGAACGTCATGAAGCATGGAAAGACATCATAATGACATAGGACGTCATGAAGCATGGAGAGACATCATAATGACAACACTCGATGGGAAGACATGAAGCATGGAAAGACATCATAATGACAATACTCGATGGGAAGACATGAAGCATGGAAAGACATCATAATGACAATACTCGATGGGAAGACAGTAAAATGGAGTCTCTGCCTCCAGCCCCTAAGGACAATATTGGTCTTATTTCTCTCCAGATTAATCTTCGTCGTACATCGCCTAAAATTTGGCACCCCGTACACCATGCGTCTCCGAAAATCCATGTTTTTCTGGAGGAATTAAGCCTCACCGTGTTTTTGTTTTTTTTTTCCTCTAATGTTTGACCAGAACAAACCATTTTTTTCATTACATATGTGGGGCCATGTTTTAATGTGAAAGTCGTTACATTTTGTGGCGATAGCTTAAGAACCGACTTACCAAATGAAAATCAGGACTCTGGGTCATTCAGTGCCCACGACCTACGGCGAAGGTTAAGTAAATTGAAAACCGAAAGACGATGAATTAGAGACTAGGTAGTGTACACCTTCTCATTCTTCACGTGTTTCTCAGCGTATGGGTGAAGTGCTTACTTTACCAACGTACGTATACTTTACTGTCAGCAATACATGGACGAATTAACACTTCTATCCATGTACTGGCTACACGCAATACACTGATCGCTAGCTTTGACTTCACCAATGTATTTGTTACAATTAATTTCAGTTTTTAATTGCTTGTTACAAGCAATACTTAGATAACCACGTACTCATTTATACCTGAACAAGGTACACGTTGTACTTCAGTGCTAACTTCACTTTTACTCATGTCCTCAGAGCAAATCAATACAATGATACATGACCACACCTTGATGCAGGAACTGCTCACAGAAACTGTTGACTGACCTTTAACAAAAACCGGCTACAAACAAGGATTACAGAAACTGTTGACTGACCTTTAACACAAACCGGCTACAAACAAGGATTACAGAAACTGTTGACTGACCTTTAACACAAACCGGCTACAAACAAGGATTACAGAAACTGTTGACTGACCTTTAACACAAACCGGCTACAAACAAGGATTACAGAAACTGTTGACTGACCTTTAACACAAACCGGCTACAAACAAGGATTACAGAAACTGCTGACTGGCTGTTAACACATAAACCATTACAAACAAACAAGGATTACAGAAACTGCTAACTGGCTGTTAACACTTAAACCATTACAAACAAACAAGGATTGTTGACTGCACAGAGGGACCCAGGGTTCATTCACTGCTTGTGGAGCTGACAGTCAACAGTCCTTTGTGGAGTTGACAGTCAACAGTCCTTTATGGAGCTGACAGTCAACAGTCCTTTGTGGAGCTGACAGTCAACAGTCCTTTGTGACAGTCAACAGTCCTTTAAGGAGCTGACAGTCAACAGTCCTTTATGGAGCTGACAGTCAACAGTCCTTTGTGACAGTCAACAGTCCTTTGTGGAGCTGACCGTCAACAGTCCTTTATGGAGCTGACAGTCAACAGTCCTTTAAGGAGCTGACAGTAAACAGTCCTTTGGGGTGCTGACAGTCAACAGTCCTTTACGGACCTGACAGTCAACAGTCCTTTATGGAGCTGACAGTCAACAGTCCATTGCGGAGCTGACAGTCAACAGTCCTTTATGGAGCTGACAGTCAACAGTCCTTTGTGGAGCTGACAGTCAACAGTCCTTTGTGACAGTCAACAGTCCTTTGTAACAGTCAACAGTCCTTTATGGAGCTGACAGTCAACAGTCCTTTGTGGAGCTGACAGTCAACAGTCCTTTGTGGAGCTAACAGTCAACAGTCCTTTGTGGAGCTGACAGTCAACAGTCCTTTGTGGAGCTGACAGTCAACAGTCCTGTGTGGAGCTGACAGTCAACAGGCCTTTATGGGGCTGACAGTCAACAGTCATTTATGGAGCTGATAGTCAACAGTCCTTTGGGGTGCTGACAGTCAATAGTCCTTTATGGGGCTGACAGTCAACAGTCCTTTGTGGGGCTGACAGTCAACAGTCCTTTATGGAGCTGACAGTCAACAGTCCTTTATGGAGCTGACAGTCAACAGTCATTTATGGGGCTGACAGTCAACAGTCCTTTGTGGGGCTGACAGTCAACAGTCCTTTATGGGGATGACAGTCAACAGTCCTTTGGGTTCCTGACATTCAACAGTCCTTTATGGAGCTGACAGTCAACAGTCCGTCATGGAGCTGACAGTCAACAGTCCTTTATGGGGCTGACAGTCAACAGTCCTTTATCGAGCTGACAGTCAACAGTCTTTTATGGAGCTGACAGTCAACAGTCCTTTATGGAGCTGATAGTCAACAGTCCTTTATGGGGTTGACAGTCAACAGTCCTTTATGGAGCTGACAGTCAACAGTCCTTTATGGGGCTCACAGTCAACAGTCGTTCGTGGAGCTGACAGTTAACAGTCCTTTGTGGAGCTGACAGTCAGCAGTCCTTTGTGGAGCTGACAGTCAACAGTCCTTTATGGGGCTGGCAGTCAACAGTCCTTTGTGGAGCTGACAGTCAACAGTCCTTTATGGGGCTGACAGTCAACAGTCCTTTGTGGAGCTGACAGTCAACAGTCCTTTATGGAGCTGACAGTCAACAGTCCTTTATGGAGCTGACAGTCAGCAGTCCTTTATGGGGCTGACAGTCAACAGTCCTTTAGGGTGCTGACAGTCAACAGTCCTTTATGGAGCTGACAGTGAACAGTCCTTTATGGAGCTGACAGACAGCAGTCCTTTATGGGGCTGACAGTCAACAGTCCTTTGTGGAGCTGACAGTCAGCAGTCCTTTAAGGGGCTGACAGTCAACAGTCCTTTGTGGAGCTGACAGTCAGCAGTCCTTTATGGAGCTGACAGTCAACAGTCCTTTTTGGAGCTGACAGTCAACAGTCCTTTGTGGAGCTGACAGTCAACAGTCCTTTATGGGGCTGATAGTCAACAGTCCTTTGTGGAGCTGACAGTCAACAGTCCTTTGTGGAGCTGACAGTCAACAGTCCTGTGTGGAGCTGACAGTCAACAGTCCTTTACGGAGCTGACCGTCAACAGTCCTTTATGGGGCTGACAGTCAACAGTTCTTTGGGGTGCTGACAGTCAACAGTCCTTTGTGGAGCTGACAGTCAACAGTCCTTTATGGGGCTGACAGTCAACAGTCCTTTATGGAGCTGATAGTCAACAGTCCTTTATGGGTCCGACAGTCAACAGTCCTTTGTGAAAGTCAACAGTCCTTTATGGAGCTGACAGTCAACAGTCCTTTATGGAGTTGACAGTCATCAGTCCTTTATGGAGCTGACAGTCATCAGTCCTTTATGCGGCTGACAGTCAACAGTCCTTTGTGACAGTCAACAGTCCTTTATGGAGCTGACAGTCAACAGTCCTTTATGGAGCTGACAGTCAACAGTCCTTTGGGACAGTCAACAGTCCTTTATGGAGATGACAGTCGACAGTCCTTTGTGGAGCTGACAGTCAACAGTCCTTGGAGGCTTGGTTAGCCTAACGGATCAAATATTCTTCTCTTAAGCAACAGGTCTTAGGTTCAATTCTTGCTTGAGGAGACAGCTGGGCAAGTTTTCGACTAAGGAATCATTACTTCGGCGGGTTCCACTTTCAGGCTAAGTCCTGTGTGTGAACGTATGCATTGAAAGCACACAGCGCCAATGTCCTGTGTGTGAACGTATGCATTGAAAGCACACAGCGCCAATGTCCTGTGTGTGAACGTATGCATTGAAAGCACACAGCGCCAATGTCCTGTGTGTGAACGTATGCATTGAAAGCATACCGCGCCAATGTCCTGTGTGTGAACGTATGCATTGAAAGCACACAGCGCCAATGTCCTGTGTGTGAACGTATGCATTGAAAGCACACAGCGCCAATGTCCTGTGTGTGAACGTATGCATTGAAAGCACACAGCGCCAATGTCCTGTGTGTGAACGTATGCATTGAAAGCACACAGCGCCAATGTCCTGTGTGTGAACGTATGCATTGAAAGCACACAGCGCCAATGTCCTGTGTGTGAACGTATGCATTGAAAGCACACAGCGCCAATGTCCTGTGTGTGAACGTATGCATTGAAAGCACACAGCGCCAATGTCCTGTATGTGAACGTATGCATTGAAAGCACACAGCGCCAATGTCCTGTATGTGAACGTATGCATTGAAAGCACACAGCGCCAATGTCCGCATTCATCACCGTAAACGTTTATCCACTGACGGAAAGAAGCTCAAGTCATCATTCCGAAAGTTTCTATCACTGATGGATTATCATCTCTTAGGGGCGTGCATGTGGATAAAGCCCAGACGACAAAATAGGCACAACATGCCCAGACGACAAAATAGGCACAACAAGCCCAGACGACAAAATAAGCACAACATGCCCAGACGACAAAATAGGCACAACAAGCCCAGACGACAAAATAAGCACAACATGCCCAGACGACAAAATAGGCACAACAAGCCCAGACGACAAAATAGGCACAACATACCTAGAGGACAAAATAGGCACAACATACCCAGACGACAAATTAAGCACAACAGGCCCAGACGACAAAATAAGCACAACATGCTCAGACGACAAAACAGGCACAACATGCCCAGACGACAAAATAAGCACAACATGCCCAGACGACAAAATAAGCACAACAGGCCCAGACGACAAAATAAGCACAACATGCCCAGACGACAAAATAAGCACAGCATTCCCAGACGACACAATAAGCACAACATGCCCAGACGACAAAAGAGGCACAACATACCCAGACGACAAAACGGGCACAACATGCCCAGACGACAAAATAAGCACAACATACCCAGACGACAAAACAGGCACAACATGCCCAGACGACAAAATAAGCACAACATGCCCCAGACGACAAAATAAGCACAACATGCCCAGACGACACAATAAGCACAACAGGCCCACACGACACAATAAGCACAACAGGCCCACACGACACAATAAGCACAACATGCCCAGACGACAAAACAGGCACAACATGCTCAGACGACAAAACAGGCACAACATGCTCAGACGAAAAAACAGGCAGAACATGCTCAGACGACAAAAGAGACACAACATGCCCAGACGACAAAAGAGGCGCAACATGCCCAGACGACAAAAGAGGCGCAACATGCCCAGACGACAAAACAAGCACAACAAGCCTGCCCAGACGACAAAATAAGCACAACAGGCCCAGATGACAAAATAAGCACAACATTAAACAAATGAAAAACAACAGCATGTATGCACGGTAAATCTCACCAATCCTTCGTGAAAGAGTAGACTATCGTGTACCGGTAGGATATTTCAAACACACACACACACACACACACACACGCGCGCGCGCGCGCGCGCGGCGCACGCACGCACGCACGCACGCAAACGGGC
>CM065743.1:21931165-21936165 GCA_033310375.1 Conus canariensis
AAGAGCATCAGGACGACCTTACAACATGTCTTAAAGAGCATCAGGAAGACCTTACAACATGTCTTAAAGAGCATCAGGAAGACCTTACAACATGTCTTAAAGAGCATCAGGAAGACCTTACAACATGTCTTAAAGAGCATCAGGAAGACCTTACAACATGTCTTAAAGAGCATCAGGACGACCTTACAACATGTCTTAAAGAGCATCAGGACGACCTTACAACATGTCTTAAAGAGCATCAGGAAGACCTTACAACATGTCTTAAAGAGCATCAGGGACCTTACAAACATGTCTTAAAGAGCATCAGGAAGACCTTACAACATGTCTTAAAGAGCATCAGGAAGACCTTACAACATGTCTTAAAGAGCATCAGGGACCTTACAACATGTCTTAAAGAGCATCAGGAAGACCTTACAACATGTCTTAAAGAGCATCAGGGACCTTACAACATGTCTTAAAGAGCATCAGGGACCTTACAACATGTCTTAAAGAGCATCAGGAAGACCTTACAACTTACCTTAAAGAGCATCAGGAAGACTTTACAACATGTCTTAAAGAGCATTAGGAAGACCTTACAACATATCTTAAAGAGCATCAGGGACCTTACAACATATCTTAAAGAGCATCAATGACCTTACAACAAATCTTAAAGAGCATCAGGAAGATCTCACAACATGTTTCAAAGAGCATCAGGAAGACCTTACAACATGTTTTAAAGAGCATCGGGAAGACTTTACAACATGTCTTAAAGAGCATCAGGAAGACCTTACAACATGTCTTAAAGAGCATCAGGACGACCTTACAACATGTCTTAAAGAGCATCAGGGACCTTACAACATGTCTTAAAGAGCATCAGGAAGACCTTACAACATGTTTTAAAGAGCATCAGGAAGACCTTACAACATGTTTTAAAGAGCATCAGGAAGACTTTACAACATGTCTTAAAGAGCATCAGGACGACCTTACAACATGTCTTAAAGAGCATCAGGAAGACTTTACAACATGTCTTAAAGAGCATCAGGACGACCTTACAACATGTCTTAAAGAGCATCAGGGACCTTACAACATGTCTTAAAGAGCATCAGGAAGACCTTACAACATGTCTTAAAGAGCATCGGGAAGACTTTACAACTTACCTTAAAGAGCATCAGGAAGACTTTACAACATGTCTTAAAGAGCATCAGGAAGACTTTACAACATGTTTTAAAGAGCATCAGGACGACCTTACAACATGTCTTTAAGAGCATCAGGACGACCTTACAACATTCCTTAAAGAGTGTCGGGAAGACCTCACAACTTGCCCTGAACAATATCAGGAATACCGCACAATCAGTCCTGAAGAATATCAGGGAGACTTCCCAGCCTGTTCTTAAGAGCTTTAGGATGACACCACATGTCTTGAAGAGTATCAGAAAGACCATACAACCCGTCCTTCAATTTACGACCTGTCCTCATGTTCATCAGGAAGTCCCTACCTCGAACAATATAGCTTGACGAGTATCAGATTCACAGGACTAAAATCTCATCGTCCAGCATAGTAAAGAAGTGGAGTTGGAGGAAGAGGCGGAGGGGAGGAGAGGGGGTTGTGTCAAGGGGATGGGGTGGGGGATTGATGGAAAGGGGGTTGGGAAAGGGGGGGGGGGTCTCACCGGATGTTGAACGCCATCCAGCAGAAGAGAGCTCGGAGCTTCCGGAGCTCGTCATTGTACTTGGTGGTCAACGTCTTCGCAAGTTCTTCAATAGAATTGGCGGGAGTCTTGGACATCTGCGGAGGAGAAGCGAGCAATGGTGTCTTTTATAGTGGACAGATTATGCTGTGCTTTTACTCACGTTTCCTTTTTCTTATACTGGAAACGCAATAGTTTCGTTTTTCAGACGACAAACAAGGTCATCATGATAAACATATTTGCCTTTTATAGTACATGCAACTTCTTAGATAGTCAACATTTTACCAAAGTAGATAACAAATTTCTGTTATAACTATTCCATATGAAATTTGTTTTAATGTTATGAAAAAAAATAACAACCGATTCTTTGTATAAACATAAATGTTTCAACGCAAGAATCACGTTTCCGTAGTAAAAGAAATCATTTTATAGTACACATTATACTGTCTTTTTCATTCAAAATGAAAGTACACATACATTTTTTTACAATAGATATAATAACTGTGTATTAAACACATTTCTTTCTCAGTAAAATAAAAAGACCACCTCCTCCAGTGCAATCAGAACTCGTTTTGTTATCAGCAGAAATCAATTGTAGCAAGCATCACTGATTCTATGTTTGAAATAATTCTTGTATGATACACATCATTGCATCATTACAATAACCAGTTGCTTGATATATATATATATATATATATATATATATATATTCAATTATAAACAAAGCTTGCCGTTATGTCTTAGATTGAAGAAATAGGGGGAGATAAGCATACATATCTGCAGTGGTAGATAATTCTGCCTAACTAACAGTATGTGCTTGAGTGGGTGAATGGGAAAAATAAAATAAATGCTTCTCAAAATGAACCTTTAGCAAGCTTATAGTCTCCAAGAGGGAGACAGTCTCCAATAGGGAGGAAACTCACTAACATATAACTCCTGGTCAGATACCGATATTTCGAAACCTGATTGTTTCTCCTCAGTGACCGCGGAAAGTGGTAATTTGACTCCTCTGCCTTTTTCGGTTTTAAGAAGAATGCTATCCCAGAAAAAGCTGGTGTGCTTTATATATATATATATTATATATATATATATTATATATATATATATATATATATATATATATTATAAGTACCAAGCACCATTCCAGCAACTTACAGAGCAGCTTGGTGTTGCTATGACTGCAAGAAATATTGAATTATAAACAAAGCTTGCTCTTATGTCTTAGATTGAAGAAATAGGGGGAGATAAGCATTCATATCTGCAGTGGCAGATGTAGCTTGTTTTGCTCTTTCATGATATACTTTTGCTTCTTAGGTGGCACCTTTAGTTGTTTCTTTTTTGAAAACTCAACAAACATACTCCGGTATTGCACACCAGCCTTTTCTGGGATAGCATTCTTTTTAAAACCGAAAAGGCAGAGGAGTGAAGTTACCACTTTCCGCGGTCACTGAGGAGAAACAATCAGGTTTCGAAATATCGGTATCTGACCAGGAGTTATATGTTAGTGAGTTTCCTTCCCATTGGAGATTGTCTCCCCTTTGGAGACTATAAGCTTGCTGAAGGCTCATTTTGAGAAGCATTTATTTTATTTTTCCCCATTCACCCACTCAAGCACATACTGTTAGTTAGGCAGAATCATCTGCCACTGCAGATATGAATGCTTATCTCCCCCTATTTCAATCTAAGACATAAGAGCAAGCTTTGTTTATAATTGAATATATATATATATATATATATATATATATATATATACAGCAAACAGATTTCCTAATGGTAAGCTTAATTATTTATTCATGGAAAATATCATTTTATTTTGAAAAGTGTTTTTTTTTTCTGATGAACAGAATTATTTCACAGAAAATATATTCCAATAATTGACATATTTTTTGAGTGAACACATTCCTTTCTAGCAGCCAGAATTCCGAAGCTGACAGTCCATTTCACACTAAACGGACTTTTTGATTTTTCATGGTAACGATAATCATCAGATGGCCTGAAGTCGTATTCAGGTTGGCACGACGTTGTTCACGTTCACCGGAAGCAAACACAGTCAGTTTCATGCCAGAAATTAGTTATCATTTTCACGACAATTACGACCGAAACCCGTATCATTACTGATTATCTAAAAAAAAAAAAAAAAGCATAATTTCTAGAACGCACGTCATTGCTAAAGTCTAGTAGGATCTCTCTCGAATTCTTGAATTAAGGAACAATACCGATGATTCAGACACTGCGTTCAGAAAAACCAGCCATGGCAACACCCCCCCCCCCCCCCCCCCCACCTACCACCCCCCATTCTCTGCCTTCCCTGCTCCGCCTGTCCTCATCCCTCCCCCGTTCACCCCTTAGCCCCGCCCCCCATCTCCCCTCCACTTTCCCGGGCCTCCTTCCCTCATCTTCCCCTCCCTCTTTCTCCATACTATCTACTCCCCCACCCGCCCCACCCCACTCCTTCCTCCGTGTCCCACCACCTCCCCTTTGTCTTCGGAGAATATCAGACAAAAACTGTGAATTAGTAGCATTTGTAATGACTTCATACAGATACACAGAAAAAGACACAGATTGCGCTTTGTATGCAATAGATATGTCTGGAAACTTCACACACACACACACACACACACACACACACACACACACACACACACACACACACACACACACACACACACATTCTGTCTGTCTGAATGTCTGTCTGGTCTGTCTGTCTGTCTGTCTCTCTCTCTCTCTCTCTCTCTCTCTCTCTCTCTCTCTCCTCTCTGATATGGACTGATTTACAAAGCTGAAAACAGCAAACATACACAATTGTTTTTTAAATTCTAATTTAAACGAAAATATCTATGGTCAAACAATTGTACGTTTCAGCTTGTAAGGAGATGCTGTCATCTCTTACGAGCACAGAACACGTCGTCCTCTGGGGATTGGCGACCTCGTGGTGGGAGGGTTTGTGTGGCCCAGTGATCCCTTAGGCCGTGCTTGTGGTGGGAGGGTTTGTGTGGCCCAGTGATCCCTTAGGCTGTGCTGCCAGAGGCATCACTGCTTTGATGGGAAGCCAGTTTTCCAACTCGCTGCTAGACCTGTATAGCTGAATTGCTGACAGGATTAAGCACAACTTGGTAGCAGTTAATTCCCCTGCTAGGATTTCCAAGGCCAAGGTTGAGGGACCAGACAAACAACAACCCGGCTTCTGTCTGCTCTATCTCCTGCCTCTTGTAATGGAGTTTTTCTCTCTTCACCTTCCCTGTGTCTTCTTTTCTACATCTGTCTTTTCTCTCTTGTCCTCCTTGGACCTGCCGCGTCTGCCAAGCGATGGAGGGGAATGAGATCCTGGAGACT
>CM065743.1:21941165-21943665 GCA_033310375.1 Conus canariensis
ATTTTGTTTTTGCGTTTTGGTAAAGTAAATCAGTTTAAAACCATAACATCTACAATGACAGTGAAAATGTGCATTATAAATGGACTACTTGTGTTTCTACGCTAACGAAGGTTTGGAGGAAAAAAATCTACCAGACGTGGGAAAAAAGTTAGGTCATGTGCTTGCACACAACAACGACAAATGGTAACTGCCTCAGAGTCAGGCAGTAAGCCTCGAGGTCAGCCCCGTGGTATGAATTTGTTTTGATGAGGGGGAATCTTCTGACAGATGCTGCATCGAACTTTGATTAAGACAGGGAATCTAACCTATACTTGTGAACTTGAACCTGTAAAGCGGATCAGTCAACAATTTGATCGCTGATCTATGGAAATCCGTCATGACTGGGCGCAAGCGCGAAATGCTCGGGGGGGAAGGGGGGGGGGGGGGAGGGGGGGGAGAGAAAAGCGGTGTCGTTTTTTATTCTTGTTTCGTAAATTGATCTCCATCCCCGTCCCCCTCTCTTGTTATTGTTGTTGTTGTTGTTGTTGTTAATTTACGTTCCTATCAGTTCAAGTGGAAGTAAACAGGGATGGAAGAATTAGGAGAACCCTGTCTAACACAAAGGCTGCGGTGCGTGTCTTTTCATTTTAATTAAGAGAAATTTTATCAAAATCTCTTCAGGGATTCTGCCATCGGGAATGAACTTTGGTTTCTGGATCATTTCTTCGGAATGGATAAGAATCGTCTGCAGCACTGTGTTGTTAAAAACGCTGCCAATTTATTTTTAAAGGATCTGCCCCTAGTACTAATTTAGCGAACAGGCTTCTCGTTTCTACATGCTTAAGCTAAAACAAAAACTTTAACAGCGAAATAGATGATTATATTGTTTATAGAAAAAAAGAGCAGAATGAAATATGATACAAATGGAACATTTTTTTTTGGATGAAACTTCATCTGTCCAATTAGGTGGAATTGCCAGTTGTTTTTTTTTCCATTTCTTTGAGAGACGTTCTTTCAACTTTGTGTTTACTAGACAAGCGGAGACCGAATGTGAATCAAGAGTCACGCGTATTCCAAAGTGGAAGTGCACATCTTTGTTCTAGCCAAAACATCAACAACAAAGTAGCCACAACAACGAAGCGTAATTCAACCAACCCCAAACTGAACCCAGTCTACTCACCTGTTTGACATACTCATCTACCTCAGAGAAAACACCAGGATCAGGTATCAGCTGTTCTTTTGTCCTCCGCGGTGGAACCAGGGGAGGCAACTTTTGACCGCCTGGTGCTGAGGATGCTCGGCCGGGAGCTGGCCGTGTGACTTCCGGTTTCTTGGACTTGTCATCTGGTCGAACACACACACACACCCACACACACACACACGCACGCACGCACGCACGCACGCACGCACGCACGCACCACCACCCACACACACACACACACACACACACACACACACACACACACACACACACACACACACTGAATTTTTCGTTATTGTTTCAATTTCAGTTTCATGATAGTTTTATGACAGCGCACAGGATCCTTTAAGGGCCGTCATCACCTAATGAATGAGCATCCTGTCCTGAGAAACAGACGACCATTGGCACAGCTGGCTTAACAGACGACCATTGGCACAGCTGGCTAAACAGACGACCATTGGCACAGCTAGCTAAACTACTGACATCTGCAAGGCAGACAAAGGGCACCTGTCATTCAGCTTTTATTTCTCACCAACATTTTATGAAAACAAATAATTTGCCTTTAGTTCAGGACAACGAAAAGCACATGATTAAAGCCATGCTGGCTGAGAAAGCAGCTGAATGAACAACTGACTTAGTTCTTTCACAGAGGTGAAATTCTTAGCTGCCAAATTACAACTCAGCATCTATCTCTCTCTCACTCACTCACTCTCTCTCTCTCTCTCTCTCTCTCTCTCTCTCTCTCTCTCTCTCTCTCATATTGTAGCAAGAGAAAACAAAAAGATTACAGACAGATCATTGGGCCCTCAAATGAAGTGAAGCAGTGTTTTATGGTAAAGAAAGAAGAAAACAAATCAATAAGGGCATTCAGACAAAGTGACAGAACAGAGGAAATTGTTCGAACAGAATTTCCAGAAAATAGGGAATATTTGATACTCCCGGACCTCTCCATCTGGATTAGTTGAAGTAGTAACAGCAGCTGTGGTAGTGGTGATAGCAACAGCAGGAGCAGCAGTAGTAGGAACAGTAACAGCAGCAGGAGCGAATAATCATGATAATGGGGAATATGTTGACGATGATGATGATGATGATGATGATGATGATGATGATGATGATGATGATGATGATGATGATGCAGAAGAAGAAAGATGACGAAGATAAACAAGAAGAAGGCTATCTTAATCATGCTGGCGAAAAAGAAACCGAAAACGAACACAAGACTATGATGAGAGTGACGTCGACTATCAGAACAACGATGGTAATATTGACGACGACGACGACAATGTTGATGACGACAATGACGACGATGATGGTAGTGAC
>CM065743.1:21948665-21951165 GCA_033310375.1 Conus canariensis
GGCTGTTGTGTGTGTGTGTGTGTGTGTGTGTGTGTGTGTGTGTGTGTGTGTGTGTGTGTGTGTGTGTGTGTATAATAAACTAATAAATTCCAAGGATAAGTACCGAGCACCATTCCAGCAACTTACAGAGCAGCTTGGTGTTGCAATGACTGCAAGAATATTCAATTATAAACAAAGCTTGCTCTTATGTCTTAGATTGAAGAGATAGGGGGAGATAAGCATTCATATCTGCAGTGGTAGATAATTCTGCCTAATTCTGTTTTGCTCTTTCATCATTTTCTTTTGCTTCTTAGGTGGCACCTTTGGTTGGTTTTTTGAAAACTCGACAAACATACTACGGTATTGCACACCAGCCTTTTTCTGGGATAACATTCTTCTTAAAACCGAAAAGGCAGAGGAGTCAAATTACCACTTTCCGCGGTCACTGAGGAGAAACAATCAGGTTTCGAAATATCGGTATCTGACCAGGAGTTACATGTTAGTGAGTTTCCTCCCCATTGGAGATTGTCTCCTCCTTGGAGACTATAAGCTTGCTAAAGGCTCATTTTGAGAAGCATTTATTTTATTTTTTTCCCCATTCACCCACTCAAGCACATACTGTTAGTTAGGCAGAATGATCTACCACTGCAGATATGAATGCTTATCTCCCCCTATTTCTTCAATCTAAGACATAAGAGCAAGCTTTGTTTATAATTGAATATATATATATATATATAATATAATATATATATAAAACGAAGTATTAAAAAGGAATGTTAAAATCTCTACAAATTTGTTTCAAGCTTATTTTCTGGCTCTCTTCAGGATGATGTTTGGGTTGCCCACCGCCGGTGTTATATAGCGTGTGGGGCCCGGTTTCAGCTGTTTTCACGTGTGGGTTGGCTGCACGTGTTTTTTGAGATTGTCAGGTTGTTGTTCAGGGTGTATTCACTAACAACGATTTCCATTTATGCCTGCAGTTGTTTACTATTTCTGTTTTAGTGTTTAGTGTTGCTGTGGCTTGCATAGTATTAGCCATTTTTCAGTTAAACATAAGTTGCAACTTTTTGAAATGTTGCTGTATGGTGATGCCCTTTATATATATATATATATATATATATATATATATATATATATATATATATATATATATATAACAGAGAGTTTAAAAACCACAACAGACAAGATAAAAAGATTTCCAATATATATATATATATATATATATATATTATGTGTGTGTGTGTGTGTGTGTGTGTGTGTGTGTGTGGATATATATATATGTGTGTGTGTGTGTGTGTGTGTGTGTGTGTGTGTGTGTGGTGTCTCTCTCTCTCTCTCTCTCTCTCTCTCTCTCTCTCTCTCTCTCAATAAAAATATTCGTATTCGTATTCGTATTCTCTCTCCTCTCTCTCTCTCTGTCTCTGTCCATATTTCACCGGTGACGTTTCAAGTATCTCTTATCGTGACATGTCCTATATTGTCTCTGTGATGTGTATTCTGCAGTGATCACCCTATTCAGGGCGAAGGTTGGGTGCTCAATAAAAGCATTCCAGGGGATCTCTGTCTGTCTGTCTGTCTGTCTGTCTGTCTGTCTGTCTGTCTCTCTCTCTCTCTCTCTCTCTCTCTCTCTGTAAGAATCTCCTCCTCTGTGTTTGTAAAGAGAGAGAGAGAGAGAGAGAGAGATAGGGCGAGCACACACACACACACACACACACACACACACACACACACACACACACACACACACACACACACTCATGTGTGTGTGTGTGTGTGTGTGTGTGTGTGTGTGTGTGTGTGTGTGTGTGTTTGTATGTCTGTCTGTCTGTCTGTGTCTGACTGTCTGTCTGTCTGTCTGTCTCTCGCTATTTTTTTTTCAAAGAAATCATCTGACAATGCACATGTCATAAGATGGTGTCATCTTTGACTAACAGCCGATGGCAGTTATCTCCGCCATACAAATGGCATAAAGTGTTTGTTGTGTGAGCGCGCGCACACATACACACAGACGACACTCACACTCACACGTGGTGTGTGTGTGTGTGTGTGTGTGTGTGTGTGTGTGTGTGTGTGTGTGTGTGTGTGTGTGCGTGCGTGTGTGACACAAGAGAGAGAGAGAGAGAGAGAGAGAGAGAGAGAGAGAGAGAGAGACAGCGCGCGACAGGGACAGGGACAGAGAATTACTGGTGATACGAACCACAAAAAGAAGTATAGCAACAACACGCAAACAAGACTTCAAAGGCCAGCACACTGACAACAAAAAGAACTGTACACTGAAACTCACCTGAACACAGAAAGAAAGGACAGAGAACACAGCCCACACCCGAAACAAAAGCCTAATTAGGTCAGCGCCGAACGCGTCCTACACGTAGTGCAGTGACTGATTTAGTCCTGTGAGCTTCAGCGGAACCACATACGCTCGTAGATACCCGGTAACTTACACCAACACGTGCACGCGGTGTTGGGGTTATCGGAACAGCCCCAGACCAAATTCTCCACCAGCCGTGTGTGCGTGCGTGCG
>CM065743.1:21956165-21978665 GCA_033310375.1 Conus canariensis
CAGCCCTGTCATGTAGTCTCAGACCGAAATGGAAATCCGTAGCATCATCTTAATCATCCTCATTCTCATTGATCAGCATTAAAAAAAGAATGTCTCAAATTCTGTGGCCCTTCATGCCCTGCTCTAGTGGTGACCTCAATTTCGATGTCCTCTCCACGTCTGTGGCCTTGGTTTGGTTTCGTCGGGGTCACCAGTATCGGCGAGTCCATGGGGGCTGTCGTTGGACGGACGTGGTGGCGCCCTCAGTAGGGAGACTCACTCACGCCGGCTCCGCGACTAAGCAGTTACAGTCGCCAGTAGGTGGCTTAGTAGGTGGTGACTGTGGACGGGGTGTCGGAATGAGGGGGTGGGTGCACTGCCTCTGAGGTGGCGCACTGGGACAGGAAGAAGAAGAGAAAAGTAGAAATTGATGTAGTTAACATTAGAATGTTTAGTGATGGATGATTTCATTTGTGTAAATATTTGGTTAGAAAAATGAAAACATAGTGAATCCGACTTTGAGAAACTATACAACAATATATATTGGAGACTAGTGATGAACAATGAATGAATGGATATTATTGACCCCACAAATGCCAGGAAAGCATGACACTTGGTATGAGTAATACCAGAGTTTCTTCAAATTAAACCGCCAGTAAAAGTGATGTTAGTCATTCTAATCAATTTTTATAATACCTGATGGTAATAACATGGATTCTGGGTTTCAACTAGGCTGATTACATGCTTACTTACACAGCTTAACAATAAGTGAAGAGGCTAAGAGGGTCTGACTGGAGTGAAGGCACGGTCCTTGAAATCATATACAATACTATCCCATAGTCGGTAATTCTTACGTTCCTCTTCCAAGAGAGTTGGTTTTAAAACGAGCAATCTTAAACATAAAAAATTCTGACAATATGTGGTGTGTTTTGGCAAAATTACATCACGTTGGAAAGCACGCAGTCTCCAATTATGAAGAATATAGACATGAGCTGAACTTCGAAGGCATAGATTTTTCCAGTAAACATAGAAAATATAAGTCAATTTGAAGAGCAAAACAACCCAATAACTGTAAACGTATACACATGGTCTGTAGAAGACAATCTTATGCCTCTGAGGATCTCCCCCAACGCCCCTACTTTAGGTGAATGACTGTAAAACCAAACTTATTGCATCTCCGCTATTTACACAAAATGCAGGTGAACCCATACGTGGTTTATGCTGATTTTGAATCACTCTTGCCACAGTATCAAGGCCCACAGCAACTAGAACAACCAAAAACAGCCTTATTAACCAATCATCAGATTTGTTCTTATGCTTTTATTGTTGTTAGGTCGGATAGCCGACACACGACACCAGTGATTTACAGAGGCCCCGACGCAGCTAATCGACTTTTACAATACATGAAACTAGTTCGTAATTACCTCTCCAATCGACTGAATCTCTCGGACATTAAGATGACACCTGAAGATCAACAACACTAATACTCAGCCACTCACTGTTGGATTTGCGGCTTAGAGCTAACACCTAACAGTAAAGAAAACCTAACAGTAAGAGACCATGATCACACTAGCGGAAAGTTCAGAGGACAGCACACAGCAAGTGTAATCTTCAACTTAAGTTTGACCCCAAGATTTGGAAATTACCCATCTTCTTTCATAACTTACGAGGTTATGATTCTCATTTTATCATGCAAGCAGTGACTTCTGAATATAAGAGGGTTGGCTGCATTGCACGGTCTTCAGAAAAGTATATGACCTTTACCCTTGACTGTTTATCCTTTTATGACTCTGCCCAACATCTGATGGGGAGTTTGGAGAAATTAGCAGGATCGCTACATGATTGTCCAATAACTAAAAAATATCTTGACCCATCTTTAGTACGTAAAGGTATTTATCCGTATGAATATATGGACTCATGGGAGAGGTTTGATGAGCAAGCGCTGCCACCTAAGGAAGGCTTTTACAGCCGTCTTTCAGGCAAAGGCATAACTGACTCTGACTATGAATATGCACAGAAAACCTGGAAAGAATTACACTGTCGAACAATGGGCGATTAACTGTCGAACAATGGGCGATTATCACGATCAATATCTGATGGCTGACGTATGTTTATTAGCAGATGTGTTTGAAAATTACAGATCTACATGCATGAAACATTATAGCCTAGACTCATCACATTACATTTCTGCGCCCGGATTGTCTTGGGATGCATTCTTTAAGTTTACAAATATTGAGATTGACTTAATATCTGATCTGGCTACACTCCAGATGATTGAACATGGTTTGAGGGCGGCATTAGCATGGCCTCGCATCCTTACTGTAAAGCCAACAATAAGTATTTAGATGACTATGATCCTACTAAACCATCTAACTATTTAATGTATTTAGACGCTAACAATTTATATGGGTGGACTATGAGCCAGACACTACCATTAAGAAACTTTAAAATGGTACAACGACCTCATGACGTTAATGTTGTGTTAAGTATGCTGTCAAATCTTACACCTGATCATTCAACAGGACTCATCTTAGAAGTAGACTTGCTGTACCCAACAGAACTGCATGACTTCCATAACGATTACCCCCTAGCCGCAGAAAAATTTAAAATGGCCCCCACAGAACCACCAAAACTTGTGCTTATTTTGCGTCACAAGAGTGAGTATGTATGCCATTACAGACTGCTACAGTTTTACTTAAGACACGGATTAAAACTCACTGCTGTTCACAGAATATTTGTTTTTAACCAAGAGCCCTTTATGAGGCCATACATTATGAAAATACTCAGCTGAGGACTCAGGCCACTGATGCTTCAGAAAAAGACTTTTTTAAACTAATGAACAGCAGCTGTTTCGGCAAGACGAATGGAGAACCCACACAAACGTAAAGATTTAAGATTGGTTACAAAAGAAAAAAACAGCAATTAAATTAGTCTCTAAACCTAATTACCAAGACTTTAGACGATTTAATAGCAGCCTGTATGATATTATGATGAAGAAACTGCGTGTAAGGTTGGACAAACCAGTGTTTATTGGATTTACTGTGTTAGAGCTGTCAAAGTTGTTAATGTTAGAATTTCTGCATGACTACTTTAAACCACTATACCCGGAAGCAAAAGTCCTATACACAGACACTGACTCTTTTATTCTAGACATTCTGACTGAAGATTTTTACAAAGACTTAGAAGCGGAAGTAGCCAAGGGCGCTGATGGGTGGTACGACACATGTGACAACCCTAAAGACAGTCCTTTACATTCGACTGTAAATAAGAAAGTGATTGGGAAATGTAAAGACGACCTTAATGGGATAATTATTCAAGAATATGTTGGTCTGCGGTCGAAGATGTGTAGCGTTGCGAGCCAGACCTCCGTAATGAAGAAAGCCAAGGGCATAAGTAAAGAAGTTATTTTTAAAAAAATATAACTCACGATAACTACAAACAAGCTCTCTTTCAAGAAAAAGTATTTCACCATACAAATGTTAATATACACTCTACTCTTCATCAAGTAAACACAACTGCTGTTAATAAGAAATCATTAGCCTCTAACAATAACAAACGAACTTACGCTACTCCCGAGTTTTCATATGCTATAGGTCATTGGAGAACTGACTTGACTTGACTTGACTTAAGAACTTGACTTAGTACTTGACTTGACTTGACCTAAGAACTTGACTTAGTACTTGACTTAAGAACTTGACTTGACTTGACTTAAGAACTTAGTAAGTACTTGACTTAGTACTTGACTTGACTTAGTACTTGACGTATTTTAAAAATTAATTCATTATAAATGGATCTACAACAGGTTGTACCTTTTTTCAGAGATTGGTTCTTTTTCTTTTAATACTTTTATGGGTGGTTGTGACTTTGTTGTTAAGTATGGCTTTAGATATTTGTATGCCAAGAAACCACCAGCACCAATTGCCAGTACATAATACATCTTATAGTTTGATTGCGATGGCAGTGATGATTGTTGAGATGATTATGGCGGCGTTGTTGTTATTGTATTACTATCTAATAATTTTGTTTTGCTTCCTGGTTTACTTTTTGTAGTTTATTCCATTCAGCTAGTCTACGACCAGCCAAGACGCGCTCCGGATTTTTGGGCTTAGTAACATTACTCACTTGCGAGATCTTTTCTTGTGCAGTCTTACGTGCCATGAACAATGAAGAATTTAAAGCAACAGGTCTTAAGCCAGTGGACGCGATTAAATTTTAAAAAAAAAATTAACATTACTGAAGACACACAAGACAAACAAAAACTCCTACCGTTCGGACTAAAAGTAAGATGCTTGTATGCACCTGGAAAGGCAGAGGGTGATGTTAGAATTAGAGCTATAGACCCTATATGGAGCGTAGACGTAAATGAAGTTGAAAGAATTATGAAAACAACCCCTCCTGTGTATTATGTAAGGGAGACTCTCTCTTCTAAAAAGCCCGCCCCTAAAAGATCATTTGTTCGTAAAGAGCTGCAAATTGTTCCACCAAATACAGTGCCTGTTAGTTAAAAAAAACAATTTATATATATATATATATTATTATAATTAACATAGTATATTTTCCAATACCTATAATCTATTTTTTTAACCTAGTTTGGTTTTAATTGATCGCTTGTTTGTTTTGTGATGTTCTGTCTGATTGCCTCTGTATCTGCCTGTTGTGAAGTAAAAATGTTTCTCCATTTCTTTCGAAGTTTAATTTTTTGTCGTTTGTAATCCTCAACCTTAGCCATGAGACTTGAAATTCTTCGCCCGTAATATTTGCATCCTGTAATGCTTTGCTTATTATTAATTTTAATGAACAAAGTTTTGCCGTTGCTAGCGCTACAATGTCAGTGTGCTTTTGTAATTTGTGTGTAATTTTTTTTTAAAACAGCACTCACAATCACAGACATGGCACCTAAACCCAAACCAACATTCCCTAAAGCTAAAGAAAACGGTGCACCAACTCCAGTAGCTAAAAGAGCAACACTAGACCCAATACTCAAGCTGGCTACAGTCGATGAGCCAGTGATTACATAAGAAAGGGCATTTAAAACTGAAGCGTATTTTCTTCTAGTAGCATTATACTTATTCAAGTCGCTTGCTGTTTCTTTTTGAAGTTCGGTCATGTGCTTTAATCTAAACTGTTGAGACTGTTCATCCATTTTTTAATCAAAATTAAATTTATATAAATTTTCTCATTAGTTTTTCTGACAGCACTTCATCAATCGAGTAAAACGCAATAAAATAAACATACTTACTGAAAATAAAATCAAGTATTTTTAGTTTGCTTTTGTCAACATTCACAGTGACCTTGTCAGTTGATAAAAAATGTTTATTTCATCCCCGTTTTTAATAAACAAATAAATAACAATAACAAGCCTAAGAGTCTCTGCATCCAAGTTTTCCCACGCTATTGTTACCCCCCTCGTTAACGTATGATCTTGCAAAGTAGAAAGAGACTCACTTGGAGTGATTGATATAATAAAAGACAAAACAGACTCACTTGGGGTGATTGATATAATAAAAGACAAAACAGACTCACTTGGAGTGATTGATATAATAAAAGACAAAACAGACTCACTTGGAGTGATTGATATAATAAAAGACAAAGTAAAGCTGTCAGGGAGAGGAATTTTGGAATCAACTCTAGGCCCACTGTGTCTTCTCCCACTTCATCTAAAGTCTTCCTTCTGTGCAGCACATATTCTCTTCTCCATATGGCTTTATTTCTTATCTGCTTTTTATGTTCTGATCCTGGGACGAGGCTAACAAGAAGGGCTCCTGCGTTCAAAGCTTTTCTAAAATTGCTTTTCTTATCAAAGTATACATTAGGGCTTACTACGTCAAATCTTAAAACCCCAGTCAATTTCAGGAAGCCACGCCCAATTTCTGTCTTGTTGATAAAGTTTGCATTCGTGTTTGCCATAATCGTTTGCCCTTAGATTTCTTATTTGTTCCAGTCGAGGATTTTCCTGTTTTTTTTCTGTTCAATTTCTGTTCGTTTGTAAAATTCGAGATCCGTAAACAGTTCCTGGCTCTCCTATTAGATCAGACTCGAATGTGTCTGCTAGGTCTTTTAGCTCTGTTGAAATATATTTGGGAGCTAGTTGTATATTTGATTCTGGTGCGCGGGACATTTTTTTTAATGTAAAAAGAAATTATAATAAACAAACACATTGAAGCGGTGGGGCAGTCCGCAAGCATAATTTAGCGTGCTTAGATTTTTCTAACTGCTCTTTTATTTTCATTAGTTCATTCTTGTCCCTTATCATATAATTTTCATGCAAACAGTCTTCAAAACTATCCTTGTCCTTAGTAAAAAATAATATAACCGATTTTAACTGCGCTCGAAAATCTGTTAAGACAGCATTGTATTTCTGAGTTAAAAGCCACACAGAAACTAATGCGTGGCGGCCGCTAAAGGCCAGCTTTGACAGAGTTTTGTGTTTTTTTAACAATGTCTCGCTCAGCCGAGCAGTCATCAATAATAAACAGTGTTTCAGTTCCCTCAAATAGCCTATAGTAATGTTCTAAACAGTCGCTTAGCTTGTCGCTAGGATCAACTAGAAATATATTCTCGTCTGTCCAAACAAACTGCCTTTCTTTGTAAGACCTGTTATGCTTAATTGTTGTATAGAATATAACAATATACTCATAATGAAATCTATATATTGTTTGTAATAAATCAAGTATAAAGACGGTTTTCCCACACCCAGTAATTCCACAAATAAGCGAACAGTGTGGATCTTTGGGTAGAAAGTTCAAACTATCCATCTGTTTATAATGGGTTATTTCTTTTAGTCTGTTTCAACCATCCATCTGTTTTTAATAGGTTGTTTCTTTTAGTCTGTTTTCTTCAATGTTTAACTGGGCGTCACAGATCACAAAAATGTACATTTTTAACTGGCCATCTTCCTCTGCTTTCTTATTAATCTGTATGTTTATGCCATCTGCCCCTACCCTTCTTCCACTTCCATGTAATCTGTTGTCATATGTGGATCTAACATCCAGCCACAGCCCTTATTTTTTTGTTAAATAGTCTTCAAGTCTTCATCATGAAGATGAAGTTTTTTTTACAGACAAGATCGGCTGTGTGATTTGTTTGTCTTCCTCCAGCGAACAATTTTCTTATTTCATCAAAGTGTTGGTGAGGTAAAAGTCCGGCTGAATACAACTGAACAGGCTTGCCATCTACTGTGCAAGACAACTGCTCAATTTTTGGATTATAAAACATCTCACTTTCTCTGTGAAAAGGAGTTGTGTCTTCAGTAAACAACAACAAAATTCCTTTTAACGACCTGAGAGAATAACTTAGAGCTATGTTCCAGACTGTGTCTTGTTTGTTCTTATTCTCTGTAATATGGTGCACGACTCTTTCAAAATACATAACTGTTTTACTTTTATATTGCTTTAAAACTATTCTAGCCAGTTCGGGGTTGTTAACAACATCAAACTCAAGAGAGATGTCAGTAACTGTATATTTAGCTTCAGGATCTTCGGATAGATTAACAGAATCGCTTAAATTAATTATTAATTCATATTTATATTAAATATTAATTCATTGGTAAGTTTGTCTCTTAGTGCGCCTTGGTAATATGGCTGATGCGTCTTTAACAGTTCAAAATCTAGAGGAATGCAAAATCTATTGCCAAGTGCCAGTGCTTGGTCTGTGCTATTTTTCTCCGCATCCCTCGCATTTAGCCTGTGTTTAAGACCATTTGGTTCTTGTATTCCCTGATAAATTTTATCTTTTCTTTCACCTATGGGCAGCCATAGATAAGAATACAGAGCAAAAATGTCTGCGTTATTTAGTGAGAAGACTTCTCTGTCCTCCAGTTTGATTAACATAGATGTAATAATAGCCCTGCCCAAGTTGGCAACAACAGTAGCATTAGGATCTACTGTTTTAATATCTATTTTAAATGATAATTTAGTCGTGTCTGGCATTATAACATCATCAGCACCAAGATCGGGGAATCTGACTGTTAACACTTGATTGGGCTGGACTGTTGATGGATTATTTATAACAAGCACAGTCTGTCTTATGCCTTTTACGCCCATGGGTTCTTTCGCTTTTCTGTATGGATCAAGATCGCAGCCGTATGAGTTCTTTTTTTTTTTATAAAATAAAAATAATATATATAAATATGGATGAAGATTATGACATGCTTGATCCTGCTGAAGATGAAAATGAAGGAGAAGAAGCGAGTCCTTCATTGCGTCAAGAACTTGAAGAAGAAGTGGGTCCTTCATCGCGTCAAGAACCTGAACAAGCGGGTTCTTCACTCCCTAGATTTCGTCAAGAACTATTGCGACAAAGAATTCAATCATTCTACAGAAGTACAGGACAAGAGAACTATTGCGACAAAGAATTCAATCATTCTATAGAAGTACAGGACAAGAGCTACCAGAAGTAGTTGATCCGAACGATTCTGAGCAAGATGCAAGAAATAATTTGTATATAAGGACTAGTAAAGGAGACCGTGTAAGAGTTACTACAAAACCACACCCAAACAAGTTTTAAAAAATAGGCACAATTATTAACAGGCTCCCTATTGCTGACCAAAGACGATTAAACATTCCATGTCAGTTAAGGTCTGAGGCTGTTAGTCTTTTACAAAACCTGGTGCAAGCGTTGCCAATAGAATCTGAAATGCAAAACATCCCTCTTCAAGATTTAAGTCAAAAAACAGATGAAGTAATAGCAGAACAAACACACAGATAAATACACACGTGCACAAACACACACGCACGCACGCACACGCCACACACACACACACACAACACACACACACACACACGCGCGCGCGCGCGCGCGCGCGCAACACACACACACACACACACACACACACACACACACACACACACACACACACGCACACGCACACACACACACGTACGGACGCACGCACATACGTACAAACGCACACAACACAGAAAAGGTCAATATGCGCACTCAAACCCCCACTCCCTCCCCCCCCCCCCCCCCCCCCACCCCCCTATTTCTGTCTGTAAACCCTCTTTTTAACATCTTTTTCTTGCTTACTTGCTATTTTTTGCCGCTTTTTTTTTTTTTAATTTTTTTTTTTTACATTTTTAAACATTTTCTACTTGCTTATGCTAGTACACTTGTAAAAGAGGGTTTACGAGGCAAAAAAATATGGGCAGCTCGAGTCGTATATTAACCTTCTCCCTGACATATTCATCTTTCTATAACTCATTATAAAAAAAGTGCAAAACTAACCCCAAACATTTATTAAAACAGTGTAACTGGATGATAAATTGAGTTTGCTAGAATGGCTAAAAATTAGTTTACTTACCTATTTCATTTCAAGCACTATTAATAAATCAGAACAAACAACCGGTTTTCCGTCCTGGATAGTTATTTGTACACACAATGAATTTATCCACCCACAAGCTGATTGTTTAAATTGTTTGCTTTCATCAAATGTGTTTAACTGATCATCGCAATAACCCCGCCTTAGTTGATGGTACTGCTCTTAGAATTGAAGATGGTTGACCATTAAATAAATTACTGTCTGATTTTAATTCTTTTAAATGGATATACAACATTGGGTTAATGAGAAATCAGACGGCCCATTACCTTCATATCCATAGATGCCACCTTTTGTACTAATATAATACATTCTGCTACTACTGTAGAAGCCCAAGATTCGAGCAAGGCCTCTAGGGAAAAGGTACTCCCTTTTTTCTTCTGGGGGAAGAGCCGTAATGATTCTGACGTTTGCTTCGCTAATTCTTATCAATATGCCTAATTCGCTAAATAGTTCTCTTAAAGAACAAAAGTTGCAATAACCTTCAGATATTGTTACGTGACTTAATTGATTACCTTGTTCGTCATTAACATTAATCCAATTATTTGAGCCTCTTCAGATATGTTACACCACTTAACTTTAAAACCAAGTTCGCTGAGAGCGACCCTCCCTATACTGACCACGGCTATTATCAAGTGGATACTGACCACGGCTATTATCAAGTGGATACTGACCACGGCTATTATCAAGTGGATACTGACCACGGCTATTATCAAGTGGATACTGACCACGGCTATTATCAAGTGGATACTGACCACGGCTATTATCAAGTGGATACTGACCACGGCTATTATCAAGTGGATACTGACCACGGCTATTACAAGTGGATACTGACCACGGTTATTATCAAGTGGATACTTTAAAAAGCACACGCTCGTTTTGTTTGGTTATATAAATGTGCATACTTTTAAAAAATAATTGAAAATGGAACCTTTTAAATATAACGAAAGTGCTGAGTACAATGTAGGGGCGTTTTATAACCCCAAATCATTGAACTTCAGTAAACTAACCATTGCAGTAGATGAAACATATGGCTTCGAAGCCAAACTTGTAAACCCCTAAAAGCATATTTAAATCCTCCAATAAAAAATGATAGATTACTAACACTTTGGTAAGTCAACCCCATGCTTTTTTTTTCAAAATCAATTAAATTTTGCGATTTACTGCACAACTACTGGCTGCGGTGTTTCATATGCAAACCATTTACCCCACCCCAATCTCTTAGTAAGGTCAGTATATGATTTTCATGTTTATTACCAGTATAGACGTATACTAACTGAACTACAAGTACCCCTTCCCAACGATAAATTGTTTAATCCATTTAACAACTCAATCAACATGAATGCATATGAAAAAATCTGCAATGAATTTAACATTAAATTTTCAACTGATTTGAGACAAAAG
Source organism: Conus canariensis (assembly GCA_033310375.1). NCBI lineage: Eukaryota > Metazoa > Mollusca > Gastropoda > Neogastropoda > Conidae > Conus > Conus canariensis. The sequence goes on from CM065743.1 coordinate 21,966,865, forward strand.
TCAGACCGTAATCACGGGTTGGGTACGCTGTGTGTGTGTGTGTGTGTGTGTGTGTGTGTGTGTGTGTGTGTGTGTGTGTGTGTGTGTGTGTGTGTGTGTGTGTGCGTAAGTGTGTGTGTGTGTTTGTGCACGTGTGTATTTGTCTGTGTGTTTGTGCGCGCGCGCGTGTGTGTGTGTGTTCTTATCTGTATGTCCGTGAATTATAACCCAAGCGGTGTTAGGTGTCTCCACACTCAGTCTTCAGCATAGGTTAACTTGCCCTCAGTCCCAGTCACTGTTCGTACCCCCGTTCCCTACCCACTCCCCCTTCTATCCGCACCCCCATCCCCCCTCACCCCCCACCCCCAGAACCCACCGCTCACCGCTCACTCCCTTCAATCCACGCTAGACGTCAGTGCATCGGTCGTTTTTTTTTTTTTGTTTTTTTTTTTTTGTCAGCACTGATCTCGATGACCTTAAAGAACTGTCCACACTGGCACTTCGATCTACAGGTGGATCGCTTCTTCCCGGGATTGTTGGAGAGTGGGAGGTGTGGGGGTGATAAACTGGTGGAGGATACTGAGGGAGGTAGTGGGTAGGAGTGGTGGAGAGGACAGGTAGGAGGGGTGGAAGGTGGGTAATATGAGGGGGGGGGGGGGTAGAGGTGGTATTTCAACCTTCCTTCTCTCTCTCTCTCTCTCTCTCTCTCTCTCTCTCTCTCTCTCTCTCTCTCTCTCTCCAGTAAATAGGAATTTAGATAGGCATTTAAGGTATGTATTGACGAGGTTTCGATTTGGTATTTCTGAAATAGCGCAACATCGTTTACGTTACAAAACACATAGTAATGCTGACTTAAAATGTCCACTTTGCAAAAATGAAAAAGAAGATGATGTTCATTTTGTCTTATGTGTCCTGTTTTGAGTGACTTAAGAACACAGTATATACCTAGTAAATTTTATGCAGATCCAAATAAATTTAGACTTGAATTGCTTATGGCAACAGAGCATAAACAAACTGTGAAACAACGGTCCATTTATCTTTACAAAGCATTCAAGTTGCGTTCTGTTCTGGTTTCTTGATTAGACACTAAATATGTTGTTAATGATGCATTTGTGTATAGAAGTTATGTACCCCTTCATGAGGGGCAATGGCCTACACATGAATAAACTTTCCGTTTCCGTTTCCGTTTCCGTTTTCTCTCTCTCTCTCTCTCTCCTCTCTCTCTCTGCATGTGTGTGTGTGCGTGTGTGTGTGTGTGTGTGTGTGTGTGTGTGTGTGTGTGTGTGTGTGTGTGTGTGGCGCGCGCGCGCGCGCGCGCGCCTATCTGCGCGTGCGTGTATATGTTTGCTTTCTCTCTCTTTGTCTCTCTCTCTTTGTCTCTTTGTCTCTCTCTCTCTCTCTCTCTCTCTCTCTCTCTCTCTCTCTCTCTCTCTCTCTCGTGGGTGGTAATTGGCAGGACGGAGGGGGGGAGGGGGAGCATTTGATGCCTGAGAAGGCGGTGGTAAGGGATGGGGCAAACAACAACAACAACAGTAACAACAACAACAGTAACAACAACAATAACAGTAACAACAACAACAGTAACAACAACAATAACAGTAACAACACCAACAACAGTAACAACAACAATAACATACAACAACAACAAACAACAACAATAAACGTAACAACACACAACAGTAACAACAACAATAACAGTAACAACAACAAACAGTAACAACAACAATAACAGTAACAACAACAATAACAGTAACAACACCAACAACAGTAACAACACAATAACAGTACAACACCAACAACAGTAACAACACCAACAACAGTACACAACAACAATAACAGTAACAACACCAACAACAGTAACAAAACAATACAGTAACAACACAACAACAGTAACAACAACAACAGGAACAACAACAATAACAAGTAGCAACACCAACAACAGTAACAACAACAATAAAAGTAACAACACCAACAACAGTAACAACAACAATAACAGTAACAACACCAACAACAGTAACAACAACAATAACAGTAACAACACTAACAACAGTAACAATAACAATAACAGTAACAACACCAACAACAGTAACAACAACAATAACAGTAACAACAACAACAACAGGAACAACAGCAATAACGGTAACAACACCAACAACAGTAACAACAACAATAACAGGAACACCAACAGCAGTAACAACAACAATAACAGTAACAACACCAACAACAGTAACAACAACAATAACAGTAACAACACCAACAACAGTAACAACAACAATAACAGTAGCAACACCAACAACAGTAACAACAACAATAACAGTAACAACACCAACAACAGTAACAACAACAATAACAGTAACAACACCAAGAACAGTAACAACAACAATAACAGTAACAACAGCAATAACAGTAACAACACCAACAACAGTAACGACAACAATAACAGTAACAACAACAACAGAAACAGCAACAATAACAGTAACAACAGCAACAACAACAGTAAGAACAAAAATAACAACAACAACAACAACAACAACAGTAACAACAACAATGACAGCAACAACAACAACAACAACAAAGAGATAGCAGATTTGAAGAGGAGGTGTAGAGGGGTAGGAGGTGGAGAGGGGAAAGGAGGGTGGGGTTCAGGAAGGGGAAAGGGGCGGGGGAAGAAGGCGGAGCCACGTTAGGGTCTTCTATGTTCTGATGCCAGCGCCATGACTTGTTCCTGTCCACTCTCGTTTTCTCAAAAGGGCTTTTAAGGCGAAGTTGGACTGTCTTCTTCTTGCGAAATGGGCATACATCTGAGGGTGGGTAGCAGGGCGTTTGAAACCCCAGGAACTCCCCCCCCCTCCCCCCTCCTTCCAAGCTGCCCCTGCACTGGGCTTGGACAATGCTTGGATCAGTGAGACCTGTGGTCACCTTTTCGTCTCCCCCTCCCCCTCCTCCTTTCTATCGGACTTTTACATTACGTGTGTTCCAGACAGCCGCCCACGAAGCTTGACAAAAAAAAAACCATTGTGACCAACATGCTGTCAACAACTTATACATCACCTGTACAGTGACGTAAACATTCAACACAAGGAGCCTTAACCCTGTCTTATATATACATACTCTACATACCATGATACATGCACATACATTTTTTACGGAAGTGATGTGTTGTTTAATCTTTCTTGAATTTAGCAAGTAATATATCTGTTTACATAGACAGACAGACAGACAGAGAGACAGACAAATAGCTAGACAGACAGACAGGCGGACAGATAGATAGATAGAGAGAGAAGAGAGAGAGAGAGAGAGAGAGAGAGACAGAGACAGAGAGACAGAGAGACAGATAGAGAGAGAAAAATAGACAGACAGATATTTGTAAAAAGATATAGACAGATCTAGTTATAGACATGTATCTGTACTTACATGTGTATACACATACACATACGTCTACACCCTGCATGGCCAAGTCCTGCAAACGGTCAACTCTGTGAAGTACCTGGGCTTGACTGTCCAGAACGACCTCGATCTGTGGCAAAGCCAATAAGATCAACGGATTCCTCAGGCGGAACCTCAAAATATGTTCAACTAAAATAAAGGAGCTTGCTTGTAAAGCCTTAGTCCGCCCTCTGGTTGAATATGCCTCGTCCGTCTGGGACCCGCACCAATGCCGCCACATTGACAACATTGAGACAGTCCAACGCAGGGCAGCACGCTTCATCCTACACCACTACCGCAACACCTCCAGTACTGGGAGCATGCTGCAGCAGCTCGACTGGCCCTCTTTGGCTACTCGTCACCACAATGCTCGACTCGCCGTGTTCTACAAGGAAGTGCATGGCCAAGCCCACGTCAGCTGCCCCAGTCTAAAAAAGGAAAAGCCCCCCCCCCCCCCCCCCCCCCCAAAAAAAAAAAAAAAAAAAACTGTGGAACCAACATCATCTGCAGTTCCAAAGAATTCAGGACAAGCCAGACTACAGATATTCCAGCTACTTCCCAAAAACCATCGGGGACTGCCTTGCGTGTGTGTGTGTGTGTGTGTGTGTGTGTGGTGTGTGTGTGTGTGTGTGTGTGTGTGTGTGTGTGTGTGTGTGTGTGTGTGTGTGTGTGTGTGCGTGCGTGCGTGTGTGTCGCTGAGGAAGGCATATTGCCGAAAATTTCTTGTCCTGTTTTGTGTCGTGCATTAAAACCGCGTTACTTCACACTTTGTTTTGTGTGCTCTTCTGCTTTTTTGTCGTGTTCCAGTAATGCTGCAGTTTGTTTCTTTTGCCGTTTTTACTCTTACTCTAGCTTTCACAACACTGTACATGCTCTTGATTGCTCTGTACATTCTACCATTAATTCCGTGTTTCTTAAGGACTGTCCACAAGTAATTTCTATCTGCTAAATCGAAGGCCTTTTTAAAGTCAATAAATGCGACATAAAGTTTACAATGGCTAAGAAGTTGCTTCTGTACTAAAGCTAAAAGAGTGAAAACATGGTCTGTTGTACTGTAATTGCGACGGAATCCAGCCTGCGCTTCATGTATAATATCGTTGTCCTCTGCCCATGCAGTGAGACGTTTATTCAAAATGTAGCTGTAAATCTTACTACATACGTTTAACAAGGAAATGCCTCTGTAGTTGTCGGGGCAATCAATATCCCCTTTTTTATGCAAAGGATGGATTACAGATTCTGTCCATTCATCTGGAAAAACTCCCGATTCAAAAAGTTTGTTTAGGTATTTAACAAGGAATGGTGCTACGTACGAACTAGAATATTTATAAAATTCGTTTATCAAACCATCTGGTCCAGGAGCTTTGTTATTTTTCAAAGCTCTAAGGGCGACAAGTATTTCGTCTTCTGTAATATCACAATCTAGATTTTCAATCACTACAGAACCATCATCATTTATAACCACGTCCACGTGGTTTTCCTCCAAATTGTGATTATGGACACTGGAAGAAAACAAATCCTTAAAGTGCTTATACCACAAATCTGGAGTGATGCTACTTTGTGTGAATTCTTTCTTCGTTAAAGATCTGACCGTTTTCCAAAAAATGCTTGGTTCTTTAGAACTTGAGTGAAGTACGTTAAGAACTTTTTCTTTGTGTTTTTCTTTTTTCTCTGCAAGAACATGCTTATATTCTTTCCTTTTATTTATATATTGTATTCTCTCTTCCTCAGCCTTTTCTGGCGACTTTTGAGATGTTTTGAACTTCCGTAGAGTTTGTCTCAGAAAACGACGTTTGATCCAGCATTCACTATCAAACCATGCATTATTATTTTTGTCGCCCAACGTGATCTGTTTTTGCATAACTGAGCCTGCTTTATGCATAGCTTCATTAAATGTTATCAAGGCATCATTGATATCGATGTCAATCAAGCCGAATGCGCTTGCCATCTTCTGAATAAAACTTTGATTTAAACTCGGAACTTTTCTCAGCATTCCAAATGTATTTTACTATTGTTTGTCTGTTAGAACTCGGAGCAGTTTCATTTGGAGGATATAATTTAAGTTTCAACTCAATAGGCATATGTTTGGATTCCACTCTAGGAGAAACATAAATGCTGAGTCCAAGGTCCAGGATACATCTAGACAGAATGAATTAGTCAATGATGCTTACTCCATTGTGAGCTATGAAAGTAAAGTCCCCTTCTTCATCACCAGATAACAAACCATTCAATATTACTAAATTAAACTGGTCACAAACATCCAGTAAATATTTTCCGAACTGGTTAACAATGGAATCTTTAGATGACCGTATATGGACAGAATCGTCAAAAGAAATGTCAGGATCGATGTCGAAAAACAGAACATCTCGCCCATTTTTTCCACCAGTTCTTGCGTTAAAGTCACCACATATCAAAACAGGAAGATCGCCTGTAATTTCAAAGGTATCTAACAGACATTGTTCAAGCAAAGACACGCCATTGTAAATATCAGTTTCATTATAATACGTACTCTGGGATGGAGGCAAATACATACCAAGCAAAATACAGTCTGTCTTTAAACCTGTATGTGTCTTATACAACTTAAGTACGATGCAGTTGTCAAACTCCACATGAATCAAAGATATCATATTTTTCAACCGTTTTCTTACAAGCATTGCAACACCACCAGATAGTCTTGCTGTAACAGAGCTTGTCAGTCTGACTGGAGGTGAAAGAAAAACGTTATAATCTGGGAAAAGAAAATCTGGAAATTTTGCAGAGAAAATTTCAGAAAGGAAGACAAAATCAAACGTACGCAGGTATGACCTGATGCTTGGGTCATACAGACAAGTCAGTCCTTCTATATTGTATGTGACGAAAGACAGATAATTTTGGACATTACTTTTATGAACATGGGCACGGCCGAGTCCCTAGCTGTTGACATTACAATTAACATCTTTATTTCTTGGAGTGCTTCTAAATGATTCTGTGAGTTGTGTTTGTCTGCATTTAACCTTGCTGCGTGTTTGAGGGCCAACAACTGGCGTTTGTTTGAGTTCATTCTCAATGGCAAGAAAGGACTCTGACTGTGTGATTCTCTCAGTGTTAACTGATGGATTATCCTGACTGTCATTGTTATTGTGCACACTGTTCTGTGGGAGCCAGAATTCACTTGCTTTGTCATATGGTTCTCCTTCCAAAGTGAATCTCTGTTTAACAAATGTCTGACTTCCGGCATCGAACAGGCTGATGTCAGCGGGATGGTCAGGACCGGAGGAAGCATGTGCAGACTGGGACAAGACAGGTGACAGTTCATGATTCAGAAAGCCGGAAACATCTTGACTGGTGCTGTCCTGATGAAACTGGGGCACTGCATCGTTCGCCACAGATGGACCGGTTGATTCACGAGCGGGGTGGCCAGTAGGAATCTTGACGTCAGTCAGGAAAGCCGAAACCTCAATTCTCTCACTGGGAGGGGACAGAATTTCACAGGATCTGTCCAGTCTGTTGCTTTCTGGATCAGCTTCCCTCCCAACAACACCATCATCACAGACTGTCCCCGGAGTTCCTGCAGACTGACTAGGCGGTGGTTGTTGCTTTGAAAGTGACGGATATTCTGCCATGTCGGAGATGGGGGGTGGAGAGGACGAAGGTCTGGAACACCGTTCGTTGGATGTCCGTTCAGCATAGCGTCTTTCTCTGGGCATTTCCCTGGGAGGGGACGCCGGCTTGGTGTTGTGGGCCGATCTCTGATGGCCTGGTCCACCAGGACGACGACTTCTGAACTGCAGACGTCCATTGTGGAAGTATGCATGTCTCCCATTCTGCATATGTTGCTGTATTGCTCTGTGTTGTCGGGTGGTCAGGTCAGAGGCAATACGGACACCAAGTTCATCTGCCATCTGTTTTCTTTTTTCCTTGTCTTCCAGAAGCATGAGTTTGTCGGGGAAAGTGTGGAGACGTACCAGCAGAACACGTGGACGGTTTTGATTGTGTTGCCTCTGGCCAAGTCGGTAGGCACACTCTATGTCAGCATCAGTCCATGTTTTGTTTGTATAAAATCTTCAAAAGCTTGACGACATTTTCGCAGCATGTCTTTTTGTCTTCATGAGAGCTCTCGTAGACATTGAAGAAACGGACGTTCTTGCTTTTGGAGTGGGCCTCAAGTTTTTCCACTTCTTCACTCAGACTGTTTGATGTGTCAGAACAGTACCTTTGCTCGTTATAGAGTTGCTGGTTTTCTTGTTCCAGCTGTTTACATTTGCTGTATATCCAGTCAACATCTGCCTTAAGCTGGTTGTTCTCGGTCGTTAAAGTTTTACAGCATTCCCTCAGATTGTCAATCACTTTCGTAAGAGCTAACTGTGTCTGGTTCACCTCCTGTAGTTGCCTCTTCATGTTGTCCGCCAAGAAGTCCATTGAATTGCTGAGGTGGTTCACAATGCTTTGCATCCATCGCATGTCAGGTTGAAAAGGGAGCAGGGAACCCGCAGGAACAGGAGGGAGAGTGAGGAGGGGGAGCGGACGAATGGTAGGGTTGAGTCATTGGGGTAAAATATCGAGCAGAGTTTGGTGGGGGGGGGGGGGGGGGTGAACATGTACTGCCGTTGTGTGATCAGTGTACTCGTTCCCCTCAGCACTCCTAGCTGGTCCAGGATTTGATTCAGTGTCGCCACATTGCAAGAGAGAGAGAGGAGAGAGAGAGAGAGAGAGAGAGAGAGAGAGAGAGAGAGAGAGAGAGAGAGAGAGAATTTCTATCCTCCTATTTTTTCCTGCTGTCATTCATTTTCTTTTTCCCCTCTGATATATTGACTCATACTCACACCATGCATCGTCTGTGTGTGTGTGTGTGTGTGTGTGTGTGTGTGTGTGTGTGTGTGTGTGTGTGTGTGTGTGTATGTGTGTGTGTGTGTGTGTGTGTGTGTGTGTGCGTGTGTGTGTGTGTGTGTGTGTGTGTGTATTTAAGTGATGGACATTCCATTGCGGATCTTAATGTTTTGGCGTTTGATACAAAGCGTCTGGGTTTATTCATGTACTGATGTGTGGTGCACTGACACTTTCATTCTGCTATGTTTGCTGCATAGTATGCTTTTAATTGAATTAAACGTACACTTGCACCTCCCCTCCCTCCCTTCCCTCATATCCCACATCCACTGTTTGTGTGTGCGTGTGCGTGCGTGCGTGCGTGTGTGATAACAATATTTGTAAAAGATAAAGGTAACATTTTCTACAAAGCCGTTAGGAACATTACAAAGCGCTCATGAACATGAATTATTCGTTAACTAAAGAGACAGAACATGCACAACTGCGGTTGAGCGCAAAATAGTGTGTGGGTGCCTGCTTTTTACAGGGCCTGCTATTGTTTGTGTGAAAAGGAGAGCTGGAGCGGCGCGATATTGTGTGTGTGTGTGTGTGTGTGTGTGTGTGTGTGTGTGTGTGTGTGTGTGTGTGTGTGTGTGTGTGTGTGTGCGTGTGTTTGAGTGCGCACGCGCGCATTTGTGTGTCCTTTCTCTCTCCCCTTGTCTCACAAACGGCAGTAACGATTACGCTGCCGTCATACCCCCCCCCCCCCCTCACTCTTCCCTCAGTTTAAAGTGGCCTGTCTCCCCCCTCCCCCTCTCTCTCCCCTGCTCCCTTCCTCCCCTCTCACTTATCTCATACGCAGTAATCATCTGTGGTGGAGACAAAGGATCTTTTCTTTTCTTTCCCTTTCACCCCCAACATCACTGTCATGCGCGTGGCTCGTGAATGACGCAATTATGTTAAACAGTCCTTTGTCAGTTGGCATGTGCTGATATAGGCGTTTTGAATTCAAATCCCAATGGCTAAGAAAGCACATTTTCGAATGCTCTATACTGTACCTCCTACTGTAAGTGGTGGGGGATGACTAACCCTCCCCCCCCCACCCCCCCCCCCCCCCCCCCCCCCCACCCCCTTCTCTTTGTCTTTGGTGACACAAAGCCAACCGGAACCGGAATAGACAGCTTAGCCTACCAAAAGGAAAAACTCAATTCACAGTCTCCACCTACAGCCGTAAGACTGACATAGTGTAGCCACAAAGACAACAGGGCTAAACCAGAGAGAATGAAAGTTTATCTCACCTTCTCTGGTCTGGTCTAAGGGTCACTGATCACCCAGAACTGTAAACTGAAACTATGTTTATGAATTTTGAGACAATGCATTGATTGTATGTATGCCATGTGGTTTAACAGTAAGTACAACTTCATGCCCGTACTTGGTGACATCTATCAAGATGATGAATGAGTATTCTGTTGGAATAGTTTGTTTGCTACACCTTGGTAAAATCTATTAAATTGCTTGGTTAAATTCTTTGTTGACAATCTGATTAACATTCTTTGTTAAACCTCTGACTTTGCCAGTATTCAATACTGTCTGTTAAGATGAAAGCTGACTGATAAATTCTGATCAGAAAAACTGAATGCTTGTACTAGGTGAAAACTGTTAAGTTGATTTATGAATACTGTTAAGTGTTGGAATGCTTTGTAGTGTGTGACTCGAAGTCTATACATCATGTGTCCTTGGGCTAAGCGTATTCAAAGTAGCTGCAATTAATTCATAAGAAAAATGGAAGAGTTATTTGACTAAAATTGTGTAGTTTCAAAACGGAGTGACTGAAGGCGGAAATGAAGCAAAATTTAGAAAGAGAGGGGGGTATTTACCGCCAAGAACATAGACAAAGTCAGGACAAGTCTTGTCCTGTACTTTGTTTGTCTATGTCCATGGCGGTAAAAAAAACCCTCTCTTTCTAAATTTTAAAATTGTGTAGCATTATATAGCAGTCTCCTACCCCTTGTTTCACTCAAACTTTAAGTGAAACTGGAGACTGATAATTATGGCAAATATATTTATGCTAGTCTAATCCTTTGTTGGCTGAGATCTCACGCATTTACTGAAAGCCAGAGGGCAAGTGTGAGAACTCGACAAGCCAAACTCTCAGCTACTTAATTACAAACCAGGTTCTGTTTGTTTTAGACCTTGGGTTCCTATCTATCCTGGGCATGCCTGGTAGTGGACAAACACCGCAGCCCAGCACTTGATCAGCAGGTTTACATAGAAGTGGATCAGTCACCAGCATCTAGAGAGAGATCAACTATCCTCTCCGACATCAGATAAGTTCTGATATTCCAAGTGGACTCCAACTCAACTCATCCAGAACTTTCCCTCTCTTAATGATGAAACAGTGGGAACCAAAAATCAGCCTGTACTGACTTTGTGAAATTTATTTGAATATTTAACCCTTGTATAAACAAGTAAATTGATGTGTGAAAGTGCACTTAACTTGTGTCAGTTCTCTGTTGTTCATTCAGTATTGAATGTTTGAACTTATTTCTAATTCTGTCTCTCGGAGCTACAAGTACTTTTAAGTGTAGAAGCCTAAGGAAATTTATTCTTGAGCCATTCTTGAGTAGTTTTAACAGTCCCTGGAAAAATGAAAATTATTTTCGATGACTAGTACCGGAAAGTTGCTCCTTCCATCACTAGTAAAAGAGAGGGTGGAGGTGAAATTTCAACATAAGTCTAATAGAGAAAAATATTCTTAGGCCTTCCCTAGAGGACAACACCGACCCACTCCCAACTCTCGCCACATGTGTGTGTGTGTGTGTGTGTGTGTGTGTGTGTGTGTGTGTGTGTGTGTGTTGTGTGTGTGTGTGTGTGTGCTTCTGTGTCTGTGTGTGTGTGTGTGTGTGTGTGTGTGTGTGTGTGTGTGTGTCTGTGTGATCATTGCAATCCGTATTCTCTCTCTCTCTCTCTCTCTCTCTCTCTCTCTCTCTCTCTCTCTCTCTCTCTCTCTCTCTCTCTCTTAGGCCCCCTCCTCGTCTGTGTGTTTATTAATGACCTACCATTACACATGTCAAGTAAAACCGCATGCATGTGAATTGTTTGCTGATGATGGCACTATACATACAGCTGACAAGGATATCAATAATATCAATGATCGCTTACAACAAAGTCTCATGGAAGTAGGAAGCTGGTGTGAAGATAATGCAGTGTACTTAAGCCCAACTGAAACAGAGTGCATGATTATATTCACTCGACAAAAACCTCAGCTCGGTTTGTTTCCACTTAGTTAATCAATAGAAGACCTTCAAATCAATGAGGTCAGGCAACACAGACCACTAGGATTAGTTGTAGACGACCATCTACAGTGGGATGGTTATATCAATTATGTATAACAATTATCTCAAAAAACTTATTCATTTTAAAGAAACTAAAACACTTCACTGATACTAGTTCCCGTAAACTATTCTACAATGCCCACATATTGATGATGCTTCCACTGTATGGGATGACTGTGCTGGTGTACATCTGAAAAGATTAGACTCCCTGTATCCCTGAGAGCAGCCAAGCTTATTTTGCCTGATCCGCACCTATCGACAGAACAAAAGATGAAACAGTTA
>CM065743.1:21983665-21988665 GCA_033310375.1 Conus canariensis
CTTCTTTAGGCAGATGTTCAGTCTGACTCATTGCTGCGAAAGTGTCAGCAAATAATTCAACTTTCTCCTCGTTTGTTTTATAGATTTTATCGTTTTCAATCAAAACAGGATCTGGGAGATGAAAAGAACCTTTAGATTTTCTAATTTCTTTCCAAAGTAAAGCGCTATCGTTTGGGTGTTTGGAACAGTTGATGACTAAGTTTTTGTAATATTGCTGCTTTGTAAAAGCAACAACTTTGTTACTATTGGTGTTAGCTTTTTTGTACTCAGCGTGTAACTGTTCCACTCTACTTTTAGGCTGCGTATGACGGCTTATCATCCAGCTTTTGAAGGCCTTAGTTTTCGCACCCACGGCGACTTCACACGCAATATTCCACCAAGGGTTTGACGCTTTCTTTGGATGATTCTTTAATTTGACTTTTGGGATTGCAGAATCTGCAGCCTTAAGTATAAGTTTTCTTAATTCATAATAACAATTTTCCAAACCTTCCTCTAACACTGTATTTTGATTGAAATTTAGAAAAGACGAACCTGCTGTCAAAATGTGATTGAAAAACGCCCAATTAGCCTTATCTTCATTATATTTAGTGCATTCAGAATTGTAGATTGTTTTTTCAGGGCTCACTAGAAGTTGGATTTCAATAGGGAGATGATCACTGCCTAACGGTATTTGATGAACCTGCCAAGTACACAAAGGGTTTATGTCTGGGGAAACTAAAGACAAATCTATCGATGAGCAACGCTGATCTGATCGATCAGCAATTCTTGTTATAGAGCCGTCATTTAAAATGGTTAAGTTGGCGTTGATTATTGTACTGGCAAGGTATTCGTTGTTGTTAACAATATTATTGGGATTTTCGGACCACAAAGCGTGGTGGGAATTAAAATCGCCAAGAATAACCCATTGTCTAGAGCAGTCTAAATCCATTATCCAGTCAGCTTCACCTTTAGACACTCCATCCGGATAATAACAGTTCAAAATGTTGAAATATTTACCATCAACCTTAATTTCTATACAGCAAGAATATAAACGTTTATCTATTGAAGAACACGGTGTTTTGCACGGTTGATACATAAGATTGCAAGCTACATATGTAGCAGCTTTTATTTTAACGTTGGCTTTTACCTCATCTATAACAGGTGGGTAGAAGAATCCGTTTAACTTGGGTAAGTCATTTTTGTGGCAATTCAATGACTGAAGCACAACTACGTCAAAAGAACGCTTCTGCAAAAATTTTTCCAAATATACAAAATTGCACTTACTTCTACAATTCAATTGTAGAAACGAGCAAATACCAGTAGGTTTGACTTGTTCAGGCCTCATACACATCATGTTATTCGTAAGGAAAAGGACTATAACTGAGAATACCAGCAACAGAGAACACCAAAAACGGATAACGTTTGACAGAACTTCTCTTTGTACGTTCATTTGGAGTTCAGACAGGCATTGGACAGAATTGTTTTCAATTCAATGATTGACGAAGTCATGACATCAGAAATTTTTGTTAGGATGGTCAGACATTTCACTGAGAGATTTTCAAGATACATTAAAATCTTTTCAAGATCAAAATTTACAGATTGTTTTTTGAACGAACTTGAAGAGTCAGACTTTTCTTTAAGAGAAGTTGGCACAGATGTTTTCGAAATTTTTGATGTCTGTCCTATACTTGTCTGATTTGTGACAGCAATACTAGTTTGATTTGAACTATTAGTATGAGTTGGTAAAATACGTGTGCCCCAGATTGAAGGGGGGCTAGAATCCAAAGAAGTGGGCAGCGGGTTTTGTTGATTAGCCTTCATCATTCCTTGACTCAGAACCGAGGAATAAGACTTGATGTGGTTATTAGCTTTAATTGAATTATCGTTTCCCGGCACCCTGGGGTCTTCTTTTAATTCCTGCACCTTTACCTCTCCTTTGCTCTTTTGAACTGTGATTTGTCTGAGAGCCTCAGAATATGGCATGTGGTTGGAAGACTTTAGCTTACCGGCCAAAACACGTAATTTATATTCCGGGCATCCAAGGTAAGAGGCTGAATGATCTCCAGAACAGTTTATACAATGTTTGGCCCTGGTACACGATTCCAAGACATGGTCATTGTGACCACATCTTCCACAAGTCGGCTTAGCCCGACACGCAGACTTTGTGTGCCCCAGTCTGTTGCACCTAGTACAACGATAGACAGGTGGTACAAAAGGATCAACAGAGAAACACTGGAACCCAATACATATTTCTTTTGGCAGTGTTGATGTAGAGAAAGTGATTTTTATGGCTCTTGATTCACTTCCATCTTTATTGGGAAGTCTTTTAACAGAAGAAACATGACTCAGTTCTTTCTTAATGTCAGAAAGACTGATGTCAAGAGGAATTGGCTTTACCACACCTTCGGTGAAAACCTCAGGTACAGAACATTTTATTAAAATTCCTGACAAATTGGTTGTTTTTTGTAGTCGATTTTGTTGATCGGCGGAAGTACAACCGATCAACCACCTGCCTGAGGAGAGCTGTTTCTGACCGGCTATGGGTCCAATGGAGTTGACCCAAAGCTTTTTGCTCAAAATGCCCAGACCACTCAGTGTGGCAGATCCTTTCTTCGTATCTTCCAGAAGTACTGGAAAGCGAAAAGAAAATGATTTCTTTGGAGAAAAGTTGGGATTTGTGGAAGATGTGTTCACATCAACAGTTGCTGGGACAGGGGATGATGATGTGGACGAATTTGCGCATGATACATCTGGCGATAAAACAGAGCAAGATTGTGACGATTTTGCTGTTTTTAAAGAGATATCAACAGCACATTCTTCTTCAGGACAACTGTTTTTTCCCTCACCAAGCTTAGATTTTATTCTATTAATAAGATGCTTTTTCTTGCCATGTTTAGGAAGATTATTTTCAACTAAGATTCTTTTAAGTTGTGAAACTTTGAGATCATTCAGACAACCAAATTCCTTTTCATTTAATAACTGCACTGAGCTTGGAGACGCCATGCAGGATCCTTTTTTTTTCTTCTTCTTCTTCTTTTTTGTGGGGAAAAAAATAGAAACTAGGGGGATGGGGGGCAAGGGTGCGGCGGGAAAGGGGTAGGGGTGAGTAGGAAATGAAGGAGGGGTGAGTTTGGGAGGGAGTTACTTTAGGTGACTAGATTAGAAACACACACACACACACACACACACACACACACACACACACACACACACACACACCACCACCACCACCACCACCACCACCACCAACAACAACAACAACAATAGCAACAACAACACTTAAAGCAAACAAGCTAACAAACAAACAGAAGGTCCAACACCAAACACTACAGTGATAGTATACGGGAACCCATCACTAATTATGACTAGTACTATATGGTATGGGTTTGATAGAAATAATAAAACACACACACACACACACACACACACACACACACACACACACACACACACACATACACACACACACACACACACACACACACACACACACACACACACATACACACACACACACACATGGGGAAAATCCTCAACGACGAACAATGAAAGAAAGAAAAAGGAACAAGCCCAGTAAAGGCCGGGGAAAAGCCAAAGGAAACATCCCAGGAGGCAGACCGCCACATACTTCAGGAAGCAGACCGCCACATACTTCAGGAGGCAGGAAGCCATATACTTCAGGAGACAGGAAGCCACATACTTCAGGAGGCAGACCGCCATATACTTTAGGAGGCAGACCGCCACATACATCAGGAGACAGGAAGCCACATATTTCAGGAGGCAGACCGCCACATACCTCAGGCGGCAGACCGCCACATACATCAGGAGGCAGACCACCACATACTTCAGGAGGCAGACCGCCACATACTTCAGGAGACAGGAAGCCACATACTTCAGGAGGCAGGCAGCCACATACTTCAGGAGGCGGGAAGCCACATACTTCAGGAGGCAGACCGCCACATACTTCAGGAGGCAGGAAGCCACATACTCCAGGAGGCAGACCGCCACACACTTCAGGAGGCAGGAAGCCATATACTTCAGGAGGCAGACCACCACATACTTCAGGAGGCTGGAAGCCACATTCTTCAGGAGACAGGAAGCCACATACTTCAGGAGGCAGACCGCCACATACTTCAGGAGGCAGACCACCACATACCTCAGGAGGCAGGCAGCCACAATACTTCAGGAGGCAGACAGCCACATACTTCAGGAGGCAGACCGCCCACATACTTCAGGAGGAAGACCGCCACATATTTCAGGAGGCAGGAAGCCACATACTTCAGGAGGCAGGCAGCCACATACTTCAGGAGGAAGACCGCCACATACTTCAGGAGGCAGGCAGCCACATACTTCAGGAGGCAGATCGCCACATACTTCAGGAGGCAGGGAAGCCACACTTTCAGGAGGCAGGAAGCCATATACTTCAGGAGGCAGACCGCCACATACTTCGGAGGCAGACTGACACATACTTCAGGAGGCAGACCGCCACATACTTTAGGAGGCAGACTGCCACATACTTCAGGAGGCAGGAAACCACATACTTCAGGAGGCAGACAGCCACATACTTCAGGAGGCAGGAAGCCACATACTTCAGGAGGCAGACCGCCACATACTTCAGGAGACAGGAAGCCATATACTTCAGAAGGCAGACCGCAACATACATCAGGAGGTAGACAGCCACATACTTCAGGAGGCAGGAAGCCACATACTTCAGGAGACAGGAAGCCACATACTTCAGGAGGACAGGAAGCCACATACTTCAGGAGGCAGACCGCCACATACATCAGGAGGCAGACCGCCACATACTTCAGGAGACATGAAGCCACATTCTTCAGGCGGCAGACCGCCACATACTTCAGGAGGCAGACAGCCACATACTTCAGGAGGCAGGAAGCCACATACTTCAGGGACAGGAAGCCATATACTTCAGGAGGCAGACCGCCACATACTTCAGGAGGCAGACCGCCACATACTTCAGGAGGCAGACCGCCACAGACCTCAGGAGGCAGACAGCCACATAC
>CM065743.1:21996165-22003665 GCA_033310375.1 Conus canariensis
TCTGTTCTTCCTTGCATGTCTTTCTTTTCTTCCTTACATGTCTTTCTGTTCTTCCTTACATGTCTTTCTCTTCTTCCTTACATGTCTTTCTGTTCTTCCTTACACGTCTTTCTGTTCTTCCTTACATCTCTCTGTTCTTTCTTTTCTTCCTTACGTGTCTTTCTTTTCTTCCTTACGTGTCTTTCTTTTCTTCCTTACATGTCTTTCTTTTCTTCCTTACATGTCTTTCTTTTCTTCCTTACATGTCTTTCTTTCTTCCTTTTCTTCCTTACGTGTCTTTCTTTTCTTCCTTACATGTCTTTCTTTTCTTCCTTACATGTCTTTCTGTTCTTCCTTGCATGTCTTTCTTTTCTTCCTTACATGTCCTTTCTCTTCTTCCTTACATGTCTTTTCTTTTCTTCCTTTTCTTCCTTACGTGTCTTTCTGTTCTTCCTTACATGTCTTTCTGTTCTTCCTTACATGTCTTTCTGTTCTTCCTTACATGTCTTTCTCTTCTTCCTTACATGTCTTTCTCTTCTTTCTTTTCTTCCTTACGTGTCTTTCTGTTCTTCCCTTACATGTCTTTCTTTTCTTCCTTACATGTCTTTCTCTTCTTCCTTACATGTCTTTCTCTTCTTCCTTACATGTCTTTCTCTTCTTCGTCAGTTTCTGCCTAGCTCTCCCTTTTTTTCTTTCTCTTTTTTCCATTTTTTTTCTTTGCCTTCTCTTCCATTTCTTTGCCTTCTCTTCCATTCTTGCTCTCTTCATTTCTTTGCTTCTCTTCCATTTCTTTGCTTTCTTCTTCCATTTCTTTGCCTTCTCTTCCATTTCTTTGCCTTCTCTTCCATTTCTTGCTTCTTTCTTTCTTTGCTTTCTTCTTCCATTTCTTTGCTTTCTTCTTCCACTGATCCTCCTCTTTCTTCTTCTTCGTCTTCTTCTACGCTCTTCTTGTGAGTTTTTTTTTCTCCTTTATTTTATTCCTCTTCGCTGGTTTTTTCTTTTTTTTTTTTTTTTTTTTTTTAATCCTTTCTAACATCATCTTCTTGATCTTCTTCCCATTCTTTTTCCTTTTCCAGTTTTTTCCGGTTTTTTTTTTTTCTTCGGCTTCTTTTTCTCACTGTCTTTTTTCGAAGAGAAACTACGAACAACGAGGTTTGCTGAAAAACAGGATTAAAGGAAAACAGACAAGATGACTGCCACCATGACGAGGAAGACAGACAACCATTGATGGCAACGATGACAATAATTACAATAGATAACGCATGTAATTGACAGTCCCCGTTGGGATGCCGGGGGCTCCTTCGGTTCAGGTAGCTCCCCCGCCTTCTGTGTACCTCTCTTTGACTTTCCCTTTTTTTTTTTCTTTTTTTTCTTTTTTTTTTTTTTTTTTTTCTTTTTTTTTTTTTTGTCTTCCTTTCCTGTCGTCTGCTGTTTTTTCTGTCTTTGTGGACGGTTCTCCTGTCCCTGTTCTGGAGGTTCTTTTTGTCTGTGTCTGTTGGCGGTATGCCAGCTTTATTGTTGTCTGGTGATTGGGTGGTGAGAATTGTGAACACTGTGGGGTACTTTTTTTTTTTTTTTTTTCTCCTCTCCCGTACCTCTTCCCCTTCCTCACCCCTCTTTCCTTCTGCCCCCCACTGTATCCCCTCCCTACCCCCATGACCTCCCTGTACACGCCCCCCCCCCCCCCCCGGCTCCCCGCTGTCCCCTCCGCCCTCTATCCCTCCCCCGTCGCGGGCGCATGTGTGTGAATGCGCCACTGCGCATGCGGCTGGGGCGGCGCGCCCGCGCGCGTCGTGCGTAGGCGGTGCATCTACACAGGTGGGCGTGCGCGTGCGCGCGTGCGCGCGTGGATACATAAACTCACGCATACGCGCATGAGCATTTATTTACGGACACACGTGATGGGCGGGAGTGGGGGGGTTTGGTGGAATTCCAGTTCCGCTTTCATTCTTCTTTGGATGGATTCTGTTGTTCATTGTTTATGATTGTTGCAGATATGATAAATGGTTAACTCATTGATTTATTCTTTTTATTTTTTTTTTTTTTTTATTATTTTTTTTTTTGTTTGTTTGTTTGTTTGTGATGAAAAGATCTTAAATTTTAATTCCGCCCTCCATCCCCACCTCGTCCCCCCCCCCCCCCCCCCCCCACGCGCGCACACACACACCTTCTTTCTTCTCTCTCTCTCTCTCTCTCTCTCTCTCTCTCTCTCTCTCTCTCTCTCTCTCTCTGTCTCCTTACCCCACGCCACCCCGCCTTGATGTGGCGGGGCAATGTATTATCTAGATAGCTTATGTTGGCTTTCATTTTTCATTTAATTGTTCTTTTTGTGCGTTAAGTTTTTCTGTAGGTCACCTGTAATTATTGCATGAATGTTTTCGTAGCGTGTGCAGAAAACGCTGTCTGTCCTTTGCTCCCGATAGCGGTTGTCAACTAGATTAAGTATTTTTGTCTTTCTTTTAAGTGTCTATAACACTTGTGCTCCTTTATTTGTTTGCTTATTATGTTTTTCATCTCTTTCTTCTTTTTGGTTGGTTGGATGTTCTTGAATTTATTTAATTGATAAATACGAAAATGAATAATAGCTTATCTATTCTTTCAGTTAATTGTCAAGGCCTCAATGATTCAAAAAAGAGGCGTGATGTATTCCATTACTTGAGAAACAAGAAATATTCCATTTATTTCCTACAAGATACACATTTTGAAGAAAAGATTGAAAAATACGTTTTAGCTGAATGCGGATATAAGGGTTATTTTTCAAATTACACGTCTAATTCAAGGGGGGTGGGAATATTGTTTAATAACAATTTTGAGTTCAAAGTCAAACGTGTCATCAAAGATAACTCGGGAAATTATATCATGCTACTTACTGAAATTCAGGAAAATGATTTCCTTTTTGCAAATATTTATGGACCAAACAGAGATGATTCGGAGTTTTATAACAACCTGAAACAAAAGATTAATGAGCTTGGTATTGAGAATATTATAATAGCTGGAGATTTCAATATAGTCCTTGATCCACAAAAGATTATCATAATTATAAACATGTTAACAACTGTAAGGCAAGGGAAGAGCTCGAAAACATGATTGAAAATTTGGAATTAAGTGATATATGGCGAGAACTAAATCCAGAGTGTTTGCGGTATATATGGAGAAGAACAAATCCTTTCCAACAGGCTAGATTAGATTTCTTTCTGATTTCAGACAAAGTAGTAACATTTGTAGATTATGTGGACATTGAATGTGGATAAAGATCAGATCATTCGAGTATACTGTTGAAACTAAAATTTAGTGAAAGCTCAAAACATAACACTTTTTGGAAATTTAATTCATCTCTTTTAAAAGACAACTTATATCTGAATGAGATAAATTCTGAGATAAGATCTGTTATAGATGAATAAGCGATGAATGCAAATATTAATGATATACTTGATGAAGAACTACGTTTTTCTGTTCCCGATGATACTTTTCTAGATTTCCTTCTTATGAAGTTAAGATCAAAGACGATTTCATTTGCAACAATGAAAAAGAAGAAAATACAGGAAGAGGAAAATCGACTAGAGTCTGACATTCGAAGATTAGAAACAACAAAGTTATAAGCGAGGACGATATTAGAGCTATAGCAACAAAAAAACAATTAAAACATATTAGAGAAAAACGAATGGAAGGTGTTTTGCTACGATCAAGAGCTAGGTGGATAGCTGAGGGTGAGACAGTAAGCAACTATTTCTGTCAATCTTGAGAAACGTCACTTTGTAAGTAAAAATATGGCTAGGATCACGGATCAGCAAGATAATGTTTTAACAACCCAGAAAGACATTCTTCTAGAAGTTCAGAACTTTTATAAATTACTTTACGCAGAATCCGAAGTAGAAGATAGTGAAATAATGGATCTAGTAAACAATACACCATGTCTAAATGAAACAGAAGCAAACGAGTTGGAGGGAGAAATTACTCTTGAAGAAGCTACTGATGTCTTAAAGAATATGAAAAATAACAAAAGCCCAGGCTCTGATGGATTTTCGACGGAATTCTTTAAAGTTTTTTGGAAAAAAATTGGATTATTTGTTATTAGAGCGTTGAATGCTAGTTTTAAAAGAGGAGAACTGTCTAGTGTGCAAAAAGAAGGGATTATTATATGTATTCCCAAAGGAGACAAGCCAAGACAATATATAAAAAACTGGAGACCATTTCACTTTTAAATGTAGTGTATAAAATTGGATCATCATGTGTTGCAAATCGCATAAAAAAATGTACTGCCAAGACTTATTAATGAAGACCAGACGGGTTTCATTAGGAACAGATACATTGGTGATAACTTAAGATTGATATATGACACAATAGCTTACTTAGATCAAAATAATTTACCTGGATTGTTATTAAATGTAGATTTTGAGAAAGCTTTTGACTCGATTAACTGGGGTTTTATGTCGAAGGTATTAAAGAAATTTGGTTTTCAGAAAGACATTTGCAGATGGATAGATACATTCTATAAGAATATTAAATCTTGTGTTGTTGTAAATGGTCAGGTTTCAAGCTGGTTCGAAATTAAAAGAGGTTGTAGACAAGGAGACCCTATATCCCCATATCTATTCATACTCTGTGTAGAAATATTAGCTATAATGATAAGAGAAAACACAGATATCCAGGGAATAATGATGAATGATGTTGAACATAAACTTTCACAATATGCGGATGACACAAAATTTTTGCTGGCAGGTGATAGAAAATCTTTTGAAATTTGCGTAGATGTTCTGTTTAAGTTTGGATCTGTTTCAGGTCTCCACATAAACTCTAGCAAAACAAGTGCAATTTGGTTAGGAAGTAAGAAGAATTCTGAAGTTAGATATATGAATCATTTAGGAATGGACTGGAACCCACTAAAATTTCGTGTATTAGGAATATGGTTTACTAATGATTTAAAAGACTGTGTAAACATAAATTATCCGGACAAATTGGCAGATATAAAACATCTGTTCAAAGTATGGGTTAAACGTCAACTAACGCCTCTTGGTAGAATAGCAATTTTAAAATCTCTCATACTTTCAAAACTGATACATCTTTGGTTACTTCTGCCAAATCCACCTGATGTGTTTTTTCGAACATTACAAAAGATGTGTTATGAATTTGTCTGGGGTAAGAAACCAGACAAAATTAACCGGAAAACGGCGCATAAGAGTGTAAAACTTGGAGGCATCGGTATCCCTGAATTAAAAACATTTGTTACCTCTTTAAAACTGTCGTGGTTTCGTAAAACTGAAAAAACAACCCACAAGTGGAAACATATTCTACTAGCTAATTTTCCTCAATGGCCGCTTATTAATAAATATGGTCCAGAATTTGTTTCCAGGTTTACGAAATATAACCAATTTTGGTCAGACGTCATTGAAGCCTATAAAAATTTTTACTACAAATGCATACCAGGAAATTCCGCTGAAATTTTAGCTGAACCGATTTGCTATAATAATAGAATCCAAGTTGGAAACTCATACGTTATCTCTAGAAAACTTGGTAACAAGAATGTACATTGTCTTGCGGACTTTTTTGATGATAAAGGTCATTTTCTTTCTTATACGCGTTCAAAGAGAAATATAATATTAATGTCGATTTTGTCACCTTTGCTGGGTATAAATCTGCAATAATCGACTACATTAAACAATGTAGTATTTCTGTAAAGAACAATAAACATACCGATACAACTTGCTGTTTGAAGAAGGTATTTGCTATTGACAAAGGTTCAAAGCTTTATTACGATATACTTATTGAAAATAATGTTCGACCAAAATGCTGCGACAAATGGGATTCGAAACTGATGGTACATCATGACTGGAAATCATGCTTTCTATATACCAGCAAAATAAACGATATTAAACTAAAATGGTTTCAGCTGAAGCTATTGCACAGATGTTTAGGTACAAATGTTATTTTAAAAGAAATGGGAGTTCGTAATAATGACAAAGGCAGTTTTTGTGGTACAAATAAAGATACTATTGACCATATGTTTTGGAAATGCAATTATGTCAAATTCTTTTGGAATGTACTTACAGATTTGATTAGAGAAAAATGTGCCAATGCAGAAAACCTAAGACTGACTGAATCGCTGTTGCTTTCAGGATTTGATAAAAATGTTATTGTGGACAGTGTCCTTTACTTCATTGTACTATTTGCAAAGTATTATATATATATTCATGCAAACTGAATGGAAACCATCCACGAACAACTGTATTTTTGAAGAAACTAGAGTGGCGATACAAAATTGAAAAACACAATGCCTTACTTATCTCTAAATATTCAGATTTTTGTGTAAAATGGATGATATATAAACCATTAATAGAGGGTTCTTAAATGTATTTTACTTCTGTATGATTTATCCGATTGCGATTTGCCACAGTCCTAAGTTTAATTTTGAACAGTCTTTTGCGTGCCAATGTTACCTATATTGTTGATGTATTCGAAGCCTCTTTAAGATGTTTCTCTACATAGAACATTGAATGAAAACGCCATTGATAACATCCATCCACCACTCTCTCTCTCTCTCTCTCTCTCTCTCTCTCTCTCTCTCTCACTCTCTCTCTCTCCTCTCTCTCTCTTACCTCTGGCTGTTAAAACAATTATTTCTCGACTGTGGATGGACAATGACCTTTTGTTTTTCCTTTTTATGTTTGTGTTTCATGTTACTGAATGCAAATTAAAAAGAAGTTATAAAAAAAATAAAAATAAAAAAAATAATTACAATAGATGACTGCCCACATAACGAGAAAGAATCACAATTTGGTCCTCCTTCCCATAGTTCATTTCATGTGGAAAACAGGAAGACGCTGTCTTGGCCTCTGCATTCTATTCTACATGCTGACTGTGCATGAATTCACTCACATGCACGCGCGCGCGCGCGCACGCATGCACACACACACACACACACACACACACACACACACACACACACACACACACACTCACACACACACACACACACACACACACACACACACACACACACAAGAAGAAAAGACACGACAAAACACGGTTAATCCTGATGGAGACCGTCCGCCGAGTCAGAACTGAAAGCGATGTAGTCCCGTCCTCCCCCACAGTACGACAAACACAAACAGCCTGCTTTCCCCCAACAGGAAACAGAAGTACGACAGACACAAACAGCCTGCTTTCCCCCAACAGGAAACAGAAGTACGACAGACACAAACAGCCTGCTTTCCCCAACAGGAAACGGTAGTGAACCCTGTCAGGCTGGGCAAAACCTGTCACGACCCTCAAAGACAGATGTGTCACGAATCAACAAGCTGTCACGGGCTACCAAAACAACAAACACAGAAGCAGCCGTCGTCACAGCAGCTTTGGCAGCAAAAAAGAACACGACGGGAGAGACTCTCTTCCAAATCCGCCTCGTTTAGAGAGCCAAGTGCACTGGTCCTGTCCATAGAGAGCCAAGTGCACTGGTCCTGTCCATAGAGAGCCAAGTGCACTGGTCCTGTCCATAGGCGCGGAAACCTGTGAAACGTAGTCCGT
>CM065743.1:22023665-22043665 GCA_033310375.1 Conus canariensis
GTGTGTGTGTGTGTGTGTCTGTGTGTGTGTGTCTGTCTGTCTGTCTGTTTTCTGTCTGTCTGTGTCTGTGTGTATAGTCTGTGTGTGTGTGCGTACGCGCGCGCCCACGTATGTGACTGGCTCACAGCATACTGAGAGAGAGAGAGAGAGAGAGAGAGAGGAGAGAGAGAGAGAGAGAGAGAGAGACCAGCCAAAAGTCACCCAGATTTTCTCACTCAAACATATCAAACAGAGAGAGAGAGAGACTCGTGACTCGTGACTCGTGACTTTAATGTGTGGCCATCAGCCTATTCACATGAGTACACAACAAGAGGTAAATCAATTTTATATAATTAGAACAAAATTTACCATGACTGCAACCAAGCATTCTTCCATGACAGTATGTACATGCAGAATCCTATCTTAATTATACATCGATACTTCTTGATACATTCTTCCCCACGAACGCGATGTAAGTATATACACCATCATTCTCAAAACTCATAACACTAATGCTGTTGACACTAGCACACAAGACATATGCCTCCTATCTCAATCCCCTCATCGCATTCTCGCCCACATACACAGCGGAGACCTTTCAACCCCGCGTCGTACAATTCTCCGGAAAGCCGTACTATTTTAAGCATCTTTTGTTTACATCATTTACGCATGCGCAAAATAAGCCTATCGCCTTGCAAAGGTAAACCCCGAATAACAAAAGCTGCCATGCTGACCTTTGACCCAGTGTGTGTTCTTCTGTGGTCGAGTTCGTGAGGTGCTAGCCTTGTATTGTTTATATTCAGTGGATGTAGCAACCCCATGAATAAATTACTGTAACCTTGTCGCTTTCCATGTGTCAGGTTAGAACATTCCTTCAGTTAATTTCTCTTTAATTGTGGTTTTCCCAATTTCTTTTTCAGCCTGTGACTGTCGTTTCCTGTCCCGTGAATTGTTGCCACTTGGCTCGTACACGTGTGTCTAGATTGCCTGTTGACCAGAGGAGTCTGTTGATGGTCGGATCCCTAGAATTCAAACTTTAACCATTCAAAACAACCTCGGAAAATAATCAAAATGCATATAATAGCTATCATTATTCGAGTTCAAAAACCATACTCTTATATGTTATAATATGATCTATGGGCAGCCATTTCCTAGCAGACGATCCAGCCAAGATTCAACAGAGAGAGAGAGAGAGAGAGAGAGCCCAGCCAAAAGTCACCCAGATTTTCTCACTCAAACATATCAAACAGAGAGAGAGAGAGAGGGTGGGGGATGAGATCGTGTCCTGATGACGCAGATGACTACAGAAAATACTGGTTAAACGGATGCAAAAAGAAAGAAAGAAGAAAAAACAATGGGGTCAGACAGGTGAAAATTCTGAACAACTGTACTTTAGGTAGAAATGACGTAGTGCGAACATAGCCCTCACCTGCAAGGTCAGTGTCTGCTTAGAGAGAGAGAGAGAGAGAGAGAATGAGATGGTGGTTTTCGACGTACTCTCTCTCTCTCTCTCTCTCTCTGTGTGTGTGTTCTGTTTTCTGTCATGCTTTACTGGTGATTTCTATGAAGCATAAACCGGTTTAGGTCCTTTTCGCTCTTTGACCCTCGCGCCCTCTTCCCCTCTCTCCCTTTCACCTCTACCTCTTCACGTGACCAGTGCGTGCGTGACGACACTCAACATGCTAGACATTTAATACCTTTTGACACCTACACAACGAACTCGGGGCGGGAGAAGGGGCGGGGCTGGAGACGCGACAAATGCATTCGCCGCCTGTCTTCTCGCCGCCTGTCTTCTCGCCGCCGTGTTCTGGACTTTTCGCCGCATGTATGCCGAATACGTTTCTCCGGTGGGAGAACTTCTTACTTTGCACCGCATATCTTGTTGCGTTTGAACGAGGAATTTTTGTGAATACATGTTCAGGCGGATTTTTCTTCATATCAGATCGTACACACTGACAGTGTGCGCATGCCCTGTAGTCTCCAGTGCGCACGGAGTGCCGTTGGTGCTCTCTATCAAACCAGGACAAACCTCCATCTTCGCCTAAATGACCAGGTTTTACCCACTGATGAAAGAGAAAAACAACTGTATCCAATTCGAAGTGGTAATTCGAATGCTGCAACTGTAGATGAGTTTTTGGATAAATCTAGGAGAGAGATGATGACTAGCCAAGAGAAAGAGGTCAGAGAAAGAAATGAAGAAGGGATGTGAGGGGAGGAGGGTAAGGAAGGGAGAGAAAAAGGGAATTGTTGGGGGAAAGCTGAAGACAGGCAAGGAAGGGAGTGAAAAGGGAATTGTTGGGGGAAAGCTGAAGACAGGCAAGGAAGGGAGTGAAAAGGGAATTGTTGGGGGAAAGCTGAAGACAGGCAAGGAAAGGAGTGAAAAGGGAATTGTTGGGGGAAAGCTGAAGAGAGACAAGAAAGGGAGTGAAAAGGGAATTGTTGGGGGAAAGCTGAAGACAGGCAAGGAAGGGAGTGAAAAGGGAATTGTTGGGGGAAAGCTGAAGACAGGCAAGGAAAGGAGTGAAAAGGGAATTGTTGGGGGAAAGCTGAAGAGAGACAAGGAAGGGAGTGAAAAGGGAATTGTTGGGGGAAAGCTGAAGACAGGCAAGGAAGGGAGGGGAAAGGGAATTGTTGGGGGAAAGCTGAAGACAGGCAAGGAAGGGAGGGGAAAGGGAATTGTTGGGGGAAAGCTGAAGACAGGCAAGGAAGGGAGAGAAAAGGGGAATTGTTGGGGGAAAGCTGAAGACAGGCAAGGAAGGGAGAGAAAAGGGGAATTGTTGGGGGAAAGCTGAAGAGAGAAAAGGAAGGGAGTGAAAAAGGGAATTGTTGGGGGAAAGCTGAAGAGAGACAAGGAAGGGAGGGAAAGGGGAATTGTTGGGGGAAAGCTGAAGAGAGACAAGGCAGGGAGAGAAAAGGGGAATTGTTGGGGGAAAGCTGAAGAGAGACAAGGCAGGGAGAGAAAAGGGGAATTGTTGGGGGAAAGCTGAAGAGAGACAAGGAAGGGAGGGAAAAGGGAATTGTTGGGGGAAAGCTGAAGAGAGACAAGGAAGGGAGGGAAAAGGGAATTGTTGGGGGAAAGCTGAAGAGAGACAAGGAAGGGAAGGAAAAGGGGAATTGTTGGGGGAAAGCTGAAGAGAGACAAGGGCGGAGAGGAGTGCACGTGTACTCCACTTCACCTTCATTTTGTCCCACGTGGAATTTATTTTTCTTTTTGAATCGAAAATAAGTTTTGCTTTCTGTTTTGCAATACTTGCACAAAAGCAAGTCCTTTTTTGACAAACTGCTCACTTTTGATCACTTGTTTTTCTTTCTGTCTTTCTTTCCTTGTTTATTCTTCTCTTGATACACAGTGTAGAAAACGAGCAGGATCTAACCGCAACACCGATTAACCCGGCACTTCAAAGTAATTGATAATGAAACAAGTGAACCGACATGTCACCGAATAACTGTTCAATCAAACGAAACAAAAGAAAACTGAACAGAAAACACACACACAACACACACACACACACACACACACACACACACACAATGAGCAGATGACTACCAGAAACATACCATGCAGTGTACCTATGCACACATTAACTTCAAGAATAACTCTGTCCATAGCTCTCTTTCATTGCAACCATTGCATACGCCACATATGCACATATGACAAACGTACATGTCTGAAGATTTTAACACCTTCCCCGCCCACATCCCCACCATGCCTTTTTTTTCCTTGGACGTTAATGTCTTTCAAATAAATGAATCCGATTTCAAATCTAATTTTTGTCAGTTCTAGTTAATTCTTTGCAGCAAAGCCAATTTGCGTGGAATCTAAAAGCATACACAGAAACTAAAGCACTAGTCCTCCAAAGGGAAGAAAACAGTAACACAAAATCACAATGCCACTCTTCTCATTTTCGGCCACGTGGCCTTTTTCAAGAGAAAAAAACAAAACCAATACAACTACGTGATGTCCATCTTTGGCAACTGGTCAGAGCAAATAATTGACGTCATAAATATAATGCGCAAGTTCTGACATCATAATATGTGATGTCATTAACAAGGGGAAAAAAAAAGGGGGGGGGGAGCAAGTTGTGTATTGTGTGTGTGTGTGTGTGTTAGTGCGTACGTGCGTGCGTGTGTGTGTGTGTGTGTATTGTAACCAATGACATAGCAATACGCTCCATAAATCACAATGAAAATGAAACCATAGAATAATGTGAGCATAGTCCTGTCTGTGACTGCATGGCATACAAGAACTGTCGTCTGAAAAAAAAAATTTCTGCAAATCATCAATGTTGTTCATAGGTAAATCTGGATAGGGTTGTTACAAATTTGTCTTAACATTACATCCATTTAGCATCCTTGTATCTAATGTCCTTATCCATTTCTCTTCAGTAATAAGTCTGAAGCTTTTGCTTTCACCGTAAGCTTTTGCCAACACTGCAACAACAACATCTTCCACTGAATGCTGAAGGAAATGTCGCATTAACACAATCACCTGATTCTTCATCTCAGATTTCTCCCCCCCCCCCCCTCTCTCTCTCTCTCTCTCTCTCTCTCTCTCTCTCTCTCTCTCTCTCACACACACACACACACACATACAAACACACACACACACACACACACACACACACACACACACACACACACTCTCTCTCTCTCTCTCTCTCTCTCTCTCTCTCCACACACACACACACACACACACACACACACACATTCATTTTACATCCCTTTATACATACATACATACATTCATACATATATACATACAGAGACAGACAGAGGCAGAGATGGCTAGGAACATAAAGAGAGAGAGAGAGGCAGAATCTTGCTCGCAGAAGAGCAAAATCTTTCATGACATGTAAAAGAAGTGGATGATTTGGGAACGGCATCCCGTGTGTGTGTAAGGAGAAAGACCTGAGGCGATACCAGCGCCTGTCGTTCAGCCCCAGTCAGTGTCCACACACACACATCTCCAGACATAGGCCTGTACTTCAGGCTGACCTTGCTCTGGCAGGACGTACATCAGTTACCAGTTCTGACGCCCATACACGTCAGCGCTAACCAGCGGTAGAAAGGTCTCCCTCGGTCAAGGCTGGCTGTTGATGATGCATTCCACTGGTCCTGGCTGGCTGCTGGGCTGAGACCTGTCTCCCTGGCAGTGCAGACCGATGGGTGGAGCGGCACTTTCTGTCGCACAGGTCGCACCTGTAAGGAATGTCTGGTATGTCAACACTACAATGATTATGCAAAAAAAAAAAAGAAAAGAAAAAAAACCGTTATTTATGTGACAAAATGTCTGACAAATAAATTAACGAGGTAGCTCTTTTTTCACGAATAAAAAAAGTGACATTTATTTGAGAAGACAGATATCTCGCGCAGAGAAACCTTTCTTTAACGATTTGACGAACAGTAACATTATGATATGAGGAGCACTGGCACGGGTCAGGAAGATGTATGATAGTGATTATTAGGATGAAAAAGAAAAAAAATAGAAGTGCAAAGGTTTCTGATTGCAAAGTCACATAGGTTTCATTCGTGTGTTGACCACGTCTAACAAAGGCTCTGTGCCGATTCTGCCGCTGCTGCATGTGCCCATAGCTTTAGACACAAACCACTACAACAGGTTAACCAGAAAAGACTGTCATCTTACTTTGATAGCATCACCACACTTCTCAGATGGTGATTTCCATATTGGAGATATACACAGTATGTCGCTAAGAACAGTTGTAATTAGGACTGTAACATGGTGCCACCCGAGGATCCGGCGCACACGACTCTGTTATCACCAGCATCAAAGATCTTGGTTCTGTTATAAACTGTCACACACAGCATCATACTGTTTTATCACCAGCATCAGAGATCATGGTTCTGTTATAAACTGTCACTCACAGCATCATGCTGTTTTATCACCGGCATCAAAGATCTTGGTTCTGTCACTATAAACTGTCACTCACAGCATCATACTGTTTATTACCAGCATCAAAGATCTTGGTTCTGTCAGTATGAACTGTCACTCACAGCACCACGGTTGGCAGAGGACCCTCATTTCCTTTTATTCTCCTAGCTGAAAGAAGAAACTCCTTTGAAGTAAATTTCAGACAGACTGACAAAATGAACGCAAATAAAACGAAAATGAATGACAAAACTGACCTGGCAATGTTTTTGAGGAAGAGGATGTTGTGGAGTTCCATTCCTTTGTGTGTGTGTGTGTGTGTGTGTGTGTGTGTGTGTGTGTGTGTGTGTGTTTATGCAGATCCGTCGTCTGTGCCACCTTAATGGCACTTCACCCACGCCACTAATTCTGACTTCTCGTCCACAGCCCCGGCACCGGCAATCCACAGGGAGCAATCAGTACCAAGTCGTCAAGAGGCAACCCACCGGAGGAGACACTGCACTGCTGCTGAGTCACGTCGGTGGTGTTCAGATCCAAAATACTCAGGACATCATCTACTAAGCCCTTAGTTCCATAGTGGCTGATGGAGTTCCATGGCGGCTGGTGGAGTTCCATGGCGGCTGGTGGAGTTCCATGGTGGAGTTCCATGGTGGCTGATGGAGTTCCATGGTGGAGTTCCATGGTGGCTGGTGGAGTTCTATGGTGGCTGGTGGAGTTCCATGGCGGCTGGTGGAGTTCCATGGTGGAGTTCCATGGTGGCTGATGGAGTTCCATGGTGGCTGATGGAGTTCCATGGTGGCTGATGGAGTTCCATGGTGGAGTTCCATGGTGGCTGGTGGAGTTCCATGGTGGAGTTCCATGGCGGCTGATGGAGTTCCATGGTGGCTGATGGAGTTCCATGGCGGCTGGTGGAGTTCCATGGTGGCTGATGGAGTTCCATGGTGGCTGATGGAGTTCCATGGTGGCTGGTGGAGTTCTATGGTGGCTGGTGGAGTTCCATGGCGGCTGGTGGAGTTCCATGGTGGCTGATGGAGTTCCATGGTGGAGTTCCATGGTGGAGTTCCATGGCGGCTGATGGAGTTCCATGGTATGGTGGAGTTCCATGGTGGAGTTCCATGGCGGCTGATGGAGTTCCATGGCGGCTGATGGAGTTCCATGGTGGCTGATGGAGTTCCATGGTGGCTGATGGAGTTCTATGGTATGGTGGAGTTCCATGGTGGAGTTCCATGGCGGCTGATGGAGTTCCATGGCGGCTGATGGAGTTCCATGGCGGCTGATGGAGTTCCATGGCGGCTGATGGAGTTCCATGGTGGCTGATGGAGTTCCATGGTATGGTGGAGTTCCATGGTGGAGTTCCATGGCGGCTGATGGAGTTCCATGGTGGCTGATGGAGTTCCATGGCGGCTGATGGAGTTCCATGGTGGCTGATGGAGTTCCATGGTGGCTGATGGAGTTCCATAGTATGGTGGAGTTCCATGGTGGAGTTCTATGGCGGCTGATGGAGTTCCCTGGTGGAGTTACATGGTGGCTGATGGAGTTCTATGGTCGCTGGTGGAGTTCCATGGTGGAGTTCCATGGTGGCTGATGGAGTTCCATGGTGGCTGGTGGAGTTCCATGGTGGCTGATGGAGTTCCATGGTGGCTGATGGAGTTCCATGGCGGCTGATGGAGTTCCATGGTATGGTGGAGTTCTATGGTGGAGTTCCATGGTGGCTGATGGAGTTCCATGGTGGAGTTCTATGGTGGCTGATGGAGTTCCATGGTGGCTGATGGAGTTCCATGGTGGCTGGTGGAGTTCTATGGTGGCTGGTGGAGTTCCATGGCGGCTGGTGGAGTTCCATGGTGGCTGATGGAGTTCCATGGTGGAGTTCCATGGTGGAGTTCCATGGCGGCTGATGGAGTTCCATGGTATGGTGGAGTTCCATGGTGGAGTTCCATGGCGGCTGATGGAGTTCCATGGCGGCTGATGGAGTTCCATGGTGGCTGATGGAGTTCCATGGTGGCTGATGGAGTTCTATGGTATGGTGGAGTTCCATGGTGGAGTTCCATGGCGGCTGATGGAGTTCCATGGCGGCTGATGGAGTTCCATGGCGGCTGATGGAGTTCCATGGCGGCTGATGGAGTTCCATGGTGGCTGATGGAGTTCCATGGTATGGTGGAGTTCCATGGTGGAGTTCCATGGCGGCTGATGGAGTTCCATGGTGGCTGATGGAGTTCCATGGCGGCTGATGGAGTTCCATGGTGGCTGATGGAGTTCCATGGTGGCTGATGGAGTTCCATAGTATGGTGGAGTTCCATGGTGGAGTTCTATGGCGGCTGATGGAGTTCCCTGGTGGAGTTACATGGTGGCTGATGGAGTTCTATGGTCGCTGGTGGAGTTCCATGGTGGAGTTCCATGGTGGCTGATGGAGTTCCATGGTGGCTGGTGGAGTTCCATGGAGGCTGATGGAGTTCCATGGTGGCTGATGGAGTTCCATGGCGGCTGATGGAGTTCCATGGTATGGTGGAGTTCTATGGTGGAGTTCCATGGTGGCTGATGGAGTTCCATGGTGGAGTTCTATGGTGGCTGATGGAGTTCCATGGTGGCTGATGGAGTTCCATAGTGGCTGATGGAGTTCCATGGCGGCTGATGGAGTTCCATGGTATGGTGGAGTTCCATGGTGGAGTTCTATGGTGGCTGGTGGAGTTCCATGGTGGCTGATGGAGTTCCATGGTTGCTGATGGAGTTCTATGGTGGCTGGTGGAGTTCCATGGTGGAGTTCCATGGTGGCTGATGGAGTTCCATGGTGGCTGTGGTGAGTTCTATGGTGGCTGGTGGAGTTCCATGGTGGAGTTCCATGGTGGCTGGTGGAGTTCCATGGTGGCTGGTGGAGTTCTATGGTGGCTGGTGGAGTTCCCTGGTGGAGTTCCATGGTGGCTGATGTTCTATGGTGGCTGGTGGAGTTCTATGGTGGCTGGTGGAGTTCCATGGTGGCTGATGGAGTTCTATGGTGGCTGGTGGAGTTCTATGGTATGGTTGAGTTCCATGGTGGAATTCTATGGTGGCTGGTGGAGTTCCCTGGTGGAGTTCCATGGTGGCTGATGGAGTTCTATGGTGGCTGGTGGAGTTCCATGGTGGCTGATGGAGTTCTATGGTGGCTGGTGGAGTTCCATGGTGGAGTTCTATGGTGGCTGGTGGAGTTCCATGGTGGAGTTCCATGGTGGCTGGGGGTGTTCCATGGCGGCTGGTGGAGTTTCATGGCGGCTGATGGAGGTCCATGGTGGCTGATGGAGTTCCATGGTGGAGTTCCATGGTGGCTGGTGGAGTTCCATGGCGGCTGATGGAGTTCCATGGTGGCTGATGGAGTTCCATTCTCGTTTGAGACTACATGAAAAGGCCGTTCTGTGTATTTCCTCACATTCCGGAGGCATTGAGGTCTCTGCTATACAGACACCTGCAGTATTACCAGCCAGAACTCCAGTCTTTTCCATTTGAGCCCAAAGCATACTCAGCCTGGGGGAAGCTGGCTATGGCTGTGGCTATAGATTCCCACTGTAAATGCCTTTGATTGGATTCGAACCCAGAACACCCAGCTACAGCGCGTGACACTGACCATAGCACTACAGAGGCTAGTCCCCAGAGGTAGTATTAGTTCACCTGAAACGACAGTTGTGGTCGTGATGGCGGTGTTGTGTGTGTGTGTGTGTGTGTGTGTGTGTGTGTGTGTGTGTGTGTGATGTGTGTGTGTGTGTGTGTGTGTGTGTGTGTGTGTGTGTGTGTGTGTGTGTGTGTGTGTGTGTGTGTGTGTGTGTGTGTGATGTGTGTGTGTGTGTGTGTGTGTGTGTGTGTGTGTGTGTGTGTGGTGTGTGTGTGTGTGTGTGTGTGTGTGTGTGTGTGTGTGTGTGTGTTGTGTGTGTGGTGTATGTGTGTGTGTGTGTGTGTATGTGTGTGTGTGTGTGTGTGTGTGTGTGTGTATGTGTGTGTGTGTGTGTGTGTGTGTGTGTGTGTGTGTGTGTGTGTGTGATTGCGCGCGAAGTCCTCATCCATGACGTGCCCTTCGGTAGTGGGCTTTACTGTATTGAGCAAAACAGTATAGTGAAGATGCCGCTTTACTGTCTTGCTGTTTTTACAGCAGGCCACTTTATGGCTTTGCTGTTCACAGCAAAGTTGACGGCATATGACCATATTAGGGACAGTATTTTTTTTTTTTTAATTAAAGATAATAATGATAATATATATATATATATATATATGTGTGTGTGTGTGTGTGTGTGTGTGTGTGTGTGTGTGTGTAACACATATTATATATATATATATAATATATATATATATATATATATGTATGTTTCGATTCACAAAAACACCTCCGCTAAAAGTAATAAAACTACTACCGTTTCAATTCTTTATTTTCATTGTCGAACTTTTTCAAAGAAAATGAAAAAAAAAAATGATTTGTCATAATCGCATACGTCAATTCAGTTAACGCTAGGCGCTAAATCTGGAATACGATGATTATCACGAGACAAAAGTAATAAGTGTAAGAAAAGAAAAAGAAAGAAAGAAAGAAAGAAAGAAAGAAAAACAGAAAGAGCCAAAAGAAAGAAAGAAAAAAAAACAAGATGAAGAAAGAAAGACAGGCAGATAGACAGACAGACTGTCAGACAGATAGAAAGCCAAGTCAAAAACACTTTATTATCTCTAAAGAGAAATTAAGAGTGGCCATAAAACATGTCTATGGAACTATATTTGACAAATTATAAAATCATCAGAAGTTATAAAATCATCAGAAGAGACACGATTTCCACTCTTCCACCTAATTTACTTGAAATGGATTTTCTTCTCCGTGACTGTCGAGCCCTCAAACACAAAGATAATGAAACAATGTTCAAAGCTTTTCATCACTGTGTGAATTGATTAAATCAGTTTTGGTTTGCATGTGACCAAAACTGGAACAGTCATGACATTTTCAGAAATGGGCCCAACAATGTCGGAAAATAAAACTGTAAGAGCAGATCTCCTCTCTCTCTCTCTCTCTCTCTCTCTCTCTCTCTCTCTCTCTCTCTCTCTCTCTCTCTCTCTCTCTCTCTCTCTCTCTTGTTTGAGTAGGGTTTGGTTGTGAACGGAGGGGTAGATGGGGTGAGGTGGGTGTTTGTTACGAGGGGCGAGGATGGAATTGTTTGCAGAAAACACGGGATAGAGAGGAAAGGGAATTGCGTGCGTATCTGGAAGGCGGAAAAATGTGTGTTGTACGCCCCCTTCCGGAACAGATTCTAGGTTTTAATATTGATTTACTATCATGTTGATTTATATTTGTGATTATTATGTGTTCTGTATTTCTATCTTTCTCAGATCATGCTATTCGATAGATGTAATGTTTGACAATGCATATGTATATATGTGCGCATGGTGTTATATTTGAATTGTAATGTTATCGTTTTTAATCATGATCATTCATTACTATTGTTATTGCTATTATTATTGCTTGGAAAGGACTGTGCGACAGGTGGATGTTTGGTTAATGGTTGGGGTGTGGAAGGTGGCTTTTGTGTTTGAAATGTTTCTTTTTCATTTTTGAGGGCAAGATGCAAACAAGCCTGCCATGTGCTTATTCTTTTCCCTCATTAAACAAATTTCGTTCGTTCGTTCGTTCGTTCTCTCTCTCTCTCTCTCTCTCTCTCTCTCTCTCTCTCTCTCTCTCTCTCTCTCTCTCTCTCTCTCTCTCTCTCTCTCTCAACGCCTAAGATAAAGTTGATACCGCGCATGGTATGTTTACATGCTTGTTAACTCTAATATTTGTCAACATCATTTTCAAAAACAATCTTCTTCTTCTTCTTCTTAATAATAAATTTAAATAATAATGAATACTTATATAGCGCCTATTCTCCTTCTTCTTCTACCACCAGCAACACTACCACTACTGCTACTACAATTACTAGTAGTAGTAGTAGTAGTAGTAGTAGTAGTAGTAGTAGTAGTATAGTAGCAGCAGCAGCAGCAGCAGCAGCAGTAGTAGTAGTAGTAGTACTTCTAATTCTACAACTGGTACCACTAATGCTGCAGCTGCTGCTGCCGCTACTATTACTACCACTACCACTTTTTTTCACTTCCATTGTATTAAGTTTTATTCTGTGTTCATAAATCTTCCCAAACTGCTACGCATTCACCCTCTTTTTTATGTTAAATATCTGATTGGAATAGGGTCTTAAAGGGTAATACATCGTTTACCCAGAACAGTACCATCTCAGTCATGTTTGTGATTTGTAAGTGTCTAAACAAGCGTATGTTTGTCTTTCACGCATAAAAATACTTGTAGAAAATATCATGATTCGGACATTGAAACTGGGTAATGACATCAACACAAAGAACAGCCCACTTATCATTGCCAGTTTCTTTAGAAAGGGTGTGGTGGTGTGGAAAGGCGGTGGGGAAGGAAGGGGAGGGGGGGGGGGACATTAGTAGTTGGTTTCCACCTGCCCGCGAGAGTCGTTTGTCACTGCGCACTTGCGTGCGTGCGTGCGTGCGCGCGCGCGCGCGACACCCACACATCCAAGATTGCTCTCTCTCTCTCTCTCTCTCTCTCTCTCTCTCTCTCTCTCTCTCTCGCACGCATACACGTCCAAAATTATTCTCTCTCTCTCTCTCTCTCTCTCTCTCTCTCTCTCTCTCTCTCTCTCTCTCTCTCTCTCTCTCTCAGGCAGTTGGAGAAAAACTACTGACGTCCCCCCCCCCCCCTCCGCACCCTCACTTTCCCTTGTCCCACAACATCAAACCCTATCGTCCCACCACCCTCCTCCCACCCTAATTCCCCCTGTCCATCCCCACCTTCACCCCTACCCCCCTCCTTACCCAGCTCCACTCTATACCCCGACCCCCACCCCATCCCCAACCTCTCCCCCTGACGGCTCGATCGCCCGCTCCGGTATGATGTATGGTATGGTCCGTGAATACCAGTCGCCAGCCTCTCCATCCATATCCAAAGAGACAACTAACAACACGCACGGAGCCCTACCTCCCCCGCATAAACAACTTCTGCTTCAGCAGCTGTTATGGGGTCGGGAGGAGGAGGAGGTCAGAGGGCGTTGCATGGGGTGCGGGGGTGGGGGGGGGGGGGGAGTGGTGGTAAGGATGGGTGTTGTGTACTATATAGTCCGAAAACAAGGCGAGGTTTGGGTACAGGTCTTTGCCTAGAGTCTGCGGGGAGGTCACCAGGCGTGGTTCAATTGACGTGGGGGGTTCTCTGTTTCTCTGGCGTGCCCGTTAGGTTGGTGGACGGCCATTTGTGGGAATTTCTCTCCGCACGGAACAGCAGAGTCTGGCACTGAGGGGTGAGTTTGGGGAACTCTTTGTGGAGGTCCGCCTGTCTCTCCGTCCATCTTTCTTTGATATTCTTTCATTGACTTCGTTATTGTTGCTGTTGTCGTCGTCGTCTTTGTTGTTGTTGCTGTTTTGTCGTCGTCGTCTTTGTTGTTGTTGCTGTTGTTGTCGTCGTCGTCTTTGTTGTTGTTGCTGTTGTTGTCGTCGTCGTCCTTGTTGTTGTTGCTGTTGTCATCGTCGTCGTCCTTGTTGTTGCTGTTGTCATCGTCGTTCCGTTGCCTTGTGTGTGTGTTGTCGTGCA
Organism: Conus canariensis; assembly: GCA_033310375.1. Taxonomy (NCBI): domain Eukaryota; kingdom Metazoa; phylum Mollusca; class Gastropoda; order Neogastropoda; family Conidae; genus Conus; species Conus canariensis. Next base: position 22,037,126 of record CM065743.1, read on the forward strand.
TCGTCGTCGTCCTTGTTGCTGTTGTCGTCGTCGTCGTCCTTGTTGCTGTTGTCGTCGTCGTCGTCCTTGTTGCTGTTGTCGTTGTCGTCGTCCTTGTTGCTGTTGTCGTCGTCGTCGTCCTTGTTGCTGTTGTCGTTGTCGTCGTCCTTGTTGCTGTTGTCGTTGTCGTCGTCCTTGTTGTTGTTGCTGTTGTTTTCGTGTGGCTCCTTTTTCCGGTTTTTTTTTTTTAATCTTTTCTTTCTTTTTTTCTCTAACTCTCCGTCTTTCTTTCTTTCTTCCTTTCTTTCTTTTTGTCCATTCCTTTTTCTTCCTTCTTTCCGTTGTTACTTGCTACCTTTCTTTCTTTCTTTTTTCATAATATCTGTCTTTTTTCCTTCCTTCCTTTCTGTCTCCCTGCTTTTTTCTTCCTTTCTTCTTTCTTTTCTTTCTTTCATTCTTCTTCCTTTCCTGTCCCCTTTCTTTCTTTTTTTTCTTCCTGTCTCTCTCCTTTTAATGAAATTTTGGTGTGTTTCTAAACCAAGGCGGGAACAGGTGTCAGCAGTCAACAGTTAGACGTTCTGAAACACGCAGTCCTCCGTCACGTCAAACGGGTCTCCTCAATCCGCCCCTGCGCCTGCATTGACACCAAAATTGAACAGATTCGTACTTGGGTCAAAGTCAGTCTTTCCAACAAGTTTTGTTCAAATCATTTTGGCAGTTATTGTCTAATCCTGCTGACAGACAAACAAACAAGCAAATAGACGAGGAAATGGGGGGAAAAAAACATCATTCTCGTTGGGAGATGTACTAAAAGTAAAGGGGAAAACTGCTGCTTCCACTATACTACTTTACTCGTTGGTTTGTTTGTCTGTTTGTTTCTTGTTTGTTTGTTTGTTTGTTTATCTTCTGTGCCACCTCAGTGGCAGTGCACCCACGCCGCTCATTCCGACACCCTGTCCACAACCACAGCCCGGTCAGTCCCGCCGCTGCCCCGGCACCGGCAATCCACAGGGAGCGGTCAATGTCAAGTCGTCGAGAGGCAACCCACCGGAGGAGACACTGCACTGCTGCCGAGTCACTTCGGTGGTGTTCAGTGGCGCCTGTTCTGATCCAACATACGCAGGACACCACCTACTAAGCCCCCTACTGACGACAATAATTGCTTAGTCGCGGAGCCGGCGCGAGTGAGCTGTCCCTCCTGAGGGCGCCACCACGTCCGTCCAACAAATCGCCAATACCGGTGACCCCGACGAAATCAAACCAAAGCAAAAAACGTGGAGAGGATATCAAAACTGAGATCACCATGAGAGCAGGGCATGAAGGGCCACAGAATTTGAGACTTTTTTTTTAATGCTGATCGATGAGAATGAGTATGATGAAGATGATGCTACGGATTTCCATTCCGGTCTGAGACTGCATGACAGGGCTGCACTCTACGCTTACTTTCATAATATATCACGGCGTCACCAGGCCCGAGAGATACAGGCACCTGCAGTGTTGGTCTGGAAATCTGAGCAACACTCTCAGAGACGCATCCATTAAGTGGATGAAACCCGACTGTGTGGTCCCAGTCTTCCCAACTGAGCCCGTAGCAAATTCAACTTGGGTCGGAGCCGGTCGGGGCAGAAAAGTCCCACATGACTGATGGAAATCGAACCCACGGCCTCCTAGCCGGGAGTCCGCGACGCTATCCACTTTACCACGGCGGCTGGTGTTTGTTTGTTTTCTTGCTTGCTTGCTTGTTCGCTTTCGTTCTATTCCTGGATCCTGTCTCTTGGTAGAAAGTTTCAGGGGGTTGTTGTAGGTCCCTCCCCATCTACCCCATTACGCTTAAAAAAAAAAAAAATGCTTTGACTGTCTGCTACTTCTTGGCGAGGAACGTCTGCAGAGAAAGGACAGAACACACAGATCAAAGACAGTAAGAACAGCGCGTATTTTGCAGATACCATCACGTCTGCCCTCTGCCCTCCCTGTCAACCTCCTCCGGAGTTTTGTAGCCGACAGAGAGAAAAAAAAAAAAAAAAAGGGGGGGGGGGTGGAGACGGGGGAAGATCGTAGCACAGACAGGGCGAGGGAAGGGGGACAAAGAATGACAGAAGAGGGGAAGAGAGGGAGGGAGGCAGTGAAGAGAGAGAGAGAGAGAGAGAGAGAGAGAGAGAGAGAGAGAGAGAGAGAGAGAGAGAGAGAGAGAGAAGAGAGACGACCATGCAAGACACTCTGGAATAATCATGCCAAAAATCGTACAAAAATATTTAGTTTAGTATTGTATGAGGCACTAATCATACCTCCTCCTCTCCTTTTTTTTCTTTTTCTTTTTTTTTCTTGTTCCTCTACTAATCCTTATCATTCCTTTCTTCTTTTTCTTGTTCTCTCCTTCTCTTCCCTCTCTTTCTTCTTCGCATTCTTCTTATCTTGTCTCCATCTCTTGCGCTTTCTTCTTCTTGTCTCTCTCCTCCTCTTCCTTCTTCTTTGTCTTCTTTTCTCCTTTCTCTGTCTTCTACTTCTTTTCTTCCTTCTGTATTTTCTGTCTTCTTCCCCTCCGTCTTCTTCTTCCTTTTTCTTCCTCCTTTTTTTCCTTATCCATCTTGTTGTTCTTGTCATTTTCATTTTCTCCTTCTCCCCTCCCCCCCCCCGTCCTCATCCTCTTCTTGTTCTTGTACATCTTTCATGTTAATGTTTTTTTCTCCTTGTTCATCTCTTCCTTCTCCTCCTTCCTCTTCCTCCTAGTTGTCTCTTTCCTTTCTCTTCTTTTCTCTTCTCTTCTCTCTTCTCTCTCCCTTCGTCTTCTTCTCCTTCTCTTCTTCTTCTTCTTCTCTTCTTCTCTTCTCTTCTTCTCTTTTTTTCTCTTCTTCTTCTTCTCTTCTTCTCTTCTTCTTCTTTCTTCTTTCTTCTTCTTTCTTCTTCTTCTTCTTCTTCCAGTCTCCTCCTCCTTCTCTGCCAGTTACAATTGCAAAACTTACGCTGTAGTTGTTTTAGGTTTTTTTTGTTTTTTTTTTTATTTAATATTTCATTTTACGTTATTTCATATTCCTTTACACTCACTTTAACATGTTAACGTTTTTTTTTTTTTCCCGGCAGCGTTGTAAAAAAGGGCTTCAGTCAGCCCAATTCTTCATCCATCAAAGATCAGTCATTCATTTTTCTTTTTCCTCCTCCTTCCTCTCCTCCTCCTCTCCTCGTTTTCTTTTGACCCCCCCCCCCCCCTTCCCTCCCGCACAATATGTAGCACTGTTTTCCTGTCTATGCAGAGCAAGCAAACATCGTCACGTTTACATTGACGTGAAAAGAAAATATAGAGCGACTTGCAGGTGAACAATACAGACAATTGACGATAATCATTTACATAGCTATGTATGGTAAAGTTATCCAAATAGATGATGCCTCTGAAACATCATATTCAGCCCTAATCCCCTTACCGCCTCCGCCCCCTTCCCTCTTCCCTCCTCCCAATCCCTCTTCCCACTGCCTCCTATTCCTCCTTGGGGCTTTTTCCCTCTGTTCTTCTTATTTCTTTTCTTGTTCATGTGCTTTTTGTCTGGGGTTTTTTTTTTTTTTTTTTTTTTTTTGGTCTTGTTCTTCATCTTATTCCCTTTCCTGTTTTTCCTGTTCTTTTTCTGCTTCTTTTTCTTCGTCTCCCCCTCCTCCTGTTTGTTGATGATGACCTCCTCCCCTATCATCATCTTCTTCTTCGACTTGTTCTCCTCTTCCTCCTCCTTCTCCTCCCTCTCCTTCTTGTTCTTCTTCATCTCCATCTCGTTGGTCTTCAGTCTTTACTGGGCGTTATAAATAACCACCTACCGTTAAACCCGTTGCACGTTTGACCAAAACTTCTGCAGAGCTGCTTTATTCAGAGTATCATTCAAACAAAAAGGTGCTTGAAAAAAAAGCGCAACATAAGAAATTTTCTTAACCTGCAACATATTTATGAATATGGTCCGAACATCACCACAGTTGATCTGAAAGTCATCTCAAAAAGAAAGTAACTGACTTTGGTTTGTACAGCAGCACACCAGCTGTCCAGACCATGCACCTGAAGTAGGGAATGTCTTCATTTGGCTAATATTGGTAACAAACAAATCATAAAAGGAAATGAGTCAGTGTTTTTAATCCTGCCTATGTTTAGAAAACGTATGCCTTAAAATAGACGTGGAATATCTCTTATTCTTGCTTCACGACGCGCTGTCAAATTCATCAGCGGAAGAAGTACAAGTCCACAACAGCTTTGAAGGCGTGGACACCAAAATATCGAAAGTATCTTCACAGTAAGTTTAATCTTCACCCACTCATGATTTTAATCGTCAATATTCAAGTGTTATTTTCTAGGCCCTAAACATACAAGAGTTATCATACATACCAGAGTGTTGCTCAGAAAATCTGAGATAGACATTAGCAACGGCAAGGTGATCTTCTTAACAAAAGCCTTTGATGGAAACAATCAAAAACTGTCTGACTTGACTGACACAATATCGAATCATTTTTCAGATTTTATTTCTCAAACCGAGCCAGTCTATCTCTTTACAGCAGTTTTGTTTCTTTTAGATAACAATGTATCACGACGCATGCCTCAAAGTTCGACTTTATTCTCCTATTATTAAACTGGCTGTACATAAACGACTATTTTTCTCCATTGTAAATGCAGTTTGTAAGTTTTCTGCTTGTGATTTTACACGTTCCCTAATTATTGTCTTGAAATGAAATATTACTTAAATGCAGGGATAAAATCAGTAGAAAACTGATCAGATCTTACAGACATACTTGTTCTTCTTGAAAGATGGTGTATGTGTGACATGTGCGTATAAGCAAAGACAAAACAAGAAGGAAAAATGAATATAAAAATAATCTATGAAAATGAAGTTACCGAAGATAGCATTACTAAACGAGTGTCGAAGCATTTAAGAAAAACTTTGCATTATCGCTGATCAAAAATCCTGAGACAGAAAGGGTCCCACGTGACATTTCAGTGGACAATATGGAACATTTCTATTGTCTAAAATATTTCAGTAAATCACACAATACTGAAGTATTATCGCTGGTTAGTATACATGAAAATTATTTTCTTAAGTAATATAAATGTTAATAAATAGGGGGGGGGGGGGGGGGCTGCTAAAAAATTCACGCACTAGACACTGCTTGGACTCGAACCCCAAATCCTCAGGTGTTCAGATTTCTTATCGTTCGACTGTGGCACTCGCTGGAATTCTCTTTACCAGCATACGCAGTGTTTCAGAATCTCTTCACTGCTAAATTTTCACCATTGTCTATGGTCTGCGTAGTCCCTGTACCTATACAGTTCATGAATTGTTCACAAGTTCGTGTAACACGTGAACTTGCCAAAGACGCAGTTTCACCAACCTGCTCCCTGGGTCAGCTTATTTCCGTTTTAAGATCATCTGATCGATACCTTTCTTGTTTGTATGGGAGTGGACTTCAAACGGAAGGAGACGACTGCAAGTCCAGACTGTTTAAACTTTGTCTTCGTCAGGGTTACACAGTACGAAGAATGTTCTCGTGGAGTACGTGAAATCCTCGGGAACATGGAGTATGCGTGACATAAACACTAGCATACAAATTGTTATAGAACTGCTGATAACTGTTCATCCCATATTTCCTCCTCTCTACACATGCAAATATACTGTTTTAGAAACTTTGAAGACCGTTGGCTGGGCACAGCATTTAAGGATTATCTTTACAACTATACTGATAGTTGTACAATCACTGACATACTTCCTTGTATAGGCCCTATATTTCGCGACTGTCTATATCGCAATTGAAGTGGTCGTTGTTGAATCTCTAACAAATGTTGGCTGGAGCAGTTAACTACGATCAACACCAGTAGACGACTTGTTCTACTGTCCCTGACAATGTTCGTTGTTGAATTCCATGACTGGCAACCCCAGAATATTGACTGTGTTCGATAAAGGCCTGCTGTCGTGTTTTCTTATCGTCAACAGAACCGTTCAGGCTATTCTAGAACCATTTGCGTTTTTAGATTTCACGATTTACTACATAAGCATGCGCGTTATTGTAGAATCGTTGAAGATGGTTTGCAGTTATATTTCTGACGTACTACAGCCGGTCTATTCTTACACAGACCTTTGGCTGTACTAACATTTACAATAATTTCAACAGAATGTCAGTTTTTGTGGAAAATCAATGTTTCAAAGAAAAGCGGAAAGAAAATAGATTTAACTCCCTTTACATTTGATCGGAAGGAGCCATTCACTCCCTTTTCCCCTTTCTTTCCGCTCTCTGGTACCTCCCGCCTCTTATCCCTCACCCAGCTCTCTCTCTCTCTCTCTCTCTCTCTCTCTCTCTCTCTCTCTCTCTCTCTCCTCTCTCTCTCTCTCTCCTTCGCAGATTGCCCTCCTCCTTTTCCTCCTCTTCTGTTGTGTGTGCTGTCTGGAGAGAATGTTTCTTTTTTTCAAAACTTCTCTTGTCTGACTGGCATCATGGACATGTTGGCTGTCACGAACCGTCTGTCAGGATGGGGGACAGCAAGTGGAGATGAGGCAGTCTGGTAAGCAAGGGGACAGAAATCTCACTGTGCACCACACACCCAGC
>CM065743.1:22048665-22251165 GCA_033310375.1 Conus canariensis
ACCTGTGAATCAAATAACTTTTTGAATATATTAAACGAACTACAGTCAAGCTTATACATTACCTAAAGAATAATTATAACTGCTCTCTTTGCTCTGTTAACTAAATCTCCACATGCAAATATAAAACCTAGCCTGGCTGAAAAGAATATACTCAGATACTTATTTCTATTTACTACTTTTACCATTTCATTTCCATACGTCCAGTGTTCATATCTAGACCGATACCTACCCTTGCGAGAAACAATAATATTTCCTTTCTCCATATTCAGTTAGCTCTAGTCTCATCACAGTTGCATACAGACTATTCAACTGTCTTTGTAGACCAACAACTGATTGAGATAACAAGATAAAACCATGAGCAAAGAGTAATGTAAAAAAAAAAAATTCATCAAATCAAAAGACACGCCATGCTTACAATTTTCTATAATTTCGAGTGCAAGTTCGTTAATGAACAACGAAAACAGATTCGGGCTTCGAACATCACCTTGTTTTACTCCACTTGTGCAATTCACAAAATCTGATAATTTTGCTCCGCTTCTTATAGCTGTCTTTACATCTCTATACATACTCTTAATACATCTGTATAATCTACCGTTGACTCCATTTTTTAGCAACACAGGCAACAACAGCTTTCTAAAAATGGAATCAAAACTTTTTCAAAATCAATGAATGCAGCATATAACTTTTGATTATTTGGAAACTGTTTCTGAATAGCAACTAACAATGTAATATGTGATCTATTATGCAGTGATCGTTCTTGAAACCTGCTTGACGTTCGCCAGTTATGTTATTTAAATTTATCCACGCTTGCAATCTACCATTGATTATTGAGCTATATAATTTGCTAGTTGTATTACACAATGATATACCTCTGTAACTGTTCATGTCGTTGACTTCACCTTTTTAATTGACTCAGGTTCAATTGTCTGGATATATGCCATTATTGAACAAATGGTTTAATAATCTAACCAGAAACATTAACAGTGGCTCTCCTGCGCTTTTTAAAAACTCCCCAATTAAATCATCAGGTCCAACCGATTTACCATTCTTCAGCTTTCTAACTGCTATCATTACTTTATCCCTGGATATTGGTCGGTCGAATACATCATCATCATCATCAACCAGTTGACGTCCACAGTCATCACGTTGACTATTCTGACGTTTTTGAATGTGGCTTGACGCAGCACAAAAAAAGCAGAGGTTTAATACAGTTTTCTTACTCTTGACACGAACATGTCAAGAGTCTTTGCCTCGACTACTGTATCGGGCAGGGCGTTCCACTCCTTTATAGTGCGTGGGTAAAAAGGACCCCTGTCGATACAAGGTTCGGCACTGTAGTTGCTTAAATTGCTGTTCATGTCCTCTACGTTGATGGGTTGGAGCAGGAATCGTCTGGGATCTGTCCATGCAGACCAAACCATGCTTGATCTTAAACAGCATGGTCAGTCTGGTGGTCTTTCTTCGCTGCCTTAGGGGGTGCCAGTCCAGCTGCTTGATGAGGCTGCTGACGTTGGAGGAGTTGTGATAGCGTCCTGTAACAAAACGCGCAGCCCTCCTTTGGACAGATTCCAGCTTGTTCTCGTTTGTCGTCGTGTAGGGGTCCCACACAGTACAGGCATATTCCAGCGTGGGTCGTACCATGGCTTTGTAGCCTTTAGTTGGGCGGCGCTGATCTTGAGGTTACGCCTGAGGAAGCCAAGGGTCTTGTTGGCCTTTGCACAGATACTATTTATATGCTTGTCCCAGCTAAGATCGTCCGTGATGGTGACTCTAAGGTACTTTGCAGAAGTAACCACATCAAGAGTATGTCCATGTAGATGGTATTCGCTGGACAGTGGCCGTCTCTTTCTTGTCACCGGCAGAGTTGTACACTTCCCAGGATGGAACTCCATGTCCCAGCTCTTCTCCCACTGTTGAAGTGTCTGGAGGTCTTGTTGTAGCTGGGACTGGTCCTGGTTTGACGTGACGAGTCTATAGACTGCAGTGTCGTCTGCAAACAGGCGAGTCAGTGAGGTGAGCTGATCTGGCAAGTCATTGATATAAGCCAGAAAAAGGCACGGTCCAAGCACCGATCCTTGTGGCACCCCGGATCTGACATCTGCCAACTCTGAAGCTGCTCCGTCTACGACTACGGCTTGTCTCCTATCGCTGAGGAAGCTCTCAATCCACCGATTGATGTTGCCACGGACTCCATAATGGTGTAGTTTGTGAAGCAAGAGACTGTGGTTAACTTTATCGAACGCCTTTGCAAAATCCATTATGACAATGTCGGTCTGCGCTCCGCCTTCCATATTCCGAGACAGTTCTTCTGCAAACTCAAGGAGCTGCGTCTCACAAGACCTCTGCCTCCGAAAGCCGTGTTGTTGTGGGCAGAGGATGGCGTTCTGTTCTTGATGGTTCATAACTGCATTGACGATAACATGTTCAAGGATCTTGCACGGTATACTCGTCAGTGACACTGGGCGATAGTTTGATGGGTTATAGTGTTCGCCTTTCTTAAAGACTGGAGTGACGTTGGCTTTCCTCCAGTCTGCTGGCACAACGCCTGACGTGAGAGATGACTGGTAGATTATGGTCAAAACTGGAGCGACTTCTGTGGCAATTTCTTTCAGCACTCCAGGTGATATCTGGTCAGGACCACAGGCTTTGTATATATTAAGCTTCAGTAGTAACTTCCTTATACCTTCCTCAGAGATGCTGATGTTGGTAAGCAGGTCACATTCTATTACCTTCATGGGGCATTTTTCCTGAAACTCATCAACAGTGTACCTTCTACCCTCGCTAAATACTGACTGGAACTGAGCACACAGCACCTCCGTTTTCTCCTTGGGCTCAGACACAAGCTTGCCGTTTACTTTCAGCGGTGAGACTCCAGTCTTTGCTGTGCGCTGGTGCTTGATGTACGTCCAGAATCTCTTGAGTGAAGGTCTCATCAGGTGCAGTATCAGTAAGAGACTGGTTGATGTAGATCCAGTACGACCGTCGGAGTTCCCGTTGGATGATGCTTTGAAGAAGGCGGGATTCTGCTTGGAGCACCTCAGACCCACTCTTCTTCATCTGTTTATATACTCTTGCTCTCCTGTTAATGAGCTTCTTCAGTTCTGGTGCCACCCAGGGTTTGCTGGACTTGGGGCGGGCCTGCTTATGAGGGATGTACTTCTCAACTGCAGCTGTGTAGGCCTCTTTGAACATGGTCCATAGTTCTTCCGTGGAGAGGTTCCCACGACTTTCCATGTTCGCTTGAAGCTCCTTCATGCTTGCCTTCATGCTATCCCAATCTGCCTTTCTAGACAGGGGGATCCTTCGAGGCGGCTGTCTGTGCTTCTGCAAGTTGCTGTTCAGCTCACAATAAACTATGTCGTGGTCTGATAAGCCTGGGATCACCTCAACACGGGAGACAAGATGGGGAGTGTTTGTCAGGATGAGGTCGAGGGTGTTGTCTCCTCTCGTGGGTTGTAACACCATCTGCTCTAGGCCATGGTCCCTGATCAACTCCATGAACTCATTGTGGAGGCGTGGATAGTTTGATTTGGGCTTGAGCGTTTGCTGTGTCCAGTCCCAGTCGCGGAAATTAAAATCCCCTCCGATCAGGAGGTGGACGTTCTGGATTGAGGCTACTCTGGTCAGCGAGTTCCGAAACTGTACAAAGCTGTTCTCATCTCCCACGTCCGGGCGGTAGTAGGAACAGAGGTAGAGAGTCCTCACGCCAGTGAGCTTAACTGCCACCCAGATGAGCTCACAGTCAGTCATCAATTCTATTGCAATAGAGCTCTTTAGGTCTGACCTGACGGCAAGAAGTACTCCTCCACCCTCTCTGTTCCGGTCCTTCCTGTAGACGCTGTAGGTATCCGGGAGTATTTCACTGTCACTGATATTGGAGTCCAGCCAGGTCTCCGTGCCGAAAATGACATCGGGTTTCATGCTGTCGATCATCCATCCTATCTCTGCCCGTTTGCCCACTGCAGAATGAAAATTAACGTTCAATATGCGGAGAGGTCTCCCTTTATATTTATTCTGCTGGCTAGCCCTGGTGGGTGTTGATGCATGCTGCGATCGAAAGTCAGTTTCTTTAGCAGGAGGCGAGGAGCAGGAGGCATGGCTGGAGGCGTCGGGTAGCGTGGATGCAGTGGCAAGCCAACTGACACTATGGAGATCGAAGACTGTGAGACTGTTGGGATGTCCGCAGATGGCACAACACCAATGCACATTCTCATTGTTTCCTCTGCTACATCATCATCCAAAACATCATGTGTTTCTCTGTCTAATCGATGATGATGGCATCCGTCTGTCTCGAGAGACAATGGTGTTGGGCCGTGGATCTGTCAGTTGTGGAGTTGCAGGGCCTGCTGTGTCTGAAGAGCCTGATCCTTGAGCGGCAGACTCTATTGCACTATTGCAGTTGCTGCAGGTAAAGCCTCGGTCATGAGTGTCTGTTGGTGCCGACGCAATTCTTTGTCGTCTGTGGCGCCTCTGTTCTTCTGACTGGGCCTCTCTCCTCTGCTCTGCTTGTTTGATGCCGGCCTGGATGGTGGATCGCCAGCTGACCCACTTTGAAGCTCCTGTCTCCAGGTCTGCTGGGTCGAGGCTGCCTGCCCTCAGGTCGCGCTTGCATACATCCTTGTAGCGTAGGGCGAGCCGTCCTGTGGGTCTGGAACCTGTTGCCAGCTCGCCATACAGCGTGTCCTTTGGGATGCGACCGTCGTCCATGCGGCTGACGTGGCCAAGGCCAGTGTCGGCGTCTCTGTGTCAGCATGGCGAACATGCTAGGTATCCCTGCCTGGGCCAGGACGCCCTTGTTGGTAATGCGATCCTGCCAACTGATGCCCAGGAGTCTTCTGAGTCAGCGCAGGTGGGAGGCGTACAGTCTGCGTTCTTGTCGAGAGTACTGGGTCCATGCTTCGCTTCCGTAGAGAAGAGTGTTCAGCATGCAGGCTTGGTACACTTTCATCTTGGTGTTTGACGTTAGCATCATGTTATCCCAGACTCTCTTCGCTAGACAGGCCATCGCTGTTGCTGCCTAGCCGATCAGCATGTTCAGTCGGCGTACAGAGAGATGTTGCTGGAGATGGTGGAGCCCAGGTAATTGAAGTCGTTGACCACTTCGAGGGTCTAATCGCCGATGGAGATGCGGGGGAGTGCTGCTGATGTCTTGGCCCATGATATTTATTTTCTTAAAGCTGATAGTGAGGCCAGGTGACGAGCCAATGTAGTGCTTCCTCGGTGTGGGCAGTGAGGGCGGCAGCGTCTGCGAATAGCATCTCCCTGATGAGGACTTTTCATACCTTCGTCTTTGCTCGGAGGCGTGCCAGGTTGAAGAAGCTTCCGTCATTCTTGCTTTTTCATTCATATAAATTGTGTCATGAGCCTCACACGCTTGTGCTATAAACACGGAGTTGAAAGTGACAGGCTGAACACAAGACGGAATGGTTGTATTCTCTGCTGTGTGTCTCACGTGCTCGTAGGACGACACATATATGTTGGACTGTCACCGGCAAGATCAGCATACCCCCGACCCTTCCCCTTTGCACAAAACACAGCACCGTCATACAAAACAAGTTGGCTGGTTGGCCTTTTCCCAGTCTGTGAACGGGCTGTTTACGGTGTCACCTTAAGCTGCTTCTCTATTGTAAAAAGACCTACAGTATTAGATTTTGCACTGTTTATGCAGGACTGGCCAAAATTCTAGGTGGACACTTTCAGTCTTTCGTCAGCATCAAGAGCACAATTTTTCCTTCAATCACTAGGTGGTCAAAAACCATGGAAGCTTTCTTGCCCTGCTGTCTGGCTGCCTCAACAAAAGGTGATAGTGTCCTTCTTGTTTTTTGTTGTTTTTTTTTACTCTTCAGGAGAAACCCTCACCCATTAAAAAAAAATCGGAGTCTTTCAACTTATGCTTTTCTTTGATATTTTTTTCTTTGCCCTTGTAAAAAGTGCATCTGGCATGAATAGGTGACTTAGCACTTGTGTTTAGTCGATGCACTCTATCAAACTGGGCTGTATCTGTTAATTCTGAGAGAGAGAGAGAGAGAGAGAGAGAGAGAGAGAGAGAGAGAGAGAGAGAGAGAGAGAGAGAACTGAATAGAAAAAAATTCATATTGGAGTCGTTTTGTGTTCGGTGAAGACGAAATGTGGCTAACTTAACAATGGCATTACAAACTTAACAAGATGCGAAGCATATAAACGTACTCCTAGTTTATCTTGAATACGCGTGAGATATTCCATAAAGAGGAAAAACCGTTTTGGGCCGTTATAGCCGTTAGTAACGGCTATTCTGGTAAGCATCTGCCATAATCTGTGATCCATACTGAACATACCTACAAATGTTCAGAAAGTCGGCCAAGCACTTTCTGAGATTTTCCATAAAGAAGAAAACTGTTATGGGCCGTTATAGCCGTTAGTAACGTTAGTAACGGCTATAACGGTAAAATACAACATCGGGCATGATCCGTGACCCATAATGAGCATACCTACAAATTTTCAGAAAGATCGTCCTAGTACTTTCTGAAATTTTCCATAAAGAAGAAAACTGTTATGGGCCGTTATAGCCGTTAGTAACGGATATAACAGTAAAATAACACATCGGGCATCATCCATGGCCCATAATGAACATGCCTACAAATTTTCAGAAAGATCGGCCAAGTACTTTCTGAGATATTCCATAAAGAAGAAAAACCGTTATGGGCCATAATGGCCGTTAGTGACGGCTATAACGGTAAAATAACACATCGGGCATAATCCGGGACCCATAATGAACATACCTACAAATTTTCAGAAAGATCGGCCGAGTACTTTGTGAGATTTTCCATAAGAAGAAAAACCGTTATGGGCTGTTACAGCCGTTAGTAACGACTATCACGGTGAAATGAAACATTGAGCATGATCCGTGATCCATAATGAACATACCTACAAATTTTCAGAAAGATCGGCCGAGTACTTTCTGAGACATTCTATAAGGAAGAAAAACCGTTATGGGCCGTTATAGCCGTTTCTAACGGCTATAACGGTAAAATAACACATCGGGCATCATCCATGGCCCATAATGAACATGCCTACAGAGATCGGCCAAGTAATTTCTAAGACATTCCATAAAGAGCAAAAACCGTTATTGGCCGTTATGGCCGTTAGTAACGACACGTCATAAAAGAAGCAAAATTAAAAATAATGTACAAAGATAAAACAATAAAACAAGTTACAAAGCACAAATTATTAGGCATCGTCATCGATGAAAATCTTTCCTGGCACGATCAGATCCATAACCTAATCAAACAAGTCTCGTGTTGTGTGTTCCAGCTGTCACAGATAAAACACTTTCTCAACGAACATTCACGAAAAATGTATTATTTTGCTTTTGTTCAGGCTCGATTAGACTACTGCTCTATTATCTGGGGTAAATGTGCGCCATCTACTTTAAAACCACTTTGTTCATTACAAAAACGAGCAATTAAGATGATCAGCTGTCAGAAACAATCCGATCCTTCTATGCGTGATGTATTTAGGTACAATAGAATACTGCCTCTTCACTCATGTATAACATTCAACACTCTGATTCTTATGCACAAAATTGTTCATGACGCATGCCCAGATTATTCAAAATCAATAGTACATTTACATCACCATCATGATTCGCTCAGATTCATTATTCCTAAAGCTAATTTAGATTTATTCAAAACAAGTTTCTCCTTCTGTGGCTGTAAAGAATGGAACACACTTCCAGCAAAACACAGGAATATTTCCCAGTTATCAGCTTTCAAAAATGAAGTAAAGTTACTTCTTTTTGATACTCATGACTGACCTATGCGTAGACTATACATACTTACCGGAGACAAAAAAAAAGTGTACTGCTGATAAACGATGCAGTTGATTGAGATGTGTGTGTGTGTGTGTGTGTGTGTGTGTGTGTGTGTGTGTGTGTGTGTGTGTGTGTGTGTGTGTGTGTGTGAGAGAGAGAGAGGGGGGGGGGGAGAGGACAGAGAGAGAGAGAGAGAGAGAGAGAGAGAGAGAGAGAGATTTTTAAGCATGAAATCGTTATATTGATGTTATTTTGTAATTCAATGTTACCTTTTTTAAATTGTAGTTGTTGTTGGGCAGAATTGTAAAAAGGCCTTCAATGAGCCTAATTCTCAACCCATTAAAGATTCATTCATTCATTCATTCTCTCTGTTCCGATCTTGTCTGGCCCTTCCGTCTCTATGTGGGGATCAAGGAGGTGGAAGGGATGGGGGGGGGGGGGTGGACAAAGGGGTTGGAGGAGAGAGTTGGGAAAGCTAGAGGGGAGAGGAAGGGGAAATCTGTTGCTGATGATTAAACCTGAAACTAATGCACTGAAACAAACTGTCTGTGCACACAGTGGCCTTCCTTAAACCCCTCCTCAGCCCCTCCACTCAGACGCAACCCCCCACGCAGGGATCCCAACAAGGGCAAGAAATGGATGACGACCACGCCAGCCAAGGCCCAACCTTCGCCATGGCACCCCAGCAAGACGACAACGACGACGATCGAGTCGGCGGCACACAGTGCACCTGCCCCAACAGTAATGGCGGACAGGAACCGGATGACGACAACATGCAGGGTGGGAGTCAGGGTGGACAGGAACCGGATGACGACAACATGCAGGGTGGGAGTCAGGGTGGACAGGAACCGGATGACGACAACATGCAGGGTGGGAGCCAGGGCGGCCAGGGGTCCAGTCCTGTCGGTTTGCTGTCCATGTTGCTCAAGTTGATGAATATGAACAACTGATGTGAATCCCCCCCCCCCCTCTCTCTCTCTCTCTCTCTCTCTGTTAGTGTAAATCCTACTCAGGACAAAGACTGAATAGAAAATAAGTTCTATGTATTCTGCCTATCAATCTGGTTCATCGTCCATCTCTCCCACCTTTATCCACCACTGCCCCCTACACCCCCCCCCCTCTTAGAAATATTACCTTTCATGTCGTTCCTGCTTTCCTTCTTCCACCCCCCCCCCCCCCCCCCCCCGGTTAAATTCTCATTAATCTTTTCTGCCTCACGTGTACTTTTGTTTTGTCAAAAATCTCCATTTGTGATCTGTGACTACTGTGCTGTGCTCTGAAGTGTCAGCGCAGGCAGTGACTTTGTACTGACATCGTTGACCGATGGTTGTCTTGTGTCTTGAACATTTGTTCATTTCTTGTGTCCACATAACCTGTGTTCCTGCTTTGGTTTCGCTTTCACTTTGTTCATGAAAGCTTTGCAAAATGTCAACGATACCTGTCACGCATTGTGACGCCAAAGAGGCCGGTCAAAGTCTGATGGTCGGATAGGGATATGGGAACTCGGAGAAAAAGAAACACCCGAAGGTGCTGGGGAGGACCAGAGAAGCACTGTCTTCACCTGCCTTAGAGCAGTCCTGTACCACCCTTGGAGGCCTGCGCTGTGTTGACGATGGGTACAGGCACGCGCAGACACTCCACTCGGAAATAGAACGTAAATAAAGTGTTCTTTTTTATGTATGTACAAACAATCCTTTGCTTTTATGTTCATGAAGATGATAAGGCTTCATGTGTTTGTGTTCCTACATGTTCTTGAGAACTCTTTCTCTCGCACCCTCTCTCTCTCATTCACTCACTCTCCCTCCCCCCCCCTCTCTCTCTCCGTGTGAGTGCGTGCATCCATGCGTGCGTGCATGCGCGCGCGTGTGTGTAAGTTTCTCTGTGTTGTGTGTGTGTGTGTGTGTGTGTGTGTGTGTGTGTGTGTGTGTGTGTGTGTGTGTGTGTGTGTGTGTGAGTGCGTGCGTGCGTGGATGCGTGCGTGCGTGCGTGTGTGTGTGTGTGTGTGTGTTCTCACGCGTGCATCTGTGGAGGTATCTGCGCCATAGAAAATAGAAAGAGACAGACAGAGACAGAAAAAAGAAAGGAAGGCGAGCAAGCAAGCGAGCGAGGGAGCGACAGAGACAGACAGACAGACAGACAGACAGGATGGCAGACACACAGACAGACAGAGACAGAGACAGACTTCAAACTCCTAAGTCAAGGCAGTTAAAACAGTGTTGGGCACCTCTAATATTGATAACAAAGTCCGGCAACTTTATTTTAACAGCAACAACAGTCTATGTTCCTCCTGCCAGTACAGATTCCTTTCCCATAGGAAAATCCACCCAACCGCCGACCCCCAGCCTCCCACCTTCACCCCTGCCCTACCACCCTTCCAAAAGTATGCATCAATTACATCTATTAACAATACAAATTTCAGCAGTTACACATATCATATGTACATGTAGTACATATACGGATGGGGACGGAGATGATTCTTGGTTATATGCAGACAAAAACAAACTAAACAAAAACATCTGATGACTTTGTGTATTTGGTTTCAATATATTTAATACTAATACATGCCAAACAGAAGATTGTTTTCCAGTGTTCTTCAGAATTGCTGTAAACCATACAAACTGTCCCCAAACAGAAGCAACATCTTTTCACACGGAAATCAAGCACTTATTTTCCTTTTAGATGTATGTCCCTATGAAAACGAAAACAAACAAAGAAACTTACAAAAATACAGAGTTGTAGCATTCGCCATTGAATTATTTCAGAAACTGCCTGACACCCCCCATCACTCCCCAATATCCTCCTCTCCCCATACTTCATTCTCTACACCCCAATCCAGCTGTTGGTTTATTGTGGTCATCTGGATGGGTGGGGACACCTGCACAACCCAGACTGTAATCCTTCGTCACCTGTTCTTCCTGCCCTTGTGGTGCTTCTGTGGAAATCAATGGTACCCATCCCCCTCCACCCTTCCCCCCACCCACACACACACACCAAAAGATTGGCTCCTGACTGGAGAGAGAGCATGGTCTTCAAAGGTACAGTCTTTTAGTTTTAGAATGTCTGACTCCAGAATGACCTGTCTGTCCTTATGTGGCTGATGACGCAGAAAAAATGAAGACGGCCAGATCTTCACTTGTATATAGACTAAAGCCTAACTCCAGCAGGATCTATTCGTCCTTGATGTAGTAAATAGAAACGGATGAAATGAAGACTGCAAGATGTACATGGATCAAGGTCTAACTCAATCAGGACACATTTGTCCTTGCTACTGTGACACAACGCAGAAAGAATGAAGACAGCAACATCATCAGATGTTCAGGGGGTTAAGGCCCAACTCCATCAGAACCTGTCTGTCCTTGTCGTGGTGAGATGACCCAGACAGAATGAAAACAGCCAGATCCTCAGATGTACAGGGGTTGAGGCCCAATTCCAGCAGCACCTGGCTTTCCTTGTGGTGGTGAGGTGACGTTGAGGGAGAAGGAAGGCAACAACATTCTCAGATGTTCAGGAGGGGGGGGGGGTGAGGCCCAGCTCCATCAAGACCTGGCTGTCCTTGTGGTGATGTGATGAGGTTGAGAAAGAGGGAAGGCAGCAACGTCCTCAGATGTAGAGAGGGTTAAGGCCCAACTCAAGCAGCACCTGTTTGGCCTTGCCGTGGACTACAGTGGTGTTGTTCTCCCAATCGAGTTTGGCTTCTGCGATCTTCTGCTGCAGATTGTCAAGTGCCTCCTGAGGACAAAGAGATAGACGCTGTCACAGATCTGACAACAGCTTGTGAACCTCCATCCTGCTTACTGATACCCCTGTACTCAGACATATATGAAAGTCGTTATATCTTTGGAACCATTGAAACTATTCGAATGGAAATGTAGATACCTTTCAAGCATGAAATTTACTCTATGTCAGCAAACTTTGGTGTTTGTGCATCAAAAAGAACAGAAGTAAGTGGTGACACCCATACTTTAAAGAGCTGTAACTGTGAATCAAAAAGAAAAGAAGTGACTGGTGGACCCATACTTTAAAGAGTTGTAACTGTGAATCAAAAAGAAAAGTGACTGGTGGACCCATACTTTAAAGAGCTGTAACTGTGAATCAAAAAGAAAAGAAGTGACTGGTGGACCCATACTTTAAAGAGACTGTAACTGTGAATCAAAAAGAAAAGAAGTGACTGGTGGACCCATACTTTAAAGAGCTGTAACTGTGAATCAAAAAGAAAAGAAGTGACTGGTGGACCCATACTTTAAAGAGCTGTAACTGTGAATCAAAAAGAAAAGAAGTGACTGGTGGACCCATACTTTAAAGAGTTGTAACTGTGAATCAAAAAGAAAAGTGACTGGTGGACCCATACTTTAAAGAGCTGTAACTGTGAATCAAAAAGAAAAGAAGTGACTGGTGGACCCATACTTTAAAGAGCTGTAACTGTGGATCAAAAAGAAAAAACGTGACTGGTGGACCCATACTTTAAAGAGCTGTAACTGTGAATCAAAAAGAAAAAAAACGTGACTGGTGGACCCATACTTTAAAGAGCTGTAACTGTGAATCAAAAAGAAAAAAAACGTGACTGGTGGACCCATACTTTAAAGAGCTGTAACTGTGAATCAAAAAGAAAAAAACGTGACTGGTGGACCCATACTTTAAAGAGTTGTAACTGTGAATCAAAAAGAAAAAAACGTGACTGGTGGACCCATACTTTAAAGAGTTGTAAATGTGAATCAAAAAGAAAAGTGACTGGTGGACCCATACTTTAAAGAGCTGTAACTGTGGATCAAAAAGAAAAGAAGTGACTGGTGGACCCATACTTTAAAGAGCGGTAAATGTGAATCAAAAAGAAAGAAAGTGACTGGTGGACCCATACTTTAAAGAGCTGTAAATGTGAATCAAAAAGAAAAAACGTGACTGGTGGACCCATACTTTAAAGAGCTGTAACTGTGAATCAAAAAGAAAAAAAACGTGACTGGTGGACCCATACTTTAAAGAGCTGTAACTGTGAATCAAAAAGAAAAGAAGTGACTGGTGGACCCATACTTTAAAGAGTTGTAACTGTGAATCAAAAAGAAAAGTGACTGGTGGACCCATACTTTAAAGAGCGGTAAATGTGAATCAAAAAGAAAAAACGTGACTGGTGGACCCATACTTTAAAGAGCTGTAACTGTGAATCAAAAAGAAAAGAAGTGACTGGTGGACCCATACTTTAAAGAGCTGTAACTGTGAACCAAAAGAAAAGAAGTGACTGGTGGACCCATACTTTAAAGAGCTGTAACTGTGGATCAAAAAGAAAAGAAGTGACTGGTGGACCCATACTTTAAAGAGCTGTAACTGTGAATCAAAAAGAAAAGAAGTGACTGGTGGACCCATACTTTAAAGAGCGGTAAATGTGAATCAAAAAGAAAAAAACGTGACTGGTGGACCCATACTTTAAAGAGCTGTAACTGTGAATCAAAAAGAAAAAAACGTGACTGGTGGACCCATACTTTAAAGAGCGGTAACTGTGAATCAAAAAGAAAAAAACGTGACTGGTGGACCCATACTTTAAAGAGCTGTAACTGTGAATCAAAAAGAAAAAACGTGACTGGTGGACCCATAGCGAATCTAGTGTGCATTCCGGAAGACCCGCATTGTTTGTTAAAGCAAATTCCTGATGACTTTTTGACCGCAATGCATCCAACAGGACCTGCAACATCTGAATAGGGATAAATGCAGTAAAGACACAGCAAAACATATGTAAAATGTCTGGGTACTGTGGAGCCACACCGTCCAAACTGTGTAGTCAAGAGCAACGTCTGCTGAAGGTTACACAGAAGCCGGAGCAACGCCATACTGATGAACACAGCTCACAAAAAAAAGAGAGACAAAGGCGGAAGTTTGACTGTAACAGAAAACAATAAGTACAATCACTCTCTAAGCATTGTTTGTTAAGCAAACAGGATAAAATATGCAGAAGAAAATTGATAGAGACATGAAAGAAATGAAGACGAAGGGTTTGGGTCAAAAATAAGACACACTAAGATAGCAAAAATTAGAAATTGCATTTCTTTACAACCTGATACCGTTTCCCTACTAGTGCACATGCCACGTCTGTAACCTTCGCTGTACGACGCGGGTATCACTTGATTAATAGTCATGATTTTCACTTGATAACTGACTTAGTTTTTCAGCTATCTCTTCAAAATGTTATGGCTTCCGTCAATAAACCGTAGTCCCACATCTGCACCAAATATTGTTTGTTTATATATGGCTTCCGTCAATAAACCGTAGTCCCACATCTGTACCAAATATTGTTTGTTTTTGTCAACAAGCAAAGGAGCGAACAAAAAAAAGAAACAAAACAAAACCACGGCTAGGCTCTCTTCAGTAAAAATATGGGTCCCTGGAGACCCATGCCATAAGGCACGATTTGTTTCCTTTACAAAATGCATGGGTCTCTTACAACCTTGGACATACGGAAGGCTTTATTCCTTTACAAAAAGCATGGGTCCCTTAAGACCCATGACGCACAGCAAGGCTTTATTCATTTACAAAAAGTATGGGTCGCTTAAGACCTATGACGTATGACGCACAAAATGTTAATTGATGAACAGCAAAGGTTAAAGTCTCGCTGCTCTTTGATCGGGGCTTTTGGCCAATGTCAAACAACATTTTGAATTACTGTTGTTCTTGTTCTGACACTGACGCCGGTGAAGTCCAACACTCACTACACAAACCTCCTTCCTCCTTGTCTGCAGGGCATCAACACACATTAACACAAACTTCCTCCTTGTCTGCAGGGCATCAACACACATTAACACAAACCTCCTTCCTCCTTGTCTGCAGGGCATCAACACACATTAACACAAACTTCCTCCTTGTCTGCAGGGCATCAACACACATTAACACAAACCTCCTTCCTCCTTGTCTGCAGGGCATCAACACACATTAACACAAACCTCCTTCCTCCTTGTCTGCAGGGCATCAACACACATTAACACAAACCTCCTTCCTCCTTGTCTGCAGGGCATCAACACACATTAACACAAACCTCCTTCCTCCTTGTCTGCAGGGCATCAACACACATTAACACAAACTTCCTCCTTGTCTGCAGGGCATCAACACACATTAACACAAACCTCCTTCTTCCTTGTCTGCAGGGCATCAACACACATTAACACAAACTTCCTCCTTGTCTGCAGGGCATCAACACACATTAACACAAACCTCCTTCCTCCTTGTCTGCAGGGCATCAACACACATTAACACAAACCTCCTTCTTCCTTGTCTGCAGGGCATCAACACACATTAACACAAACTTCCTCCTTGTCTGCAGGGCATCAACACACATTAACACAAACTTCCTCCTTGTCTGCAGGGCATCAACACACATTAACACAAACCTCCTTCTCCTTGTCTGCAGGGCATCAACAACTACATTTAACACAAACCACCTTCTTCCTTGTCTGCAGGGCATCAACACACATTAACACAAACTCAAGGTGATTGCGAACATGCACAAAAATTGTAATTCTTCCTTCTTTAACTTTTTTCCCATTCATTTGACAAATGTCTGCTCTGACAAATAATTCATGTCACAGTTAGCTCAGTCTGTAATTAACGAAAACAGTTGAGGGGTTTGGAATTCCTCAAGAGCACAGATCAGCCATTCTAACAGCTGCCCCTCAACAGCAAGAAAATGTATTTAGGCACTTTCAATTTTAACGCTTAAATTCGCATTTGGAAAGCTCAAATCACACACTCTTTTTCATCATACATGGTACATTCCTGTATAATTCAAATGACCATCTTTTCTAATGGACAAAAGTGCTAGCTATGAATTCTTTTGAAATCGGCATGTGTCCTTCCATTCCAGGTATGATATGTCAAAGGCTAAATTTAGTAAATTTCTTGACCAGCATAAACCCACAATACTGAGAATAAATAGGACCAACGACTGTGTTATTGTTCATGTGCCATGCACACACACACACACCACACACACACACACACACACACACACACACACCACACACGCACGCGCGCACACACACACACACACACACACACAACACGCACACACACACACACACACACACACACACACACACACACACACACACACACACACGTGCACACGCACGTACACACATATCACAGCTCGCCTCATCACATGGGCAAATATGATATAAGAATCTGTATACTGTCACAACTGAAGCGACACATAAATGTTTGGTCTCACATTGAAGCAACATAATATGAGTATTCGTAAATACTAACAACATTAACAAAAACAAGAACAATCGCCATCACCGCCATCACCATCATCATGATTTTAACATTGATGACAACATCAACAACAGCTATGATAATAACAAGAAAAGCCAGAATAGGTGTGATAATCAGACGAACGACCATAAGGAATACAAAGAAGAAGAATTTCACCAAGTTCGGTGCTCAGCCAAAAAACGGCTGGAGAGCAATGAGGAGGAGGGGCATATCAGGGCTGTCACTTCGTCAAGGTCAGTTCCTTTTACGTAGTTTTTGGTTGGATGGCTGTTTTGATTTACCCCCTTTTTTGTCTCTTCTTTGAATGCAAAAAATTGCTTAAATTGTTTCTTCCATAACGTTTTCAATCAGATGGGTAAAAAAGCTATCTCTTTCAGGTACTCAAAAATCATATGTGGTGAAACATTTCTAAAGAAGAAGGAAATATTTATGATAATCATCATCATCATCATCATCACAGAAAAAATGTTTTTGAAATGTTTGCATTGTTGTTGTTGTTGTTGTTGTTGTTGTTGTTGTTGTTGTTGTTGTACCCTTAAGACTCCTTCGTAGGCTTTTTCCATAGCGTTGACCTTGACGTTGAGGGCGTTGATTTCTTCATCCCTTTCCTTCACCAAGCGGTCTCGCTCTTCTTGTGTGTTCTTCAACTCCTCTTTGGTATCCTCTGTCGACATAGGCCACACTCAACAGTTGCTATCGCTTCTCATCGTTGTTGCTATCATCATCATCATCATCATCATCATCATCATCATCATCATCAACATCAACTTCAAAATCTTTATGATATTAACCATCATATTCATTGCTCTCATCTCATCATCATCATCAGCAGCAGCAACAGCAGCAGCATCGCCAAAGGCATCATCGTCAAGATCATTACTCGCGCAACAAACGTATTTTCATGCTGAAAATCCTCACGATTTCTGAGTACTATTAACTTCACTGTCGTCTTCTACACCTATCGTCGTGATTACTTTGTTTTATTTCTTTTTCTTATTTTACTCTTGAACTTTGTATATGTCTACTCCGTTTAGTTTCTTCCCTCTTTCTATGTTGTTAAGTACTGTTACATTTTTCGGTTCTTCTTTTCATCACTTTCTTTGACGCCATTACGCTGGTATCATCAATTAGACCAATGAAAATTATCATCACCACAACTACCTTCATCAAAATCACCACCACTAACGCCATCTTCACCATCATCTTTAACTAATGATTATCCTACAAAGGGACTTCATCACTAGCGATATCATTATTATAATCCGTTTCATTATGAGAATGATAATCTGCACCATTATGCATAAATATTAGACGTTTTTGAACACACATATACAAGAGTCCAAGTTTGCATGTGCATACACAAGCAGGCACACACACACACACGCACGCACACGCACGCACGCACGCACGCACGCACACACACACACACACACACACACACACACACACACACACACAAGCACGCACAAAGTCTTGTTTTGCATTGGTTACGAGGACTCAGTGTCACTCTTTCTCTTGTTTGGCATACCTATGAGGACTTAAAAGTGAAACTTAAAAACAAAAATAAACCCTGACCTACTTTCATTACTACACAACAGAACGATAATATATATATATATATATATATATATATATATATATATATATATATATATATATATATACAATAAACTAATAAATTCCAAGTTCCCCCTATTTCTTCAATCTTAGACATAACAGCAAGCTTTGTTTATAATTGAATATATATATATATATATATATATGTGTGTGTGTGTGTGTGTGTGTGTGTGTGTGTGTGTGTGTGTGTGTGTGTGTGTGTGTGTGTGTGTACGTACAGTCGAAGCCGCTTATAACGAAATCGGATATAACGAATGCCGGCTATAACGAAGCAAAAAGGCTGGTCCCGGCAACAATCCTTCTTTACATGACTAAGAATACGTCAGATGTAACGAAGTCGGATATAACGAAATGCTGCTTATAACAAAACGGTTTTGGGGTCCCCAGAGGGCGATCACGCCGGTTGTAACGAATCAGCTGCCAAAAGCGAATCATGTGTTCGGCCCCGTGAAGAGTTTAAGCCGGATATAACGAAGTGATTGCGTTTGTGTTTGGGAACCATTTCTCGGAAATGGTTGCTTAGTTCGTTACGATGTATATTGCTTCATATGGTTGCTTGTTATTCTAGTGAGATGGAGGGGTGTCCGCATAGCATATGAAATGTAGAGCTGTCTATGCGTTGCTCTAAATAGAAATCACACGTTCAGACATGTGTTTGACTAGCTGCATAACCTACGCTTGTTTCATTTTCTTACACGGCTTCACATAGGTAGACTGAAAGTACACAGTATTTTTTACTGTATGCTTGTTGTACGGTAAACCTCACATCGTATTCATATGTCCTATTATGCGAGTGGCTGTGACTGTCGAAGTAGAGCAGTCAACTCATGTGGGGTCAAGTTCAGCGACTGTAGACGGACGACAGATGCTAGAGGGATGAGGGTGTGGTGAAGGGGAACGAGGGTGTGAGGATGTCAGGCTTTGATTTAATAGGCCATTTCATCATGGCGTCTACACGTCACAAAGTTCTGTCGCTAAAACAACAAAAACTTGAAATTATATAGGAAGTTGAAAGAAATCCAGCAACACAGATGAAGACAATAATGGAAGAATATGAAACTGCCCCGTCGACACCGGCAACCATTCTGGCTTCCAAAGAAACGTGTAAAAATCATGGTTCCCGGGCAGTTTGGAGGTGAGGACACCGCAACACACCAGAACTCATTTGTAAATACCTATCGGAGAGAATCAAACCAGAAGGTTTTTGTTTGGTTGTTGTTGTTGTTGTTTCTTTCTTTGTTTTTTTTTGTTTGTTTGTTTGTTTGTTTTTTTGTTGTTGTTGTTGTTTTGGGGGAGGGGTCGTCCAGCTGTGGCAACAGCCTTATATGTTCTGTCAAAGAGTGTAACATTTGAAAGATTATTTCCGTCCAGTGTGGCAACAATCATCCCTTTCTGTTGTTTCACAGAATGTGAGAATTTGAGGGATTTTTTCAGTCCGGTATGGCAATAATCATCCTTATTTGATGTCTCACAGAATGTGAGAATTTGAGGAATTTCTTTTTTTCATCCAGCTGTGACAACAATCATCCTTTTCTGTTGTTTCACAGAATCTGAGAATTTGAAAGATTTTTTTTTTCGTTCAGTGTGGCAACAATAATCCTTTTCTGTTGTTTCATAGAATGTGAACATTCATAATATATCAGACATTAGAACTGCCATTCCATTTACTGTATATGAGTAACCTAATGTGTACTGCTGATAATGGCTCTTCATGGATGATGGATTCTCCCGTCGTGTCCGACGGATGAACGGGCAGGCAGGTCATCATCTGCTGATGTGGGTCCTCATGTCGGAATGAAGACCAATTCCTATGGCACAAAGTCGTCCACAGACGCTGCATGGAAAGGATTCCTGCAAGGATGGGGGCCTGTTTTGTTCGATCCCTCTTTTCCTGGGTGGTGCGTTCGAATGTCTTTGTGCCCTGGGTACATCGTTGCTTCGACTGTTTTATATCAAGGGCGACATCTTCCCAGGAAGCAGTGTCGATGTTGCAGCCTCTGAAATTGGCCTTCATGGTGTCTTTGTATCTCTTGAGAGGCCTTCCTTGGTCACGTTGGCCTTCCTTCAGTTGTCCATAGAGCAGCTCATTTGGAGTTCTGCTGTTCTCCATACGGACAACGCGTCCTGTCCATCGGAGCTGGCTTTTGATAAGTATACACTCAGTGTTGGGTAGGCCACACTTCTTCTGGACCTGTAGGTTACACACTCTGTCTTGCCATTTGATGCTGCAGATCTTGTACTTGATGGAACTGTTCAAGTTGCTGGATGTATTGGCGGTACGTGGTCCAAGACTCACAACGGTAGAGGAGAGCACATAGAACCACAGCTCTGTATACAGCAACCTTTGTGCAAAATTTGATGCCATGGTCTTACCACAGACTCTTTGAGAGTCTTCCAAAGGCAGAGCTGGCCTCTGAGATGCGCAACATCACTTCTGCATCCAGAGATCTGTAGCTGCTAACAGTATTGTTCAAACTGCAGAACGTGTCCACATTTTTTTTTATCACTGTGATGTTGATGACGACAGGTGGTAGTGGTGCACTGCCAGCAGCGGACGGTGAAGATTGGAACATGGCCTCGGTTTCACCAAGACTGTTTTGTAAGTCCAAAGCGTTGACAGGCCCTTTCAAAACAATCTGTGGTGCACTGGATATCTTCATGGGAGTGCGCAGCCAGTGCACAGTCATCATCAAAGAGGAACTCTCTTAGAAGCGCATCAAATGTTTTAGTCTTGGCCTTTAGTCATCGAAGGTTAAAGAGTTTGCCATCTGAACGAACTAGATGTATACCACCTAGTCACAGTCCCGGAATGCATCAATCAGCATTGCAGCAAACAGAATGGAAAAGAGGGTGGGAGCTAAAACGCATCCCTGCTTCACTCTGATTTTCACTAGGAATGGGTCAGAGGAATCTCCATTTTCTTGCACCTTCGCCTGATGCCATCATGGAATGAAACGATCAGTGAGATTAAAGTTTCCAGGAAACCAAACTTGTGAAGGGTCTTCCACAAGCCAGTCCGATTAACGGTGTCGAAGGCCTTGATGAGATCAGCAGACACCATGTGGAGTTCCTGATTCTGCTCACGACACTTCTCCTGTAGCTGGCAAACAGCAAACACCATGTCAGTTGTGCCCCTGCCTGCACGAAACCCTCACTGTGATTCAGGACCGATGGAGTCTGCTATGCGGGTAATGAGTCTGTTCAAGGTGACCCTCCTGGCAAGAATGCTTCCTGCGATACACAAGAGGGAAATCCCACGATGATTGCCACAGGACGCATCATCACCCTTCCTCTTGTAGATGTGTACAATAGAGGCATCTCTGAGGTTTTGGGGCACTTCTCCCTTTTCACATATGGACTGGAAAAGGTTGGTCAGCTTTTCCAGGAGTATCTTGCCTCCATTCTTGTAGATGTCAGCTAAAATTCCATCTGCTCCTGATGCTTTCTCGGACGTGGTCTGCTTCAGAATCTTCGCAGTCTCTGCACTGGAGGGTGGGTCTGCCAGAGATTTTCTTCAATGACAGGTGGGGAGCACTGTGATTGCTTCTTCAGATACTGACGAGTCTCTATTCAAGAGAGCATTGAAGAGCTCAACCCAGCGAGCAAGGATGCCAGTCTTATCTGTCAGTAGTGTGCTCTGGTCAGAAGCACGAATGGGTGTTGATCCAGTAGTCTTTGGTCCATAGATGGTGTGAAGGCCCTCGTGAAATGTCTTCATGTCGTTGATGTCATCCGCAGCTTGCAGACTTTCTGCTTCTTTTCCCACCAATCATTCTTCACATGCCGAAGCTTCTGTTTGATGAGTTGTCTAGCTTGCTGGTACTTCTGTTTCTTCTCGCAGGTCTTGCCCCTGAGGTGATCTCTGTAGGTCTTGTAGAGCACGTCTATGAGCTTGTTAATCTCTGCTAATAATAAAGAACTCTTGATTGTGTACACTAACAAATAATAACACATCTGTGACTTTCGTTGCAATGATGGACAAAAATAAAGTTCAAGAGCTTATTCAGACACTAATCCTTTTTGATTATTGTGATTTCTTGTCAAGTTGTAAAAAGGACAAACAATTTCTCTCCAGTATGGCACAGTGCATGTATTTTAAAATCAATTTCTTAAGCGTTTCTTTCCTTAACAGGGCACACTCCAATGACCTAACAGTGTGAAACAGTCAACGAACAGTGTAGAAACTCCCCTTTCTCCCTCCCACTTTCAAATCGTGGCATTGTATAATTTCTTCTGAAAATCTGTTCTTCTGAAGTCTTCAGAATAATACAGTGATTTTTTTATTCGCTGTTTTACTTATTATCGATTTATAGGCCTTCAAATTGCAATATAGGCTTTTGTGATCTGTTTACATTAATTTACAGCCATAATCTGGACACAATTTATGAAAAAAAATCATCTATATCAAAGTATATAACAGCCTAGGAAACGAGCTCGATTATTGCCCAAGTATATGGGCACACACACATGCGCGTGTGTGTGTGCGTGCGTGCATGCCTGCGTGCATGCGTGCGTGTGTGTGTGTACGTGCATGCGTGTGTGCATGTGGGGGGGTTAGTAGGTGGGTAGGTGGGTGAGAGAGAGAGAGAGAGAGAGAGAGAGAGAGAGAGAGAGAGAGAGAGAGAGAGAGAGAGAGAGAGAGAAAGAAACATGTCACGCCGGATATAACGAAGCAACTAGACAGAAATTCGTTATAACCAGTGCGTCGGGTGTAACGAAAGCCAGATACAACGAAGCAATTTTGAATGCCCCAGGCTTTGACTGTATACACACACACACACACACACACACACACACACACACACACACACACACACACATAAACACACACACACACACACACACACACACACACACACACACACACATATATATATATATATATATATATATATATATATATACATATACATGGACATGAACATGAACATTAACATGAACATTAATTCATTTTCATAGAATTGAAGAGTGCTCACCTATTCCGGATAGGAGCATATTATAAGATTTCTTGAGTCTCCGAACTACAACGTTGTTTCAAGCTTTCGCTCTCATCAGGTTCTAGAAGTTATTAGATGGCGTAATTTATCAGATGACATATTTTATCAGATGACGTGATATATTGGCTACGTTTTATATGTGTGACGTTCTGATAGGGTCTTTCTGTGTGTCATTTATGTTACGTTTGCTAGGAGGAACTTTCGTCTATGTGGGCATGCGCTGATCATCTCCACTCTTGAGTTCAAAGTTGCCATGCCTGGTTTGCAGAGTATGTAGTACTTCATGTAGAACATGAGAAGTACTACATACTCTGCAAACCAGGCATGGCAACTTTGAACTCAAGAGTGGAGATGATCAGCGCATGCCCACATAGACGAAAGTTCCTCCTAGCAAACGTAACATAAATGACACACAGAAAGACCCTATCAGAACGTCACACATATAAAACGTAGCCAATATATCACGTCATCTGATAAAATATGTCATCTGATAAATTACGCCATCTAATAACTTCTAGAACCTGACGAGAGCGAAAGCTTGAAACAACGTTGTAGTTCGGAGACTCAAGAAATCTTGTTTTAGCACCTAGAATTAGATTAACGTTATCACACACAAAAAATCAATGTCCGGCTGTGCATTCTGTCTGTAGTGTCCAAGTTGATAGGTTTGAACACAGCATAATGCTGGAGCCTATACATTGAGAAAGCATTGATGGGATGATGTCCTAAGGCATCAAATATGAAGGGCGTGTGCGCGCACACACACACACACACACACACACACACACACACACACACACACACACACACACACCAAATTTGTTATAAGAAGTTCCACTATAGACAACAATATAAGCCCTGAAATAAATATTAAATCAGACACTGATTTTCCCAAAAGGGCTAAAAACATATCATCCCAAATGACTCTAAGAACATATACTTCCTCGATTTTAGAATCCTCAGATATCAAACTAACATCTTTTGCAAAAAGATCTATTGTGTCTCCTATCCCTCCCTGGAAACTAGTACGAGCACATTTTGATATTGAGCATACAGATTTAACAAAGGCTGAAAATACTAATTTGTTATTATGCAATATGAAAATGCATTTGCATGATCACTACTCCAGCCATTTTAAGATATACACTGATGGATCATTAATCAATGAACATGCAGGTGCAGCATACATAATCCCAGGCCTTAACAAAGAAAAGTCCTATTATCTCGGAAAAAACAAATCTATATTCACTGCTGAGTTAACTGCCATAATTATGGCCTTAAAGTTTGTTGTTGATTACCCTCAAAATTTATTTAAAGTTGTTTTATGCGTAGATTCTAAGTCAGTTCTTACTGCAATGAAGAATTTTAAATTAAAAGTTCGACCTGAGATGATCACTGAAATAAATAACTTAGTCCATTTCCTCTCAGTTAGAGACACTGAAGTAACATTTCTTTGGGTGCCCTCCCACTGTGGGTTATATTATAATGAAAAGGTTGATGTTCTAGCAAAGAGAGGAGCAAAACGATCTTCAGATTCGCATTTTTTGAACTTCTCCATGTCAGTGCAAGAGTGCTATACTTTGGCAGAAAAAGTGCAATTTTCTAATTTTCATTTGATACAAAGAGAAACTGGGTGTTTTGGTTTACATGATGAAATGAAAAATATTCATGAAAAGTTAAGTAAGTATGATCAAAACATTTATCGTAGACGACAGATAAGTTCCTTGATCTGTAGATGGAAACTGGATTGCTTTAAAACAAAGTATGTCAAAAATATACATTGTATATGTGGTCATAGCATATCAACTGATCACATTCTTTTGTGTAACCTAATGAAAAAATTCATTCCAAATACGTCTGTACAGCCTATTCAAAATGTTTTCCTGTCACCAAGTGAAACATATCTTTTCTTTTTACACTTAGCTAAAAGTCCCATTGGCAAATACTTATAATAGACAGCAGTCAGTAGTGAGATGAGACAGAAGAGTTACATGGGTTTTTTTCTTAATCTTTGATTAAGTGGATTTTCTATTTTTGTGTTATAGTTGTAGATAAGTTAATTTTTTCTTTTTACACGTTGTGTTACCCTTTTTTCCCCGGCCCCGGTTTTTTTTTTTTTTTTTTTTTTTTTTTTCCGTCTAATATCACATAATGTGGAAAGACGTAAAACAAAACAAAACAAAACAAAACACACACACACACACACACACACACACACACACACACAAATCACACAGACACATGAACATAGACCCACACATAGTGTGTGGTGTATATACATATCCTCTGTGTGTGTGCATGTGCGTGTGCGTGTGTGTGCGTATGTGTGTGTGTGTGTGTGTGTGTATGTGTGTGTATGAATATACATATGTAAATACTTCCATGCACAAGTATGTGGGCACACAAAAGCATGGGGCTACATGCAGGCCAAGTACACCCACATGCACATCTATCAAGTACTCTTTCATACAGCCGGCAAGAACACATCATAAAATAAACACCTCCAACAATAAGGATGAGTGTGCAATGTGCATGAGCACGCACGTGTGCGCGTGCGTGCACACACACACACACACACACACACACACACACACACACACACACACACACACACATGCACACACACACATGCACACACAAAGCAAACATGTTCCGAAAGAGAATACATACCTGAAAAGCCTCTCTGATGTAGTACATGAACAAGTACATATACACCAAAAATGAAACGCTTACACCAATAATGGTATCCATGTACTACAAATACACCAAATATTGTGTCCATGTATTGTGCATACACCATTAATGGTTCCCCTTTGCAAAACATACCTCAGTAATTGTACCCACATATTACATATACACCCACAATGGTATGCATGTGTTACACGTACACGACTAAATGTATCCTTGTAGTAGAACACATGCACCAGTAACAGTATCCATGAAGTAAAATGCTGGAGCCTATACACTGAGAAAACATTGATGCTATGATGTGTGTGTGTGTGCGCACATGTGTGTGCCTGTGTGTGTGTGCACGTGTGCGCCCTTTACATCCATTACAGAATTCATGTAGTGTCCATAACATACCCAAGTAGTGCATACACCAATAATGGTACTTATGTTATACACGTGAACCAACAATGTTACCATACACATATATAATACACATGTACCAACAATGTTACCACACAATACACATGTACCTATAGTTACATTCAAGCGCAAGACACATACCAAGCTGGGTGCGGGTCTTGCCAAGTTCTGTCTCTAACTGATGAATCTTCAACCCCATCTCTGTCTGCATCGTCTTGTACTGTCGGGTCATGTCTGTGAAAGGGAATGAACGAATGAACAAATTGAATGAATGAATGAATGAATGAATGAATGAACAAATGATGAGACTAAAAGAAAGAACCACCGAATGAATAAATGAGTAAACAAAAGAAGGATATAAGGAAGAAGGAAAAGAAAGGAGCTAAGATGAAAAGAAATTAAATCAAAAACAAAAAATTAAATATCAAAATTCATCAATAAATGAAGGAATGAAGGGAATGAGCAAATGAATGAACAAAGTAAAGAAGGAAATGAAGAGACAAAGAGAGAAAGGCAGAAACAACAAAATAAAGAAAGGAAAAAAAGTTAAAGAAAACAGAGAAAGACAGGGGAAAAGAACAAATAGAAACAGAGAGAGAGAGAGAGAGAGAGAGAGAGGCTGTAAGAAATAAAGAGAACAAAAGAAATAAACAAAGAAAGAACCTAACAAAGAAAAAGACAGAAACGAAGAGAGAAATATACAATGTAGGGGAAAGAAAGCGAACAGAGAAAGAGAAGACAACAACAACAAACAGGGAAAGAACCCACCCTCACTCCACTAGTAAATTTCATGTATTACAGTAAAACACAAGCAAGTGGAATCAACTCAAGACATCATCCCCACCCTGTCTCCACCAAAGATTCACAGCTATGCCACATGAGACACATTCCTCCACTATCGTCAAGAAAGCTCTTGTACCTATTGGCCTCAGCCTTCCCCTGGGCATTGACAGAAATGGTTGACATGATCTTTTCTCAAAGTGTCCCGATACATGATGGGTATTGTTCGTATTGCAATACTCAAGAAAACGCTGATGAAGAGTGTGTCAGGATCTTCAACATGGACAACAATCTGAACGACTATATGAATGTTACTCTTTCCCACTAATGTACCATCTCTGGTCAGGCGAACACAAACGCAAATGGCGGTGTGTACCCAACATGAGGCAAGGTGTCAATCTGAGTTCAAACCTGGCACGTTTTGATTCAACATATTTCATCCATAAATGACTAAGTCAAGGGAGAGAATTTTGAATCTCCTTCTTGCTTTATGTACTGCTAAGGGAAAACAAAATTTGACTTATTTGCCCACGTGAGTCCCCCCCCCCCCCCCCCCCCCCACACACACTAGCTTTTTTCCCCCCGATTTCTTTTTTCTTTTTACCTTGTGAGCAAGTGAAGTAATACTACAGTGAGGCAAGTTTTAGATGAAATCATAGTGCACTATCTTATAAATTACAAAAAAAATATGTAATGTATAACATGATGTGTGATATATTTGACAACCACAGAGTCAAAGTTTTATCAGAATTTTTAGCATGTAAGTGACAATGCAACCTGTCTGAATAGGAAGTAGACTACTAACAAAGTGATGAAGGATCTGTTCACCCCCCACCCTGTTTATTAAGAAATTTATACATAAAGGGTTGATTCAAGCACCACAAACGTTCTGGCAAAATTATATGTTTGTAGCGGTGTTTCCAGTTTGACAAATCATGTAGTCTAATATATGTTGTGACTTGAAACATTTCCGACATTTGTTGTGACAGAAAGCACTAGTTCCTATCTTTCAAAAGGACTACTGTACAGTAAGGGGAGGCTAAAATTTAGCTGATGTTGCAACAGAAAGCCTTAATTCCTTGCTTTGCTTAGTAGGAAGCTGAAACACAGGCAATGTTGTGATGTAAGACTACGTCAAGAGTCAGAAAAATACTGTTGTTACTCAAGAGTAAGAAAAACACTGTTGTAACTTAAACGGAAACCAAAACATGGACAACAGGAACATTCAGCCCCTTTTGTCCCAGCTTTATGACAGAATGTTGTAAACTAAAGTGAAGCCAAAACATGGACAACAGGAACATTCAGCCCCTTTTGTCCTGGCTTTACGACAGAATGTTGTAAACTAAAGAGAGAGAATGTTGTAAACTAAAAGTAAAGCCAAAACATGGACAACAGGGACATTCAGCCCCTTTTGTCCGGCTTTACGACAGAATGTTGTAAACTAAAGCGATGCCAAAACATGGCCCAGGTCGTGAGTTGACCATCCGACCCTCGACTGAAACTGGTTTATGTAACCTGATTCCTGGCGCTCAATACATGACATGGTTTTACCCTTGGATTATTCATGCAAAGATCTTCAGATCCTTTGTGGTTTTCCAAACTACATGATCTGCCTTCAGGTGTACCATGAGATGGCAGGTGGACTGACCGGCATTGATGGCTTTTTGGTCATCCATGTGTTCCTGAAGCAGCTGCTCTGCCTTGGCCATGCGGTCGTGCACCTGGGAGCTCACCGACTGTGCCCGCCGAGTCAGCTCTTTCCGCATGGCTGCAAAAAAAAAAAAAAGAAGTCAAAATTGAAAATCCATGTATCCCTGCTCTTACACCATATAAAAATATGTACTTCTCAAACTGTGATTGGAATATTTTTTCACAGATTTCGCAAGAAGAAGCATGAATACATTTGGCTGAATCATTTGAAAACTGAGAGAAGGTTCATTGTAGATGTTTCTCTCACAGCAGAATACAGATTTGATCTGTTGTGATCTGTGCAACATGTACTTGTCTCCCTTTTGTATGAGTTCCTGAGTTCTCATGAATTTATTCTGCTGCTGTTCTGTGCCATGCCCCAAGATTTCAGAACTGTAATGTAAAACAGGCAAAAAGTGTATTCTGTAAAGTTGCTATATGACACTGGGGACACAGCCTGTCTATAACACATGCATGCACACAGGCATGCACACACACACACACACACACACACACACACACACACACACACACACACACACACGCTCTCTCTCTCTCTCTCTCTCTCTCCTCTCTCTCTCTCTCTCTCTCTCTCTCCTGCGTTGACATGCTATGTCCTTTATGCAAAAGCGCGAATGAAGATGAAGTGCATTTCTGCTTTGTTGTCCTGTCCTGCAAGATTTAAGGTGTGAATACATACCTCGGAAATTCTTTGAAAACCCTGTTTGTTCCGAGCTGCTCTCCTCATGGCAAATCAAAAGGAAGACGTACTGAAGAGCATGTGCATTTATTTATATAAGGCCTTTAAAAGGCGCACTATTATGGTCAGTTAAAGGAATCCAACTCTAGTATTTATTGTGTACAATTTGTATGCTTTTCTGTCTGTTTCTTATTGTCAACTATGACATGCTACCTTGCTGTATGAAGTATCATTATTGGTATTGTTGTATTGTACCCCCATCAGAAGGGCCATGGCCTATACTGATTAAAATTTTTCGTTCGTTCGTTCGTTCGTCTGCACTCTGCCTCCATAGTCACATGTATGAATTTGTAGGTCAAACACATTGTAGATATGATAAGACAGTCAACTTACTCTTTACCCTCCTTCCTGTCGCACCCCCTACCCCCCTCTGAAGACTCTCATCAAAACCACGAGATCTCTTTAACTATTGAGATGATTTTGATGAAAATCTACATATTTGTGAGAAACATAATTAACTATACGTCATGCAGTTTTTCTTTTCTGAGTGAAAAAGGTCAGCTGTTGCATAATTTGAAATACACGCTTCTGACGATGTGTGTCCTACAGGATCGCTACATCAGACGTCACTTTTGACAATACACATCTGATAATGTGGGTCTCTAATTACCTACAGATTTCACAGAGACTTGGTCTTGAAAGAGTGTCGATCTTAGAAATAGAGAACCCTATCACTGGGAATCTGTAGTCTAAAGCAACATCCAGTTAAGAATAGACAGCCCATTAACAATGTAACATAGCAGAACACTACATTTAAAAGCCTGAAGAGAACTAAGTGAAAGAAATATAAAGAGAATTCATCCAAGTTTTAAAGGGTAAAAAGGCATTCCTCCAACCTATCTACTCTTAACAACATGAAAAAGTAAATATCTTTAGAATATCTTTTAACAGATCAGGTGACTTAACTGGCTACTAAATTGCAGA
This sequence comes from Conus canariensis, assembly GCA_033310375.1. NCBI lineage: Eukaryota > Metazoa > Mollusca > Gastropoda > Neogastropoda > Conidae > Conus > Conus canariensis. Next base: position 22,078,565 of record CM065743.1, read on the forward strand.
TTTTTTTCAATGGTAGTATCAACAAATTTAGTATACATATATATGTGTCACACCCAGGTAACTGAGAGCCATCTTATAGCTTCAGCACTGTTGCAAACAATATCTAGGAAAAATGAGTAATTTCACACACACACACACACACACACACACACACACACACACACGTACACACGCGCGCAGCGCGAACAGTGAAAACAAGAAATTCTTGATGGAGAGATATCTGCTGAAGCCCTGTAAGAATAATAATTGAAAGTTTTTTATTTGCTTGTATAGGACCGCACAATCTCATAACTCATATAGCAAAATGTCCATTTTCCATTATCATTATGGGCTGGATAAAGGGAAATAACTAATGATCTTTTTTAAATTAAAAAGTTCATGTTTGAATAGAGGTTGCGTTCCTTAGACTATCATTAGCATGGACAGTACTGTCCACCATTCATATATGAATGAATTGATCTCTCTGCTTGGCAATAATTCATGGGGAAGAAAAAACATTGAAAGCAACAATATATTTACATGTGATCTCTCTCTCTCTCTCTCTCTCTCTCTCTCCTCTCTCTCTCTCTCTCCTCTCTCTTGGTAGTGATTGATTCAACTGGTATTAAAACAAAATCAACCAGAAAAAAAAAAATAAACAGGCAAACAACGAAAGTAACAGCAAGTGAAAACAAAAAGACTATAACAAGATGAATAATACTGTGAAACACAATGATAACACTATGACTATGAAGCAACGACAACATTCAAGACTTTGAATGAATTTTATCTTTCTGCACGTCTCTCCCATAGTCTACACCAGTCGTGAAAGTTGAGACATTTTATGTGCCGTGCATATCGTCCACAAGGTACTGTTTATTGTCTGTGTGTTGTTTCTCAACTATGCATTGAAAAGGATGACTACAAACAACACTTCTTGATAATTTGCTCCTTTTCTTACCCAGATGATCTTTAAGAGCCTCAATTTCATCCATCGTTCTCTTGTACTTGTCTTCAAGCTCAAGAGTGGCATCTGAAATTAAAAGAATATTGTGAATATGAACATATAATAAGTCCATGATTAATATCAAACGCACTTCATGCTCAACAATACTTCCAGACACCATAGCCCATTATACATATTTTGAAACTGCAAGCAGTCAAAGCTTCTATGGTGACAATATCCCTGTTGTCTGTATTTCCCTTACCATAATGCATGATAATGCAAGTCCTTTTGTAAAGCTGCAATCTTCACTTTAAGTTTTCTTTCAGAAGTATCTAAGGGCATTAAAACACTTCCTGGCCAACTGTGAATCTGGACTTCACATGTGATCTGAGATCCTTCACACAGCAATATGTTGAACCCAGTGTCGTTTATGTGCAACTTTAAGGAAGATGTTTGCATGCATGTTTGCCTGCCTGCCTGCCTGAGTGTGTGCGTGTGTTGGGGGGGGGGGGGGGGGGGGGGTAGGGGAGGGGTGTATGTATGTGTACATGTGTGATTGCAAGCTTACACTGGAGTCTAACATCAGTGTAATAAGCATCTGTAGAGTGATCTTAATCACCATACTGAAAATTTGTCTCTGTCCAAGAAAAACACACAAGCACGCTTGCATCATATTACACCTAAGATACAGTAAATGCTCAGTCTCCTGCATCATGCTAAAAGTAAGCAAACCTAACTGGCGAACTAGGAGTGTGGAACTGACAGCAGTTGACAACCTTCATTCGCCCCCATCGCACTAGCAGCAAACTGGCAAAAAAAAAGTCAGGGTGTTGCCCACATCTGTAAGCACTGAGAGGGGAGAAGAAGATTGTGGAATGACAGACTATTAGTTTCCTTGTCACAGCAGTGCCAAACATGCTGGGTGGTACAGTGGATTCTAGCAGTTTATTTCAATCACCACCCATACAGGCTTCGACAGCCCTCTTGCTCCACAACAAGACTATGACTGTCAACACAGATGTCACATCTATTCTATTCTATGGTTGGCAGATCTAGAGAACAATAAAGTCCAACACCTAAAACCTTCAAGCATTCTTGAATAAGAGCTTCAGGTTTATCCTCAACAATGCAAGGCCAAATGTCATTTCTAACATTGACAAACTGTTGGACTGACCTGTCAAAAAAGACTATGTCAGACAGAACAGTTAAAACAAAATCCTATCAACACAGAGTTAAACAAAAAAGAAACAAGCTCGGATTGGCCATACACAGCAAAAGCCTCCTACCAACACAAGACAGGCATTTGACTTGATCCCACAGAGGAAAAGGAAAGTAGAAAAAAACCTAGACAGACATGATGTAGGTGCATGGATTCTGAAGCAAAGGCAGCCGGAATAATATGGGCCTGGTTGATGAAGTTGTCCCAGGACTGAGTCTGCAGCACTGTCATCCTCAAGAAATTTAAAGGCATAAGTCAAAGAAGTCATTTAAGACACCAACGTTTTCTGGAAGGAAGCTGGTCTGTTATTAATGCATGCAGCCCAGAAGCCGGCCCTGTTGTTGGGAGTGACATCCCCTGCTACTAGGTGGCAAAGGAATCCGCTTGAACCTGTCTGTGATGTTTATCAGTGATCATGCTGGCCATGTCAAGAACCAATACAGCAAACTCAGCAAAGCAAACGGGTCCAACAACAGTGGTAGCCTGGTAGAGCAGTCTGTAAAAAGTCCTATGCTTCAAACACAATAGACCACCCGCCCAGGTTCAATATCTGGTCAAACAACAATTACAATGGCATGCTGTACAAGTGGTCGGTATTTTTGTCCGTATTTCATCATCTAACCTGGTGAAATACTAAGCTGGCATTGCAGACCAAGTGGTATTTGAAGGACAGTGCACAGCAAACAGGTTATGTATGCTTCTGCATGCACCAAACATTGTGGACTGACTGTAATCAGAATTATGTTTGTTTCTACTACAACCTATACTGTGTATCTGAGTGTGTTTGTATTGCATGATTACTCTGTATACATGATGTGACGAGAGGGTTCTTTTCCTTCTTCTGCCATAGAGTCACAAATTTGAGCGTAGCTGGCGTTATTGGGGTCTGAATTGCAGAACAAGCTCAATCACTCAAACTTTTTTAAGAAAGTCACAAATGTCTATATCTATCAACCTACATTGGTCACAATTATGGATAGTCAAATGCAGGATTTTCACGAGTCAGGATAAAAAATCCAGACTTTTTACAACCTTTCCAGATAATCAATATTATTTTCTGAGACCACTCTACATAAACAACTGTTTACCAGCTAGATATATGTAACGTCTGATATAAAGTGCACACGCAAACGTGCACACACTCAATTGAGGGCAGTTCACACACACACACACCACACACACACACACACACACAACACACACACACACACACACACACACACACACGCATACTCAAAAGAATGTATTACCCAGTATGTTTACATGTACATGGGCATAATTAATTTGTGAGACCTAAAACATTGTCACTTTTTATTATCATAAAAGAAAAATCCTACGTTACCCTCAAATTATTTGTGAATGTGGTAATGCAGTCAAGGTAATTGAATGTTATGATCACTTTGCATAAGTATTGCCTGGACTCAATGCAGTCAGTAGTAGGGCTGGATCACAGATGCAAGTGCATGTCCCAAATCATCTTCCAGTGAAATGAACAAATTGCATAATAGTGCATTTCTCTTCAAGCCCACAATTCAATATGTGATAATGATGCTCTGCACAAAAATTCAGAATTGTGGTGATGGTTACAGGGCAGTAAAAGATAACTCAAGATAACTTGAGAGAGAGAGAGAGAGAGAGAGAGAGAGAGAGAGAGAGAGAGAGAGAGAGAGAGAGAGAGAGAGAGAGAGAGAGGTGAAGATAAGCACTGTTTTGAGAGAGAGAGAGAGAGAGAGAGAGAGAGAGAGAGAGACAGAGAAGAGAAGAGAGAAGAGAGACAGAGAGAAAGAGGGTGGCATAATAAGCACGTTTTTTTTTGTTTGTTTTTTATTGTTTTGTTTTGTTTTGATTTTCAATATCCACATCTTTCCATTCCAAAACCAAAATATAAAGTAAGGTAGTCTGTATGAAAGAAAGAAGAGACAGACAGATAGAGAGAGAGAGGGGGGAGGGAGCGAGGGGGAAAGAGAGAAAAGGCAATCTTGATACGCAATAGTTTTTGTTGTTTGCTCTTTTTTTTCTTACATCCAGGCCTCACCTTGAGGAAGGCCAAAATATGAAGTAAAGTATGGAGATACATATGAAAGTATGTAGCAGAAGGAATCATTCTTTTTTAATCAGAGAGAGAGAAGAGGAGGTGGAGAAGGAAGTGTAAGGGAGGGAGTATATCTAGTATGTATTGGAACAAAATGAAATGAAGAATACAAGTACAAGGTCCATGCAGTCAACAAGAGAGAGACAAAGTCATGTTAAGTTGTCAGAAATTAAACATCCCACAGGATTTATTTGTCCTAAAAAAAAAAAAATCAGTCATGAACATTGCTGGAATTGATCTGCTGTCTGCGGACTTTAATGGTTGCTAGTACTTCTTGCCAGTGGCATAACTTTTATTTTTCTTTCTATTGCAGCTCTGTATCCAGTTGGTCCTCATTAATTTCTCAAACAGCTGGACATTGGCATTCATCCACAACCAAATCCACTGCCAAGAAAACATTCATCAACACCCAATCCACTGCCAAGAAGACAATTCATCAACACCCAATCCACTGCCAAGAAGACAATTCATCACAACCCAATCCACTGCCAAGAAGACAATTCATCGACAACCCAATCCACTGCCAAGAAGACAATTCATCAACAACCCAATCCACTGCCAAGAAGACAATTCATCGACAACCCAATCCACTGCCAAGAAGACATTCATCAACAACCAATCCATTGCCAAAAGACTATTCATCAACAACCTAATCCATTGCCAAAAGACTATTCATCAACAACCCAATCCATTGCCAAGAAGACAATTCATCAACAACCAATCCACTGCTAAGAAGACAATTCATCAACAACCTAACCACTGCCAAGAAGACAATGCACCCTGTTTAGCCATGTCTGAAGCTGGTATTATGCAAGCCTTGTATTTGCAAGGCTAGGCTCAAAATGCACATTCCCATTCTTGGTTTTGTTTTTGTATCTGCCACTGTTGTCTGTGCAGCAATCCTCAAGCACAGAAGAATGAGGCTTTATGGTGAGTTCCACTCATGCACTTGGTATACACAGTTTTTGAAGCTTCGTAGAACGATATTTTCTCTTGGAAGAAATAAATTGCTCATCAGTCTCAAATTGTGATAGATTCTTGGAAATTCAAAATTTTTTTCCATACTCAGCTTTACAAAAATGGACTTTTCCAACCTTGGAAATGAATTTTCCATTTTTCAACAACTTTTCCAGACTTCCAGAACTCTGTGGGAACCCTGCTAATGTGTAACAATGTCATTCACAACCGGTCATCAAGATGATAATTGTATGCTAGTGCAACTGAACAACCGTGGGGCTCAGGGGGCCCCCATACGAAAGCTTGTCGAGAACTTCCTTTCGAAAGAGAACTTTGTCAAATGTGCGGCTGGTTTCAGCAATATGTGCAAATATACGTGTTTATTTAAGAGAAGTGGAGCTTGGTCTGTTTCATGGTTGAATTCACATTGATCTTTGAAAGAAAAGAAAGCACGACTGTGAGTTAGTACGTTAAAGAAAGTGAATGATTCAGTGGGTCTCAAAAACCCCTACAACAAACTTCATAACTGAAGTCCAGCAAAACATGCCATGAACCTTGAGAAGTAAATCGAACAAACTGCAATGTCCACTTACCATCCTTCTTGCCTTTCTTCTTGCCCTTTCCTTTCCCTTTCCCCTTTCCTTTCTTTTTGGGAGGCATTTTGCACTCTCACCAGATCGCGTCGATTGACTTCACACAACAACTTACTCCTTGTTGCCACCGAAGCTTTGGCAGCAAACATGGCAAACATGCACTTGTGCGCTTCTGGTTGGTTGAAAACAACTAAATACAAAGAAACAAACAAAAAGTACCTCCTATATTGCTTCGCTATCTATTTTGTAATACAGATGTTAACAATGTTAACATAACATTCCAATATTATTTTTAAAAAAAATTCTTTTTCGACTTGCTTGCTGCGGAAAGCTACGGGAGGTAACTCTATCACGTGTGAGTGAGTTTCGGTTTCAGTTTCATCAAAGTGCCACCGCGTGTGGACTAATGAACAAACGCTACATCACATCAGCTAAGTGTCATGACCACACTGTACACGATTCGAAACTGTTGAATATGTGAATTCATGACTAAAATGAGAGGATTTAAGACGAAGGTCTCGATTATATGACTTAGCAGACGTGTGAGTGACCTGCGCACTTGACCAATGCGATCGTCAGACCTTGGGTACCTGCATTGTCTGCGCCACTATTATTGTATGAGTGTGTTTGGGTGAGTGTGAACGTGTGTGTATATATATATGTATATTATATATATTATATATATATATATATATATATATATATATATATATATTGTGTGTGTGTGTGTTGTGTGTGTGTGTGTGTGTGTGTGTGCGGGTGGGTGGGCACGGGTGGGTGGGCACGGGCCTGTGTGTGCCTACCAGTTCATGCTTTGTACGTGTGTGTGTGTGTGTGTGTGTGCGCGCGCGCGCGCGAGTAAACAAAGGAAACAAGAATTGTGCCCCGCAGACAAGTCCCCCCCCCCCCCCTCACCCCCGCCTTCCCTACCTCCCTCCTCCACCCCCTTCCCGTTCACTCACTTCTTTGGATTGTGTCAGGTTTAAACTTTGCCTAAACTTTGGTAACTTCACACACACACACACCACACACACACACACACACACACACACACACACATTTCAACAGAAATTGGCTAGAATCTGTCATTTCGAGAAGAGCAATTCAAAACCGTTTTACAATCTTAACATTTGTGTGTTCGCAACTTTTATTGCTGTGGGTATGATCCCCATGCTTTTTCTTCCTAGGGGGAAGGGGTGAGGGGTGTTAACTAAAATCTTCTTAAAAGTCCACGTACGCCAACTTAATATCGACCGCAGGTTAACAATGACCACGCCATCTGTCGACCTCCACATAGCCGACGCAATTTTATTGTAATGAGGGGGGGTGGGGGGGGGGGACACTGATTATAGGCCTACATGGAAGCAACATCATCACGTCATTTGCCACTTGGAATATCAGAACACTCAAGTAGGCCAGAAAATTGACAGAACTGACCCATAAAATGGCCAGATACTCTTGGCATGTTCTTGACCTCTGCGAAATAAGATGGAAAAATAACGGATAGGTACAGTTAGAAGAATGGCATGTCATGTGTTATAGTGGGCAAGAAGACATGGAGTGCAAAGTTTAGTTAACAAGAAATCAAGAACGCTGCTCTAGAATGTTACCCTGAATCCAGCATGATTAATACCATCTGCCTTTGAGTGAAATCATTCAACAGCAGTGAACACGCATGATCCTACATCAGACTATGATGATGGCCAGAGTGAAGAATTCTACCGCCGGCAGTAGAATGCCAAGGTTGGTGCAGATACTGTAGAAAACTAGAAGAATCTCTGCGGACCCTATTCATGAGACATCCAATCACGGTGGACTTCGCCTACTAGAATTTGCCAGTGCTAATGACGTGGTTCTTGCCAACATCCTTGGTAAGCATAGAGAGTATGCTGATGACGGACATGGCACCACCCAAACGATCAGTATCACAGCCTGATAGACTATATAATAATGATAAAAATGATTACTTATGGCGCTTAATCTTAAGCCCTAAGCGCTTACAAATACATAAAAGGTTAAAGAAAACATAAATGAAACCAATAAGAAGATGAATATTGCAATACGTACCATAAATCTCCAACAAGGATGCATATTGACACCCACCCATGCACGCGCGCGCACACACACACACACACACACACACACACACACACACACACACACACACACACACACACACACAGAGTCGCTCCACACACACACACCAAAGTCGCCACACACACATCCACACCACACACACACACACATCACACACCACACACACACACAGTCGCACACACACACACACACACACCACACACACACCACACACACACACACACACACACACCACACACACACACACAAAACACACACACACACCACCATTAGTCGCAGAATCAATTTGATGGGCAAGGGAAGGAGAAGAAAGAATTGCTTTTGATTTGTGAAGAGGGTTGTTTTAAGAGATGCCTTGAAGGAAGACAGAGAGTTTGAACTACGCAAAGATATTAGGAGTTTATTCCAAGAAACCGGACCCTGAAAAGAAAAAGAGCGATCGCCATAGGTTTTAGATCGAAATCGAGGGATTTTGAGCAGAGTGTTGTCGGTAGAAGAACGCAACTGCCTAGAAGGAACACAGAGATGAAGGAGATCAGAAAGGTAGGAAGGAGCTAAGCCAGTCAAAGATTTAAAGCAGAGTAAGGACAGTTTGTAGTCTATTCGTTTTTCGACCGGCAGCCAGTGAAGAGAAAGAAGTAAGGGAGTGACATAAGAAGATCTATGTTGTCTGAGAATCAAACGAGCAGCATTGTTTTGCACTTTCTGGAGACGACTAAGAAGATTCTGGGGACAGCCAGTTAGAAGAGAATTACAGTAATCAAGTCTAGATAGAATGAAGGCATAAACAATGGTTTTTGTGGCATCAACAGAGAGAAGATGTCGCACAGAACCAATGCGGCGAAGCTCAAAGCAACAGACACGGCAGACTGTGGAAGCATGTTGCTGGAAGGAAAGTGGTGAGTCAAGGGTAACACCTAAATTCCGTGCAGATGAAGATGTCTGAATAAGGCAATTTTCCAGTTTGATAGAGTTTGGGAGACAGTCAGATCAAAGAGCCGGCATGTGAAGAGCCGCATAAGTTTGGCATCTTGTGCTAAGACAAGGATATTTCCGGGAAGTGATTGGTAGTGACCACGAAGTTGCCACGATAAAGTTTGAAATACATTTGAAGAAAAGAAAAAAAGGAGAGGGAAAAAAACAGTCATCTACAATTCGGTCTGGACCAACTTAAAGATCCTGACATTGCTGAAGAATTCCAAGCGGCAATGGAAGGAAACGTCGTCCCATTACCTCCCTTAGATGAAGATCTTGAAACTCCCACAAACAATTAAGATAGAAGTGATCACTGAAACAGCAACTGAAGTTCTAGGAATAAGCAGATGGAAATCAAAACCATGAATCTCAAGAAACATCTTGGAGATTTGTGACTGACTAGAAGGACGTTAAAACCGGTCAAGCAGACTGGCATGGTGGCGGGGGAGAAATGCAGAGCTATAAACAACAGAATCAATGAAGAGATGAAGAACGCCATGGGAAGATAGATGGAACAACAATGTGAGGACATTGACAAAAACTAGACAGCAACAACTCAAAGAAAGCTTTTAAGATTGTGAAGGACCTAGCCAAACAAAAGCAAATGCAGACAGACAGAGATGGCAACTATCTCACACAGGAAGAAGATAACATTAAAAGGTGGACTGCATAAATCAATGCTCTGAACTCTACAACGTGACACCCATACAACACAGCGCAGGAAATTCAAATGTGCTAACAGCACAGGATTCAGTAGCTGGGGATGACTTCAATTCTCCTGAAGAAGTCATAGCTGCAGTGGAATCACTGATAGGTGGGGAGCTGGCTGCAGGCATCAACACCATCCCTGCATAACTCTTGACACACTGGAGAAATGGTAGAAATGCGGCAACTGACGTCGTCCTAATTGTCATCGGCAACAAAATCTGGCACATTGGGGAGTGGCCCAAGCCATTGACTCAATCACTAATCGTCACCATTCTCAAGAAAGGAATGTCACCAATACTTTTTCCCCCATTTTTTGTAAAAAATGAGTTTCCCACATTGACAACAGACATAATGTCAATATAATGGTTTGGTTCTAAGTGGGTGGTGGGTGGTTAGGATTAAAAACAAAAACATGGAAATACATAAAGAACTAATAATGATAATAATAATGTTAATTTTTATAGCGCCTATTCTCTAAAGATTAGGGTTCTAAGCGCTTTACATATATAATATAATAAACACTCTCATTTACACAACGGGCTGCCTACACACAAGAAGCGTTCAAACACTTCAATTAAATAATCTAGGAAGAAAACACACAAACAAATAAACAAATAGAGAAGAAAAACAAACAAACGAACATGCTACTTTTTTTCTCTCATCTACAAGGCACTCAACAAATAGAGACCTCCGACATGCCTGACCAAGGGAAATCACCAATACTGCCAATAAGCTTGATCAGCCACACCAGTAAAATAATATATAAAATCTTTCACAGCGAATAGACTGCAGTCACAAGCCATATCATTATTACTGCAGAACAGACTGGATTCCGCAAAGGCAGAAGTACTATCAAACAAATTTTTAACTTACACACCCTTTGTGGGAAAACATCTCCAGAGGGAGTTACACCACGCCTTCATAGACTTCAAGCAAGGGTTTGGCAGAGTCTGGAAGGAGGCACTATGGTCCACTATGAAGATATTCAAAATCGGGCAGAAGCTTATCAGCTCCATCAACCAACTGTCCTCTAAAGTGACTAGTGTGGTACTCATCAAGGTGCCACTGGAGACAGTTGGGGTTCGTCAGGGCTGCCTTCTTTCTGTCTCACTTTTCAGCATGCTCCTGGAATGCATGATGATTGAAGCACATGAAGATCACATCAGCACAGTCAACATTGCGGAAAGACTCATCACAAACCTTCAATTTGCTGATGATATCCATGGACTGGGAAACAGTGCATAAGAACTCGCCAAGTTTGTTGACGAAATGACTGGATGAAACATGGCATGGAAATTGACCAGTGCAACAACATCATCAGTTTTGATGTAACTGTCCACGGTCAGAATCTAGAATCTGTTCAACGATTCATTACCTGGGTTTGTCATTAGCAGTGAGGGGTCCAAACCAGATCGTTTTTCCACAAGGGCAGCAAAGACTGTGAACCACAGCACTGTCCAGATTAAAATCTGTACGAAAGACCACGAACATCTCCATGAATAACAAGACCAGGCTCCTGCGTGTATCAATATATTCCATCTTCCTATACGAAAGACCACGAACATCTCCATGAATAACAAGACCAGGCTTCTGCGTGTATGTAGAAAGAAACTCGTGGAGAGCGTGGCAGCAGAGAGTCCTCAGAAGAGAAGCCCCCTTCAAGCAAGTGTTTCGGCCCTTATCTCCTGACACTCTAGGGGAGTTGGGCCACACCCGGTTCATGACTCCGGATGTCTCTCTGCTGCCCCCTTTTTTTTCCCCATCTTGGGACGAGCCATGACTGGGATTCGAACCCATGACCCTCTGGACATGCTCATTTTCCACTTAATGACTCGCCCTCTAAACCACTGAGCCACAGGGACACCTGATATTTGTAGGAAAGTTAAGCCTTATGAAGTTCACTTTTGTTCCTCCTTGACCAGATCCAGCTTGAACACCTCTCTGCTGCTTCTGCCATTGCTTTCAGGGCTCTGGTTTTTCCCCTCCCTGCAACTGAGAGCTGTTTCATGAGGCTGTATGCGGACGTTCCTACAACCCCCCTAGCTCCAATTTCTGCAGTGAGGACTTTGACCTGATAGCCTTCTCTCCTCAGGCTGTTTGCCAGATCAGCATACTTTTCAGTCTTGTAGATTTGAGCTGCCTCCATTCTGTTCTCATATGGCACCGTGAGCTCGATCATGATCAGCTGCTTGGATGACTGAGAGTTGACTACTATGTCTGGTCTCATGCCACTCTTGCTGATGATCTCTGGGTGACTCTTCCATTCTGGGAGGTCTGCAGTGCACTCCCAGTCATCTGCCCCGTCCAGCAGACTCTGCCTGCATGTTCCGAGTGGCACTGTTGTCCTTGGCCACGAGTTGCTGCCTCCTGCCGTGAAGAATGTTGCGGGTGCTTTTGGAGTCCTGATTTTCCCCTTTGTGGTGTTGGTACTAGCCCAGACTACTTGTACAATCTCTTTTTGAGCACTTGGTTGTGCCTCCATGTGTACCTTCCTTGAGCCAGGGCTACTTTACATGAGCTTAGGACATGCTCCACTGTTTGTTTTCCATGGCAGAGGGGCATGCAGAATCGTCTGTTTTTCCCCACTTCACCAGGTTTGCATTTGAGGGCAGAAGGTCATATACAGATCTGAGAATGAAGCTGATCCTGAGAGGGGCCATGTGCCAAATGTCATTCCAAGTGAGACTTCTTTGGAGTGCATTCTCCCACGTTGTCCATTGCCCTTGCTGGCTCTGCTGGACTGCTTTTTGGAGTCTTTTTTGGTCTTCTTCTTTTCTCATCTCCTGAATCATCATGTCTCTTTTGGCTTTTCCTTTGGCCTTTGACCACCATCCAGTTTTGGTCACCCCCAGTCCTTGTCTGTTGGTCTGAGTGTGTCCTGTTATTTCTCTGATCTTGAGACTTTCTTTTGCAGAATCCATCGCCTCTTGAACTCTCCATTTTCTGCCTGTCTTCAGCTGGGGCTTGATTGCTTCTACCACCTCGTCTCCTGAGTCCTCCAGCATGCTTTGAAGTCTGATCTTCCCTGCTTTGTATTCCTCCAGGATGGATTTCAGTGGTAGTTTCAGCTTTGCTTGGCGACAGTACAGCGCTATGTCAGTCAGACAGGGTGGGACACCAAGCCATTTTCTTGTGAACTTGTTGATTTTGGCTACCATTGCCTCCACTATGCTGGTGCAGATGTCGTATATCATCAGAGGCCATAGGAGCTTTGGTATCAGCATGAACTGCAGACACCAGACCTTGTATTTGCCAGGGAGCCCACACTGGTCAATGGTCTCCAAGCCTTCTTCCGACATCTGTTTGGTTTCTTTTGCTCTTTGTGTATCTTTCAGCGTATCATCATACCATCTTCCAAGGCTCTTGACTGGCTCTTCTGTGACTGTTGGAATGGGCTGGTTGGCAACACTGAAGACCACAGATGCGGCCACTTTTCCTTTCCTCAGTGAGAGACTCCGTGATTTCTTTGGCTTGAACTTCATTCCGGATGAGGCAACTATGTCGTCCAGCCTCTCCAGCACATGACGTGTCTCGTCTTCACTGGATGAATATTAATATATATTCCATCTTCCTATACGAAAGACCACGAACATCTCCATGAATAACAAGCCCAGGCTCCTGCGTGTATCAATATATTCCATCTTCCTATACGAAAGACCACTTACATCTCCATGAATAACAAGCCCAGGCTCCTGCGTGTATCAATATATTCCATCTTCCTATATGCATGCAAGACATGGACCCTCACAGCAGATCTGGAAAGCCGTGGAACTGAGGTGGTACTACAAGATTCTAGGCATCAAACACACTGACCATACCACCAATAAACAAGTGCGTCATACCATCAGGCAGCACATTAGACCATACGAAGATCTGCTGGTATCCGTCAGGAAAAGACTGGTTGATATGGTCATATACAACAAGATCCAACAGCCTCGGTTTCTGGAACAATCCTTTAGGGCACTGTTGAAGGAGGCCCTGACTCTGGAGAGGGAGACAGAAAAAGCGATGGACTGACAACATTGCTGAGTGGAGTGGGAAAACATTTGCAGGGTTCTCGGCCTTGGCGCGCACATAGCCACAGAACTGGAGGAACTTGATAAACTGTTCGTCAGCCGTTTGGTGCCTATGACTTCCCACGGAGTCAAGGGAGAGGACGCCGAGAAAAAGAAGTGGTTCTGTTGATGCAGAACATGTGTTGAATTTTGAGTGATCTGTCGTTCTCGTTTGAAAGGTGGACAAGGGAAGGGACAATGCTCTCTTGGGTTAGGACAATGCCACGCAGCCAAAACTGTCCGTAAAGGGGGAGGGGAAGGGAGGGAGACTGTATGGGCTGGCCCGTCCTGTGGGCACGGAAAAGAGGCGGCTGTGACATAGTTCCGGTGTAACAGCCCGTTCTTACCGCCCTGTCGAACTTACCCCGGGTAAGTCGGGCTAGCCTGCTTTTACCCCCGAGCGTCATTCTAGGACTAGCTAGAACTTACCCCCCCCCCCCCCCCCCTAGTTGGAACTTACCCCCGCGGGGGTAAGTTTGGGCTAGCCTGGATTTACCCCCCCCCCCCCCCCCAAAGGGTCAATCTAGGACTATTTGGAATCTTCCTCCACCCCACCCCACCCTTCAAACAAGAGAGGGTTATTCAGGGTTTTCCTCTGCCTTTTCCCAACACGCACAGCCGCCTTAAAAAAAAATGTTGTTAGCCTGCATATTTACACCCCCTCTCCCATTTCCTATAAGTATACAGTCAGTTGCGTTTTGACAAAGTGTAGTTCTAGACTGTTCTCAATAGATGGACCTCCTACTCCCCCCCCCCCCCCCCCCCCCCCACACACACACACACACACACGCACCCTGGTTCACTAACAGATACGTATTAACATTTCTCGCGCTAGCTTACGTGCGTGGCTCAATATTCGGGTGTGTGAGTACGCCCATGCATGCGTGGGAAAGAAAGACGGCTACATGCCAATGTGACCAAGTGCCAGTGTGACCAAGCGCAGTTGTGACAAAATGTCGTTGTGACCACGTGTCGTTGTGACCAAGTACCGTTGTTGCTTCATCCCGGTTTGCCTCTACTATTTTACAGCTATTTCGAGTCTCTTGAGTACCTGTGTACCTTAGCTTGTACAATGCAGATGACTAGTGGTCAGTGCCACTGACCACTGGTCATTATGACGTAAATCGGAGATTTCAACTATTTAACAGCTAATTAGTGTTTCCCGAGTGCTTGTGTACCTTGTACAATGTAGATTACTTGTGGTCAGTGCCGCTGACTACTGGTCATTATGACGTAAATCGTAGATTTTAACTATTTCGCAGCTAATTGTAGTCTCCCGAGTACCTGTGTACCTTGTACAATGCAGACGACTGGTGGTCAGTGCCACTGACCACTGGTCACTATGACGTAAATCAGATATTTCGACTATTTTACAGTTAATCAGTATCTCATGAGTGTTTGTATACCTTGTGCAATGCAGACAACCAGTGGTCAGTGTCACTGACCATTGGTCACTTTAATGTATATCAGAGATTTTAACTATTTTTACAGCTAATTAGTGTCTCCTAGGTGCCTGTGTACCTTGTACAATGTAGATGACTGAGGAGGTCAGTTCCAGCTGGGGGGGGGGGGGGGGGGTAAGTTCCAGCTAGTCCTGGAATGACCCCGGGGGTAAAAGCAGGCTAGCCCAGACTTACCCCGGGGTAAGTTCCAGGGGGGGGGGGGGGGGGGGGGGGGGGGGGTAAGAATGGGCTGTTACACCGGTTTCAGTTTCGTCTAGGAGGTGTCACTGCGTGCGGAATAGTCAACATACACTACACCACACCGCTAAGTTTCGAGACCACACTGCGCATGATTAATTTTAAAGCTGATGGATAAAGAAGTTGTACACTATGTACACGTGTGTGTGTATATGTGTGTGCATAGGTATGTAGGCATGGGCCCATGTGTGTGTGCCAGTGTATGCGGTGTGCATGTGCATGTGTGTGCGTATATGTGTGTGTGTGCGCATGACAGCGTGTGTGTGTGTGTGTGTGTGTGTGTGTGTGTGTGTGTGTGTGTGTGTGTGTGTGTGTGATCTATGGGCTTGTGTGAGCATGCTCCTGGACGCATGCGTCTGCACATGTATGTGTACATATGTGTGTGTGCTTGTGTATATGGGCATACACGCTTACGCATGTGTGTGTATGTGCGTGTATGTGCACACATGTGTAGGCTATGTGTGCATGCATGCACATACATGTGTGCGAGCGCATGCGTACATGTGTGTGGTGTGTGTGTGTGTGTGTGTGTGTGTGTGTGTGTGTGTGTGTGTGTGTGCGCCTACATGTGTGCGTGTGAGTGTGTATGTATGAGTGTGTGTGTGTGTGTGTGTGTGTGTGTGTGTGTGTGTGTGTGTGTGTGTGTGTGTAAATGAATGTCCAGAAGATAAAATAGTAACAAAAACAATAATATCAACAACAACAACTGCACACACCACACACACACACACACACACACACCAATGCACAATGCACACACACACACACACACACACACACACACACACACACACACACACACACATCTATGGACTTGTCACCTGCATCGCCCAACCGATGCACACCCACCAGCACACACACACGTCTACAGTTTACACTGGGGTCCCTGAGTGATTCAAAGTCATATTCAGTTTGCGTTTGTTTGATCGTTTATGTCTCTCATTGGAATGGCCAGTATGAGTCTGCCCCGATCTCTATGAGTCATCGCAGTGTTGGCCTTGAGATTATTCCAATATTTGTTTGATTGGTGATGTTTCTTGTTCTTCCTTTAAGTCTGCATGTGCGGTCACTTTCTCTCTTGATGTTCAGATCTGAAAGATGATCTATGGTAAAGTAGCTTTGCTCTGGCTTGTTGAAGTGATTCTTTAAATTTCTTATCCTATCAGATCGGCCACGCTGTAATACAGATCTTATCGTTGCCAGCCAGAGTGTGCTCTCTCGTTTCCTTTAACTCCTGCATGTCTAGGGCAGTACAACCAGCTGAGTCTCTCCAATGGAAGGTTGCGCATTAGGCCTAGTCCATGCCAGGCAGGGCTTCCCATTCCACTCTCCACTTTTTGAAACAGGTTCATGGAGTCAGTCAGTATCATGGCTTATTGAGTTTTAAACTGGTCTATGGATGAGAGCCAGTGGAGTGCTTGTGTCACTGCTTCTACCGCCATTGTTAGACTTGAAGTTGTTAAACTGTATGCATCACTGTCTTCCTGGATAGTTCGGCCATTTTGCTTCAGTGCGTATCCCCAGCCTTTGATGACGGAACCATCAGTATATCTTCTCCTTCTTCCTAAAAGGCTGGTTCACTCAAAAACGAGTAGGTCACCAGCGCGCATGATAAAAAATAAGATAAAATAAAATAAAGTGCGACTCAGCCTGTTGGCCCCTGGTGCAAAATTTGGCAACAAGGGGTCGCACACGATATTCAAAAAGTTAAAAGCAATGGCCAGGTTCGGGCCCAGGTAACCATAAAATATCTGGGGAAGTTAAAATAGAAAAATTAGTCAATATGCAGATCTCAAGACTGTCGTATCAATTTGATTTTTAAATGAGACTGCATGTGTGGCAATCTTGATGGCACCCGGCAGTGTGTTCCACAGCCGTACAGAACTAGGATAAAATGAATGTAAATGGCTGTCAATATTTGATGCAGGTATGGCATACGATTGACCGCCACTCCTGGTGCTACTTTTATTCAATACTAGTTGTTCCATTGGGATATCAATTAGTTTAGCTCTGCCTTTGAAGAAGATATTACGTTTGATAAAAGCTCTTCTCTCTTCTAAGGTTTCCATTCTAATTTCCTCATGTTCTTCCTAGTATTCCCTTATAAATAACAATATCTTCTTTTGTGCCAAGGTTTTCTGCCTGCATCGAATTTTTGCCTTCTGGCCATTCTCGACAGTGTCTTCCAAGTTCAGGAACGAATTCAGTTTGATATAGGTGTTTGAAATGGTCAGGATACTTTTCCCAAACCTTCATTTGAGTTCTGCTAGATGGCACGCAAGTTGTTTATTGTCTTCTGCCTGTCCCATCCAGATTTCGCACATCCTAAGCGAGTGCCTTTTGTTTCCTTGACTGTCACATGTAGCGGGTTTTGGAGATTTTCAAGTGCTCTGAAATATGCCTTCACCTGTTCTAGCTTGTGTCTTGCCTGCATCGAAGGAAGGTCAAGCAGGTGTCGCATAGTTTCAACTGGTGTATCTTTCGTGGTTCCCAAGATCAATCTCGTTATGTGAATAAGTACGTGTTCTTCTTCTTCCGTGGAGCGACCACAATCAACATTCTGATTCTGTTGGATCTTCATCTTCATCCGTTGAGTGTCCACAGTCATCCAGTTGATTATTCTGACACTTTTAGGGGGCAGACGCAAAAACAAGACAAAAACAACAACAAAAAAAGAACAGAAAATGCAGGAGGTTGCAAGCTCTTGACCTGAATAAGTCAAGAGTCTCTGATCAAATCACGTTGCCAGTGTTCCTGTTGCTGGAACAGGGTTCTGTTTGCTGCTTATGACATCATTCATCAATGAATTTCTGTCCTGATCGCCATGATTATCGTCGTTTAATCCACTCGATGTCGATTCTTTCGTCTCGTAAGCATCTCTGCTTAACATTGCATGAAAGCCCTTCGACAGTGCGTGCGCATCCACGTGACGACTTGACCTTATTTGCATGCGACATTGGGTCGAAGTACATTCATGCGATCTCCAGAAATTCCCGAACTGCTCAACCAAAGCAAACGTTGTGGTCGCCAGTCCGTAACGACCTACATTCGGCCCACACAGCTGGTATTTATTGTTGGCCCGTCTATTTTCATGCTTTGGAATTAAGAACTGTGGCGGAGCTGTTCTTTTCACATCTTAAGTTTTATGGCAAGTTTCACCTCCTCCCGTGGCAAGTTTCACCTCCTCCCGTGTGTCTGTTTTTGTTTCCTGTTATCTTACTGTCTTCCTTTGTTCCGCCTGAAAAAGAAACCCGCATTTCAGCTTTTGTCTCTTTGGCGTCATGGTTATGGGCGATTCATCTTCAATCAGTCGGATTCGCTTCTCCGAAATTCTTCCGGTCCACCAGTGTCGGCTGTGTAGGCCTTCATAAAATGACCATTGACTTGGCTGTTGGTGATGTTGAAAGAATTTCGAACCAGACAGGGCAAATTTGAAAGGAAAGGGTGAAAGCCCCCCCCACCCCCCCCCCCCCCCCCCCCCCCCCGATAATGAAGGCAATGCTTTTTTTTTTTTTGTTAACTCCTCTCACAGCGTAGTGCTTGTGTGTGTGTGTATGTGTGTTTCCTCACAATATATGCATGTGTAAATCTGTATTTAAACATGTTAGAGGCAAGGAATATATGGGGGGGGGGGGGGGGGGGGGGAGGAGGGTCTGGGCATTCAGTTTTTTACCCAACGCCCACCTCTCCCACCTTCACCCCTGTCTTACAGTACATCTTGACAGACACGGATATATATACATAGATGTGATCAGCTTCAAGTTGATATGGTTGTTTCCACTTGAAACACATGGAGCAGCATGCATGCTGTTTGAGTTTGAGTCTCATTGGGTCATTGCTGAAAACAGCTAGACCTGTTCTTTTCTCTGTGCGTGGAGCACCAGTCAATCACATTGCAACAAATTGAAGGTGATGCGTAAAGCAGGCCTTTGCATGATACTTTTTATGGTTTTTGTTTGGTGCAGCTTGAGCAGTTAGCCCAGAAAGTGAGGTGAGGGTTCATTTAGACTGCATTTGACAAGCCATAGGAGGAGAGGGGGGAAGAGGAGTTTGGGAGAGGGGAGACAAAAAGACATTTTTGCCCCAGTCCACATCCCCTGATTTTTCCAGGAGGGTTGCTGCCTGCCTCCATCCCCCCCCCCCCCCCCCCCCACACACACACACACCCTCACCCACCTCCCACCCAGATCTAAGTTGAAAACTTGTTGTTAATGCTCTTGGTCATAATCTAATAGTGTGAGGCTCCTCTACACAGAACATACAATTCCTAAGCAAAACATCCACATAAGGAAATAGGGATTATAAATCCAGTCAGCCATCAGGTTTTTGAAAGTCCCAATGTAAACTGTAGAAAGAGTAAATTATGTTAAGTCATCAAGTATCAGAATCGTTTCTGAGATTCCACAAGGCTTGAATGCTGACTGACGTGGGATGTCCATATGAATAACATGGCGACTAAGGCCAACAAGACTCAGGGTTTCCTGAGAAGGAACTTAAAAGTGCATTCATCGCCCTCATCCCACCTTTGCTGGAATGAGCAAGTCCAATTCGAAATCCCCATACCAGTGTTATGAGAAGGGTTTGTTCAAACTACTGTCAGATCATAAGATCTGGGGTATAATTTATGAACAAGACTGATAAAGTCTTTGCTGACGGAGAAGTCCATGGACAAAATAGTCTTTTGATGGAAACAACTAAAACAGTGTGATGCACAGAGATTCTTGTCACCTGAGACTTTGAAATCTCAGCCATGCATAGGCCTTGGGGGTCACAGTATTTTTTAAAAGGGTGAAGGTCAGCAATTTTCCCATAGTTTCTAGCACTGTGCATGCATGTGGCCTGCAGTCCTGGTAACTGTGGCAGGCCGCCATATGGGAGATGAGCAACAGGAATGCTTTAGTGAACATGGCAAGTACTCCGAAGAAATCTACCAAATAAAGAATAACAGCTCAGCAAGTCATTGCCACAGACTTTTACAACGATTAAATCCTTCTGTGGACTTGACTTCTCCAGGCTGAAATTAGCACAACTTTTGGGAGAAGTGATCTAGTAACTTGAGGAGATGGAAAATGACCGGAATGTGACATCACAGCCCCAGAATAGAATTTTGTGATCAAGATACTGATTCTGAAAGCAGGGATAGCAGGATCCTGAAGAAAAGGAATCTTTCGGCAAGGCATGCAGTCGATTGAAAATTGCATGGTGGGAGTGACTAGTGTGATTAGCACATCAGAGATTGTCAGAAACTGAGAGTACGCATACTTTCTTTGTTACGCTGCATTAAGCTAATTAATGAGCCAACAAAAACAAAAATAAATAAATAAATAAAAGATTAACAAAAACCCAGTTTTAAGACTTTACATTTTTGTAGTTTTCAAAATGTGTTTGGTTCTAGCCACATCTGCACTGTGTGTGTGTGTGTGTGTGTGTGTGTGTGTGAGCGCGTGCGTGCGTGGTTGCGTGTGTGCGCGCGTGTGTGGTGTGGTGGTAGTGGTGGTGTGTGTGTGTTTGTGTGTGTGTAAGAGAGAGAGAGGGTGGGGAGCTGAGGGGTTTTGGTGGGTTGTGCATGTGAGAGACTGGTGTATTTTTGTAAAAGTGTGATATGTGTTACCTCTAGGAAAGGAGGGAGTAAAACTGGGACTGCGTGCGTTGTGTAAAAAAAAAACAAAGAAAAAAAGCAATGCATAAAAGTATAGTAACACATATAAATGCAATTATGAACAGGCCTGGAAGGTAAAATTAGAAAAAAAAGAATGAATAGTGCAAACCTGCTTATCTGTTATTCCTTCAAAACTGAATCAGTTTTAAAGATAACAGACAAAACAAACAAACATAAAATTGTGGTAACATTCTTAAACAATGTACTTTACATTCACATCATGATCTCTGAGAAACATTTACAAATGCATAATGCATCCCTCAGGAACACATAAAATGCCTGTATATCAAGTTTCTTCACTTCGGGCCCTCCCATCTCAACCTCTACATGCATTGGAGGAAAAAAAAAGAAAAAAAGAAAGTCTAGTGAAACCCTGTCGATGATACAAATACATACACATACTTTCAGTTATTTCATCTGTATTTTTACACATTCTTTCAGTTATTTCATCTGTATTTTTACAATTCTTTCAGTTATTTCATCTGTATTTTTACACATACTTTCAGTTATTTCATCTGTATTTTTACACATTCTTTCAGTTATTTCATCTGTATTTTTACAATTCTTTCAGTATTTCATCTATATTTTCACATCTTTCAGTTATTTCATCTGTATTTTTACACATACTTTCACTAGTTCAGTTATTTCATCTGTATTTTTACACATACTTTCAGTTATTTCATCTGTATTTTTACACATTCTTTCAGTTATTTCATCTGTATTTTTAACACATTCTTTCAGTTATTTCATCTGTATTTTTAACAACTGCATCATGAAAAATTAAAAGCCTTCATCTATCGTGATGAACATATGGTTTTCAAATTCATGGGTGTGCATTTAGACCTGCATGCTCACTCATGTTGCAGAGTGAAATATACCACCATATTCCCAACCCACATTTATCATATTTTATGCATAGATTAGAATCATTGACTCCAGCAACAGTGCATACCAGACAGATCTTCCTCTAAAGATTGTCTCCAGTTGTCCCCCCACCCCGTCCTCCACCCGCTCTCCTAATTTGATAGAGTCCATCATTTGAAATGCATATTCCAAAAGAAAGCATGGTTTTCAAATTCATGGGTGTGCATTTAGACCTGCATGCTCACTCATGTTGCAGAGTGAAATATACCACCATATTCCCAACCCACATTTATCATATTTTATGCATAGATTAGAATCATTGACTCCAGCAACAGTGCACACCAGACAGATCTTCCTCTAAAGATTGTCTCCAGTTGTCCCCCCACCCCGTCCTCCACCCGCTCTCCTAATTTGATAGAGTCCATCATTTGAAATGCATATTCCAAAAGAAAGTTTATCTTTTCCATGATTTGCTCAGTTGACATAGTCTGCATGTTTGCCATTGGGTGCTTGATCTTAGAAAAAATAATTCTGACTCTGTGTGTGTGTGTGTGTGTGTGTGTGAGAGAGAGAGAGAGAGAGAGAGAGAGAGAGAGAGAGAGAGAGAGTATTCACAACATGCTGCAAACTTGAAACTGCTTCCCATGCCAGAGTGCCTAGGATGGGGATAGGAAGAGCAGTGAAGAGAATGTTTGTCAGAAGCTTTTCCACTACAATAGTCCAGTAACAGGGAAGTAGTGGAATATGAGAAAAGTATAAATTCAATGTTTATTTTATAATATACAAACTGAAGAAAGACAAACTGAAGAAATTCTGAAACAAAAAGAAAAATAGTTCAAAAGTTAAAACATAACTGGGGAAAATGCATAGCACAAATTTGGTCCTTTTTTTTTCTTTTAAAGTCAAACTGTTGTAAGTAGTTGACAGAACAAGCAGATGTCAGAATTTTTTTTATCTGTGAACCTTCCAGTATAAACTGATATACATTAATGATTGTGCATATCTAATCACTTAACTAGACTGATGCATCAAGTGGTTTGATTTCAAGTTTTGAAATATTGAGTACCTCCTCCTCTCTTTCTTCACATCTCTTAATCAAATAGAAAGGAAAACGCAGTTTGCATTTTTGTAAAGTGGAGTTTTGAAGTTATTCTTTACAGTGGAGTTATTCTCTGTTAAAAGTGTTTTGAAAGCTGCAGGGTACAAACTTAACACCACCTAACAAACTGAATATGATAAAGTGGCTTTCTAATCCATGCACATGCATGCATGCATGCGCACACATTTTGAATGCGATTGATTTCATTTTTGTATTAGCACAATCTGTGTGCTTCCTTCTTTCCCCTTTTGCTTCACAGCCATGGACTCTGTCTCTGTTTCACGCATGGACTCTGTCTCTATCTATTTCACACATTGACTCTGTCTCTATCTATTTCACACATTGACTCTGTCTCTATCTATTTCACACATTGACTCTGTCTCTATCTATTTCACACATTGACTCTGTCTCTATCTATTTCACACATTGACTCTGTCTCTATCCATTTCACACATTGACTCTGTCTCTATCTGTTTCACACATTGACTCTGTCTCTATCTATTTCACACATTGACTCTGTCTCTATTTCACACATTGACTCTGTCTCTATCTATTTCACACATTGACTCTGTCTCAGTTTCACACATTGACTCTGTCTCTATCCATTTCACACATTGACTCTGTCTCTATTTCACACATTGACTCTGTCTCTATCTATTTCACACATTGACTCTGTCTCTATTTCACACATTGACTCTGTCTCTATCCATTTCACACATTGACTCTGTCTCTATCCATTTCACACATTGACTCCGTCCCTAGCTATTTCACACATTGACTCTGTCTCTATCTATTTCACACATTGACTGTCTCTAGCTATTTCACACATTGACTCTGTCTCTGTTTCACACATGGACTCTGTCTCTATCTATTTCACACATTGACTCTGTCTCTATCTATTTCACACATTGACTCTGTCTCTATCTATTTCACACATTGACTCTGTCTCTATCTATTTCACACATTGACTCTGTCTCTATCTACTTTACACATTGACTCTGTCTCTATCTGTTTCACACATTGACTGTCTCTAGCTATTTCACACATTGACTCTGTCTCTGTTTCACACATTGACTCTGTCTCTATCTATTTCACACATTGACTCTGTCTCTATCTATTTCACACATTGACTGTCTCTATCTATTTCACACATGTATCAACATACAATGGGGAGATGTCGCTATTTCACACATGTATCAACAGACAATGGGGAGATGTCTCTACCACACAATAAACAATGGGGAGATGTCTCTAGCTATTTCACACATACACAGTAGACAATGGGGAGATGTCTCTAGCTATTTCACACATACACAATAGACAATGGGGAGAAGCTGTTAAAATTACTGAAAGACAACCCACACCTTAATCTACCCCTGACAGGACCTGTGAAATTATAGTACTAGTAAGCAAAGACTCTTACAGGAGCATGCTTATTACTCTGACATCTAACAAAACTACTGGATAATGTAAAGAAAAAAAGAAAGAAAAGAAAAAGGAAAAAGTTTGAAAATGTAACTGAAAGATGACAAATTGCAAGGTGTTCAGCCAAAGGACACTCAGACCAGTAAGTGTGTTTTTTTTTTGTTTTTTTTTTACATTTTTATTCACAAGATGAACAGTAAACATTATATATACATTTCCAGAAAGAAAATTGAATAGTATCTACAGCAGGTTTCATATATCATACTTTTTTCAAATGTATTCATCAAGGTTTTTTAACATGAATGACAAAAACAAACAAACAAGCAAACAAAACTACACATGTAGCAAAAGAGATAGAGATAGACAGACAGGCAAGATAAGACAAACAAAGATATGCAGACAGCTAAATGTAGTGCAAACTTGAGATAAACTTAGGTTGTGCAGATACTTCAATCAAAAAGAGGGACATAGGCTACCCAAGAAAGCAGGAATTTTTCATAATTCAACTCAATTGTTGAAATATACTTTTCAATCTCATACCGTTTTTTGAGGTATCCACAAAAGACACGGACAGTTGGCACTACACTTGTCATCTTACAATGGTATATATACAGTTTTGCTAATAGAATAATCAAATCTAAAACATGGTCAGTTTTTACGTCTCTTTCACATCCAAAAATCACCAGATGTTCGCTAAAGCGAAATGAGTGAGCCAAAGAACAGTTCTGAGCAAGAGTGGTTTGGAAATCCCTCCAGAACGAGTGTACAAAATGACAATGCCAAAAAATGTGTTGAATATTTTCTTTTTCTAGGTTGCAAAAAGAGCACTTATCATTCCTATTTATGTTCATGTTGAACAGTATACTGTTAGTTCCTAGAATTCTGTGCACTATCCTTATCTGCAACCACTTTAATTTGATGTCCTTTATCTTCCTAATTTTCCTGAAAATGGTGTTCCATTGTATGCTTCGATATATCCTTCTATCCCACTTTTCACAACAGTTTGGCAATGTGTTGTTTTTCCCCAGTAGATCATAAAATGGTCTTGCACCCTTTGGAATAGATTGTATTATCCTGAAAGCTTTACTCGAGTCATAATTTAAAAGATTATTATTTGGCATGGCTAATCCACTACTTTGAATATATGCTCTAACAGCATTAACCATTCCCCTATAAACAAGAAAGTTAGCCTGAATATCATATTTGACACAAAACGTATCAAAAGACAGAAATCCTCCATTTTCATCCAATAAATTAGCAACTTGATAAACCCCTTTTTCAATCCAGTTCTGATGAAATGGAGACTCTCTGGCTATCAGGATACCGGAATTACAAAAGATGGGTTCAGAAATTAATTCTTCAGGGTTTTCAATTTCAACACATTTCCCTATTTCTTCATAGGATTTATAGACACTTAACCAAAAGAGATTCTTATTTCTGAAATGTATAATATTAGTACCTATCTTATCTATAAACCTGTTTTGTGCATATAATTGTTTCACGATACATGCCCATTTGTGCTTACTAGTGTGCAATCTTCTGATCCAAGCAACTTTTAATGCATTTACATAATTTCGAACATTTGGGATTCCAATACCACCTTGATCAGTACTTTTATACGATATCTTTCTACTTATCTTGTCATTCTTCTCATTCCAAACAAATCGATAAATGCTCTGTTGTATCACGTTCAAAATTTTGTCTGGTGGATTTGGCAAGAGCATCCAAAGAAAAACTATTTTAGACAAAATGAGAGATTTAAGAATAGCTATTCGTCCAAGTGGTGTCAACTGTCTTTTAAGCCATACCTCATATAATATTTTAATTTCCTTAAATCTGTGCTCGAAATTAATTCTTACACATTCTTTTAAATCATTGGTGAACCAAATACCAAGTATTTTGAATCGCAACGGATTCCATTCCATGTGCAAATGGGGCATATATTTTACCTGTGAATTTTTTCTACAGCCAAGCCAAACTGCGATGCTTTTTTTACAATTCAGTTTTAACCCGGACACACTTCCAAAAACATTAACAATTCTCATTGATTCTTCAAATGATTCCCTATCACCCTCTTGTATTAATTCAGTATCGTCAGCGTATTGGGATATCTTAATTTCAACTCCTCCAGTATTTACCTTTACACCTTTGATTATATCATTCTTTCTGATCATGGCAGCTAGAATTTCAATACAAATTATGAACAAATAAGGTGAGATTGGGTCTCCCTGTCTACATCCCCTTTGCACATGGAACCATGGTGTTAATCTTCCATTTACTGTAACAGTCGATTTGATATCTTTTGTAAAGGTTTTTATCCATTGACAAAAATCAGGACCAAAGCAAAATTCATCCAATATTTTCCACATAAACGACCAACTGAGCGAATCAAAAGCCTTCTCAAAATCTAGAGAAATTAGTAGACCAGGTCTTTTGCTTGTCTGAAGATAATCAATCAGATCATATATTGGACGTATGTTATCTCCAATGTATCTGTTTTTAATGAATCCAGTCTGGTCTCCATCTATAATTGATGGAAGAATTAATTTCAGCCTATTTGCAATACATGCAGAGCCTATCTTATAAACAACATTAAGCAAAGAGATGGGTCTCCAGTTTCCAATAAACTGACGTGGTTTATCTCCCTTAGGAATACAGATTATTACCCCTTCTTTTTGTGTGGAAGACAATTCCCCTTTTCTAAACCCTTCATTTAGTGACCTTACAACAAAAGCCCCAAGATAACTCCAAAAAAATTTGAAAAATTCCACTGTGAATCCATCGCTTCCTGGGCTTTTATTATTTTTCATGTTTTTGAGTGCAAACCCAGCCTCTGTCAATGAAATTTCGCCTTCTAAGGAGTCCTGCTCTTCCCCGGACAAACGTGGTAGTTCGGCAACCAAATTCCTTATTTCTATATCTTCAACGTTTTTTTCAAGGTACAATGTTTTGTAAAATGTGTTGATTTCATTTGCTATTTCTTTTTCATCTTTTATCATTGTACCATTTTTATCTATCTCTGTGATTCTTTTACTCACAAAATTCCTCTTTTCTAAGGAACAAAAATAGTTTGTGATTTTCTCGCCCTCAGCTATCCATCTTGTCCGGGAGCGAAGCAAGACTCCCTCCATTTTTTTCTCCCTTAGAGATACCAGTTCTGCTTTACTATTTTCTAAGTAATTTTTCTCTATTTCAGTTAACATCACTTTTTTTTCTAGTCGCTTTATCTCTTCTTCTAGCTTTTTTTCCTGTTCTGTATTTTTTTTCTTTTTAGCTGTTGCAAATGCTATTGTTTTCGCTCTTATTTTCATAAGCATAGTGTCAAGAAGCAGTTGGTCACTAATACTAAACTGCAATTCGTCTTTTGGTATCTGATTCATATTTTCACGAGAATAGGGGGATAAGGCATACTCCTCTAAAACCCGTTTTATTTCATTATGAACTTCTTCCACATACATTTTGTCTTTTAATAGAGAACTATTAAATTTCCAGAGTCCGGCTCTGCTCTCTTCCTTTTTCGACCCAAGGACTAACGTGATGATAGAATGGTCAGTTCTATATCCTGGAATTATGTCGGTGTGAAGCGAGTTATTATACAATGATTCTGACACTAGAAAAAAGTCTAATCTACTCTGCTGAAGGGGATTGTTCCTCCTCCACGTATATCTTCTTGTATCTGGATTCATTTCACGCCATACATCCATTAATTCCAAATTCATCATCATTCTCTTGACCTGTTCTTGTGCCCTGACATTATTATGGTGCCTATAGTTATAATAATCCATATCAAAATCCATAACTAGATTCCAGTCACCACCTATTATTACAAAATCGAAATTCTTTTCTTTAATACGTTCTTCAAGATTTGCATAAAAATCTGGGTCATCCCTGTTCGGTCCATATATACTTACAATCACAAATTTCTTTTTTTCAATCATGACTGAAAGAAGTATGTATCCTCCATTTTCGTCTTTACAAATGTTCTGAACTTTGAACTCAAAATTGTTGTTAAGCAAGATAGCTGTTCCCCTAGAATTTGAGGTGTGAGGAGCAAAAAAGCAGGAAAAGCCCCATTCAGCAGTTACATATTTTTCAAGCTTTGGATCCATGTGAATATCTTGCAAAAGGTAGATTGAATAAGATTTTGATCGCAAATAATGAAACACATCCCTACGTTTTTTTTGATTTGCTAGGCCCTGACAGTTCATGGACAACAGTTTTAATTCCTCACTATCAACCATTATTAAGGTGAAATTGTTTTTCACAAACATTGCATATTCGCATGGCTTTCCTAGAAATATTCAATATGAACATTCTCAGACAATCCCTGTGCCTTAAATTCAAAATTAAATAAACAATGCATTTTTTGCATGACCTCACATCTGTTTCACACACATTCTGCACTAACCTTAGACACATTTCAAACCATGAAGAACCATTCAAAGCATAAAAAGAATATGAACAAACAAAAAACAGGCAACAAAAGTAAAAACACACAACATGTAACATGAAAGACGCGTGCATAGCACGTGCGGTCTTTACTTGACCGCTAATCATGAAAAAGGGAGAAGCCCAAACTTCTTTTTTTTTTTCTCACAAAATTTAGGTTAACTCTTTCATGAAGATAAATTCAATGATAATAGTAATGAAAAATATAAGAATTAACGACAAGAAGCCCACAACAACAGTATCAAAAAGTCATCCTTCTCATCATTCTCATAATTGATTCACAATGCGTTGAGTTCACATCTTACTACGGAATGCAGAAAAACAAACAAACAAACAAACAAAACAATCCTACTCTTTCAAAGTTGACAAATCCACCTCATATAGCTTCCCCCCTCCCCCCCCCCTTCAACCCCCCTGCCCCCCCTCCTCCCCCCCCCCCCCCCCCCCCCCCCCCCCCCATGGACCGCTCCCCAATCCCCACCCTCATAATGTTAATTGTAGAATATGACAGACTTTGCCACAATTAATCATATTAGGACCAATAATAGCCTTGTCTAGTAATATGAAAACTGCTACATTAGACCAAACTTTTTCTTTCCCTCAAGAATGTTGCTTTTGAATTCCATGAAATGACAGGGAAAAAAAAGTGTCATACGTATTTGATTTGCATTACGATGGTCGTAGCTTTTCCTTTCAATTTCGTGTCGGAGTCTGTCATTCCCAGGTAGGAGGGTGGGGAGCAGGGACATCCCGTGCAGTCCACTGTCATCATTCCCCAGCACCACGGCCCTGCAGCTCCGAGTTTCTGGGGTCAGGAGGGGACTGTTTGGTAGCACACTCATTTTAAACATTAACATATCTTAGTTAAACATAGCCTCATGATCTCATTAACATAACTTAGTTAAACATAGCCTCATGATCTCTCCCCCCCTCCCCCCATCCCCCTTTCCCCCCACAACCTCCCCCTCTTCCGCCCCCCCCCCCCCCCCCCCCCCCCCCGAAAAAAGAGGTCACTACAGAAAATGTGAACATGAAAGTAAATTTACCTTCATGTGAGGTGAGATAATTCTTTAAAGAATGAATAAACAAAAAATAAAATACTTTAAGAAAAATGTGCGTCAACGTCATCAGACTACATGAGCAGCCCCACGTAAATAAGTTTTACACATTAGCTTAGTGTTTGAGAGCTACTTTTTCTTTTCTCTCCCCCCCCCCCCCCCTTTTTTTTTCCCCTAAAAAGAAGTAGAAAAAAAAAGGGTTTTTGTTATTAAGAAAAGTGTACCTAATTATGCATTATATAAACCTGGATCTGCACATCGGCCTACACGCCTACACACATTGAGGGGCGCCTACACACCAGCATTATCTTTAACTGTATAGTTAAAGGGCACACCGCTCGATAGACATATCATTATACATACATATCTTAACACCTGCACATACACATATGCATACACATACATATACATTCGCCACTTGTCTATGTTTTCCTTATACATGTTGAAGTATGTGAGTTTTGCTTTGAAATAGATGCTAAAGACAAATAGAAAGACAAACCATGTTGACAATCACAGCAAAGCAGAGCCCGGCCACTGGACAACAAATGCTCCATTGGAGTCTGATCCATACTTCGAAAGAAGAAAAAAGCACTCACGTGTTTTTACAAATAAATAAGAGTACTAAAAACATGCAACAAAGCAGTACAATTCTAAAATGCTCCACTGAAATCCGGAAGAAGAAAAACAACTCACACGCTTTTACATACAGTGTGAGAGCACAGCAATAACATTAAGCAATATAGTACCTTTCTGTTTACAAATTACCACATATTAACTAGGTTTTGCCCCTACTCCCCTGTGTTGAGGCCGCTGTGCTGCATGGAAGCTTCCTCAGGTCCCGCATCCTCTGTCCGTCCGTCCGCACTGCTTCCCTCACATGGCGAGGCTTCCCTGCTGGCTGGCGGTTCTCCATCGCTGCCTGTCGTTTGGCCCACGGCGTGTCGGGACTGCTGGCTGCTGAATGGGAGGGCAGCTTGGCTGGTCCCCTCTGCTCTCCGCACTCGGCCCCTGCCTCTGTCTTCGAGCCCCCAGGTGGAAGGGTGACCTGAAAAAGAACTCTCTGGTGCCTCATCAAACTGAGTGTTCGATCGATGAGCCTGAGAGACGGTTGGTAACCTTATATGACAGAATCAATCTGTGCTATGTTGCCGTCTTCGATTTGAAGGATTTGAAAATCCAGCAGCTTACAGAAGAGCTTGCCCTGAAAAGACCAGGCTGAAAGCACTGCTGGATGTTTCTTTATTTCCATCAGCCTCTGATAGTTCAGCTTGGTTAGATCTTCATTTATGTAGATCTTCGAGTTTTGCTGCTTAAGTTTCTTACGCTGGGCAAATATTTGTGTTCTTATTTTTCTATTAGTCAGACGAACTACCACTGGTCTGTCATGGCCAGGTGAGAACTTGCCGACTCGGTGGGCGATGCTGATGTGATCAGACTGGAATGACTGCACTCCTAGTTTGTCTTTTACTAGACCAATGACTTTCTGTTCAGTTTGCTCTGAGGTCTCTGATTTTGAATCGCCAGTCAAGTTTATTATTTTGATGTTTTCTTTTCTTGTGTACTGTTCCAGTGTGTTTCTGAGTTCTTTTTCCTGTGTGAGACGTTTGTTAAGTCTGCTGACATCATCTGATAAATCTTCACATTTTTTCTCCAACTGTTGAACTTTCTTCCTTAAGAGTTCGTTTTCCTTTCTGATCTCAAATACTTCAGACAATATCTGATCTAACTGGTCATTAGTCCTGCTTGACTCCGTCTGACTTTTTTCCATATATCCCTCCAACCTGCCCAGGGAGGCCAGAACTGACGCCCCATTCCCCCTGTCCAGCAAGTTTTCCGTCTCGCCCCCTCCTGCCTCACCTGACTCTCCTGCCTGACTGCTGGTGAAGGCGGTGATTTTTTGTTGTTGGTCATCCAGCTTCCTCTTTTTGCTGACTGAGCGCTCTCTGTAGCTGTTGTCGCCTTCTTCCGCTGCTTCCCCAGGACTGCCTGAGCACACGGGGGTGGGGGTGGAATTTTTCTGACTTGAACCACCACTGTTATTGCGCCCTTGTTTTCTACCACGCTGTTGGTTTGGTGTCTTATTTTTGTTCCCCCTCCCATTATAAAGTCCCTTTATCAGAATAATAAAGGCAAAAACTTGCTGGAAGAAGGAAAAATTATTTACATTCAAAGAGGCTATCTATGTCTACTTTGTTTACTCACGCGCTTGCTTGCCTACAACCACAGTCTCCTATTTTCGCATTGTTGCAGAGTAGTAGTTGGAACCACACACACACCTAATCACATCAAGAATAGGCCCACCCATAGGCTCACTCAGACCTGCTGTGGTCGGAAATCTTCCCGGTTGCTACGGCTGTAATTGCCCATTCCGGTCAGGAAAGCGCACAAAAAAAAAGTAAGATGCAAACAATGTTTATCAACAATTCAGCTGGAAAAGACGATAAACACTTTCCTTGCAGGCTGTTCTTAATATAAAGTTTGGTCTCCACTACAACTCAATCCATTTTGTATGAAAAACAGACCGAGTTTTTTTTCTAAGTCAGAAAATACGTGGCCAGTGCAACGCAGTTCAGATTACAACTCACGGAGCTGTTCTCTAAATGCGTGTGCACTCGACGACGGCCAGCGGTCAAGTCCCAGTAAGTGTGTTTTGTTGTGCGGATAAATTCAGCACATTGTAATTGGCCTGGTTGTACTTCTTCATGTCCTGACAGTCTGCCACACCCAAAACTGAAAAAAAAAGATGGAAAACAAGCCAGATGAAACACACTCGACAAAGAAGAAGTGAGAGAAATGTGTACATGTGAGGAAAGTGCAGAGAAAGAGGAAATGAAGACAAGAGATGGGATGGGATGGGACTGGGGGCATACAGGAGAGGTTGGCTCTCATATGGCTTCTATATCCTTCTCTTTTTCTTCTTCTTTTGTTTTTTTTTTCCTTTTTATGTAGTTTGCTTGCCTGTTTGTTTGTTTTGTATGGTCAGTTTTACTGTTCTATCTTGCCACAGAGGCCAGACTCAAGATGGGAGCGAATACCAGTCGGATTTCCAACAAGACTGGGAGACCACTCTATGTTGTGATTCGGGATGGAGTGCAGCTGGTTCACAGATACACCACAGAGTATCGTCAGGTCCCCGACGATGGCACTCCCATTACCATCACTGGTTTGCCTGTTGGAGGGGCCATCCAAGTGGCAGTTCTCTACAACGTGGCAGTTCTCTACAACGTGGCAGTTCTCTACAACGTGGCAGTTCTCTACAACGTGGCAGTTCTCTACAACGTGGCAGTTCTCTACAACGTGTTTGCAGATAACAAGACCTTTGTGTGTGACCTGTTCCGGGTACCTCATGAATCGGAATTGGTGGTTGAGGTATGGAGGGGGGGTGGGAGGGGGGGGGGGGGGGTTCTGTACTGTTGTCTTCTTTTCTTTTTTTTTTAACTTTTGGGAAAGATAAGAATTTGGTGTGTGTGTGTTGTGTGTGTGTGTGTGTGTGTGTGTGTGTGTGTGTGTGCGTGCAAGATTTGCTTCTGTCATTATTTTAAAAAAAACCAGTGGCCCTTTCCAGCATAGAGAGATCAGTTTTGATTTCTCCAACACATCGACACAGTTCCACCATTAAGGTTGGCCATTTGTGTAAGTACTATGCTGACCATTTCTTTTATAGACCGCTCTATGTTGTGATTCGGGACGGAGCGCAGCTGGTGCACAGGTACACCACAGAGTACTGCAGTGTTAAAGCAGACAATCTTTGATGCCACCTTTAAGCTTGACCATTCTTTTAATTCCACTATTAATGAAGTTTGATCATCTTTAATCCGGTTAATTAAAATTGACTATACCCCCATCTTTTGTGTTGAGTGAGTCGGTTTTCAAGGTATCTTCCCCAAAATATAGTGAGCTTGTCAATGAAGCATGGCTCTGCATCTGCAGCAAAAGCAATGTTTTTGTTAACAAACAAGAGTAAATGAAACTAAAACCAAGGCAAGGCTTTATTCTGACATTCAAGGTGTGGGTCCCTGGAGACCCACGATGTATGGCAAGGCGTTAGTCCTTCACCAGCAGCTGTGGCAAACTGGTTTTTGTCGCCACAAATTGCCACATGGCAGGTCATGGGTTTGATTCCCATCAAAATAATCATTTGTGGTATATTCTGCCCTAACCGCCTCCTGCCCAGCGTTGAGTGTTCTTTAGGGAAGACTGGAACCACACAGTTTCACCCACACAACCCTTCGATCGCCACGGCAGCCACTGCCCTCAGATTGCCGCAGTCACCGTTTGGCTCTGTCAGCATGTGTGGTTCAGTTCTTTTGTTCTTGTGTTTATTTTTATTTTATGTTTCCTCTCATGTTTGAACCATACATGGAATGAAATTGTGTAATTTTATCTTTAAGATCATGTATGATTGATAACAGTTGGTTTGGTGCAGCTTCATACATTTAGTACTGCGCAGCAGCTCTGCTGTACAGCTGGCTTTCTGCTGTCTGCAGCTTCATACATTTAGTACTGCTCAGCAGCTCTGCTGTACAGCTGGCTTTCCGCTGTCTGCAGCTTCATACATTTAGTACTGCACAGCAGCTCTGCTGTACAGCTGGCTTTCTGCTGTCTGCAGCTTCATACATTTAGCACTGCACAGCAGCTCTGCTGTACAGCTGGCTTTCTGCTGTCTGCAGCTTCATACATTTAGTACTGCACAGCAGCTCTGCTGTACAGCTGGCTTTCTGCTGTCTACAGCTTCATACATTTAGCACTGCACAGCAGCTCTGCTGTACAGCTGGCTTTCTGCTGTCTGCAGCTTGGGGATAGCTGGTGATGAAGGCGGAATGGCCACGTCTCTGAGAATATTGTTTAAATTCCCTGACCAACACTGCTTGTGTCTATCTCTGGGGCCTGACCAACACTGCTTGTGTCTGTATCTCTGGGGCCTGACCAACACTGCTTGTGTCTGTATCTCTGGGGCCTGACCAACACTGCTTGTGTCTGTATCTCTGGGGCCTGACCAACACTGCTTGTGTCTGTATCTCTGGGGCCTGGTTGACATTGTGATACGTAATGAAGGTGAGCATAAAGCATCGTCCTGTCATACCTGACTCCAAAGCATCATCTACTTCATCGTCCTGTCATACCTGACTCCAAAGCATCATCTACTTCATCGTCCTGTCATACCGTGTCATACAGGAGTTGAACTCCAAAGCATCATCTACTTCATCGTCCTGTCATACCGTGTCATACAGGAGTTGAACTCCAAAGCATCATCTACTTCATCGTCCTGTCATACCGTGTCATACAGCTGTTGAACTCCAAAGCATCATCTACTTCATCGTCCTGTCATACCGTTTCATACAGGAGTTGAACTCCAAAGCATCATCTACTTCATCGTCCTGTCATACCGTGTCATACAGGAGTTGAACTCCAAAGCATCATCTACTTCATCGTCCTGTCACACCGTTTCATACAGGAGTTGAACTCCAAAGCATCATCTACTTCATCGTCCTGTCATACCGTGTCATACAGGAGTTGAACTCCAAAGCATCATCTACTTCATCGTCCTGTCATACCGTGTCATACAGGAGTTGAACTCCAAAGCATCATCTACTTCATCGTCCTGTCATACCGTGTCATACAGGAGTTGAACTCCAAAGCATCATCTACTTCATCGTCCTGTCATACCGTTTCATACAGGAGTTGAACTCCAAAGCATCATCTACTTCATCGTCCTGTCATACCGTTTCATACAGGAGTTGAACTCCAAAGCATCATCTACTTCATCGTCCTGTCATACCGTTTCATACAGGAGTTGAACTCCAAAGCATCATCTACTTCATTCTCAAATTCTGTGCCATGTTGTCATGTGACCTCAGATTTTATTTCTTCTCCACATCTCTCCCTTTTGTCAGTGTCGTGATGTTGCCAATATTGGCAAGTTCATGGGGGCTGTTGTCAGTGTCGTGATGTTGCCAATATTGGCAAGTTCATGGGGGCTGTTGTCAGTGTCGTGATGTTGCCAATATTGGCAAGTTCATGGGGGCTGTTGTCAGTGTCGTGATGTTGCCAATATTGGCAAGTTCATGGGGGCTGTTGTCAGTGTCGTGATGTTGCCAATATTGGCAAGTTCATGGGGGCTGTTGTCAGTGTCGTGATGTTGCCAATATTGGCAAGTTCATGGGGGCTGTTGTCAGTGTCGTGATGTTGCCAATATTGGCAAGTTCATGGGGGCTGTTGTCAGTGTCATGATGTTGCCAATATTGGCAAGTTCATGGGGGCTGTTGTCAGTGTCGTGATGTTGCCAGTATTGGTAAGTTCATGGGGGCTGTTGTCAGATGGACGTGGTTGTTCCCAGGAGAGGAACACCCATTCACACTGCCTCTGCAACTACGCAATCATTTTTGTCAGTAGGGGGCTTAGTGAGTGGTGTCCACATGTGTTGGATCAGAACAGACTACTGACAGTCACCGCAGTGAGCTGGTGGTAGTGCAGTGTCTGTTCTACTGACACTTTCACTTTGATTGTTCCCTGGGGATTCCTGGGGCTGCGGCCAGACAAGGCAGACTGCAGTTTCTACTTCTGCTTGTTAAGGCAGCCAGCTTCATAAGTTCTAATTTTCTTCTGCACTGTTGTGCATGTGGTCGTGTTTGTATCATCCATTTCCACAGAACACAATGGCCTGGTCTTCCAAAAGATGGAATGAAATTTCTTTAGCTGTGTGTTACAGAACACAGAACAAAACATACTGCCTTTCCAGTATACTAGCCATTGGAACAGTTTTGGTTAGTCCATGTTAAATCTCCATGTGTGTGTGTATTTGTGTGTATGTGAGTGTGTTTTCCGGAGATGGTTAAGATGAAACTTTGCTCAGACCAGTTGTGACAGCACTCATGCACTCCATGCTGTGCACAGAAAAGCAAAGAAGAGTTGAATTCAGGGTCAAAACTGCCCACTGCAGTTGTGGCTTTATAGTCCAACTACGTTGTTGATAATAAAACCTTGACAGGCACATCTGTGTGTGTACAGCCAGTTGCTCTCACTGCCTCCTTTACTCGCCTGATCAAGACAGAAAAGCAGACGGTGACCAAGCAGACATGATACATCATGCTAATTAGTAGAGAGTTAGAACATCCTTAGACTTGCTCATTTCACTTCAAATGTGTCTTAACCCCCCCCCCCCCCCCCCCCACACACACACACACACCTATCCTACCCCCTTCTTCCTTGAAAATTTTTTATGTTTTTTTTTTTTTTTCTGCTCCTGTTGCATACTGTATGATACAGGATGCAGGGACACATTATTAGTTCACTGACTGAAGTTTGCTAGTTGATTCCCATTGATCTAAGAAACAGGGGCGCCCCCCCCCCCCCCCCCCAAGGTCTAGTTTAGCCATCACCCTTTGTCACCATGTCAGAGACTGGTGCTCTTATGGACAGAATAGAAACCTAGCTGTGTTCAGCGACCCTCCGGGGGTTGCAACCTTGCCGTGGTCGGAGGGCTTGCGTGGTCCAGTGATCTTTTAGGCTTTGCTGACGGGGGCATCAATACTCGACTAGATGGTTAGTTGTTGTCAATGCTTCTAGGCCTGTATAGCCAAGCTGCTGACTGGCCAAGCATTACGTGGTAGGAATTGATGCCCCTGGTAGGGTCTCCCATGTCAGAAAGGTTAGGAGTGAGGGCCCAGACAAATAGTAACCCACCTTTTTCCTATTCTGTCTTCTGCCTTTCTTAACGGTTCTTTTCTTTCTTCG
Organism: Conus canariensis; assembly: GCA_033310375.1. Classification (NCBI taxonomy): domain Eukaryota; kingdom Metazoa; phylum Mollusca; class Gastropoda; order Neogastropoda; family Conidae; genus Conus; species Conus canariensis. The sequence continues at coordinate 22,116,174 of CM065743.1, forward strand.
TCTCCCTTTCAAGCCTTCTTTTGCACACTCTTTTTCTCTCTGTGGTCTTCTTAAGATCCGCCGCGTTTGCCGTGCGGAGCGACCTGTGACAGGGGGATGAGATCCTGGTGATTGAGAGGGCCAACGCCCTGAACACATCACTTTGGCTCGGACCTCTCCTAGACAGGAGGTACACTCTGGCCTGGGTGTATCAATCGGCTTCCCCTTGGTGGGGCTGGGTCAAGACAGGCAGTTCTCCGACTGGCCAAGGTAACCCCTGCAGTGCTCAGCTCTCTGTTCCCGGGAGTTGGGCATGATCAGGGGGGATAGGGTCAGTAGGCTTCTGTTTGTCGTATATCTCTCCTGAAGCCTGGAAGGGGTCAAGACAATGAGTTCTTGGCCCTGGCCCCTTAGTTGGACTCCATGGTGGGTGGGTAAGGGAGAGACGAAATTTCTAAACATAAATCATGGCTTTATCCAAAATCACACCCCCCATAAAGAAGAGGAAGGCAGTGGACCCCATTTCTGGTCATAACGATTCCGACAGTGACTCGGATATGGAGACGAGACAGAGGACAGGTTTTTGGGCTTCCTGGCTTGTGGTTGAAGGGACAGAGCAGGAAAAGCCTATTTCTGCTCTGAGTCCTTTTGCTATTCAGAAGGGCTTTCAGGGTCTAGCAGGTGACCCTCAGTCAGTGAAAAGGCTATGGAATGGCACTTTCCTCGTCCAGTGCAGATCAAAGAGGCAATCGGAGCAGCTGCTGAGGGCAACAAAACATGTGGACAGAGAGATCCGGGTGACCCCCCATAAGCAGTTAAATTCGACCAAAGGGGTTATTCGGTGCCCGGATTTGAAAGGTGTCTCGGAAGCGGAGATCAAGACAGAACTTGCGTCCCAAGGTGTGACAGAGGTACATAGGGTGACAGTCAAAAAAGGTGCAGAAAGAGTGCCCACCAACACCCTCTTTCTGACATTCTGCAACCCTGTGCTGCCTCCGGTCATTAAAGTCGGGTACTTAAATGTACGTGTCCAACTGTATGTCCCATCCCCGTTGAGGTGTTTCAAATGCCAGAAGTTTGGACATGTCAGAGACTGCTGTTCTGGGCAGGAGGTGTGTGGTGTTTGTTGCAAGGCAACCCATGATGGGCCGTGTAAAGACCCGGCTCATTGTGCGAACTGCGGTGGCGACCACCCCTCCTCTTCACGCAACTGCCCTGTTTGGGTTCAGGAGTCCACCATCCAAAGAGTGAAGACTGAAAAGAAAATTTCGTTTTTTGAGGCCCGCAAACAGGTTGTTGGCAGTCAGACGTCAACAGTGTCTTCTTATGCTTCCGTTATAAAGAAAGTTTCCACCCGTTCAGTCTGCTGCCAGACTGACAATTTTACTTTCACCAAGACATTGCAAGAAAGACCGATAAGCTCTGGTGGAAGCAAGTCCACCGCCTTCCAACCCAAAGTGGGTGCCCCTGGTGGAGGCAAAAAATCCGCCACCCCTCAGACTGCCCAGCAGTCTACTCCATCTGCTGCTGGGCAGATGAAAAAGCCAGGCCTCCCACCTCGAACTTCCTCGAGCAGTGCCCGTGCGGGCAAGGGAGTTCAACCAAGTGTGGAGATGGTGGAGATGAGGAAGAAACCTCCACCATCTCCAAAATCCAGACCTTCTTCACCTGTGGGCAAGTCTGCCAGCAGGTCTGAAGACCCAAACAGTCCAGTGAAACTAAGCAATAAATTTGCTCCACTGAATGCAGACGATGACGAGGAGATGACCTGACTTCTCTCCTGTTCATCCTCTGCACCATGGATAGTAGTAAACTAATCCATTGGAATATCCGTGGCCTAAATTCAAATTTTGAGGAGCTGCAACTTCTGTGTCAAACTGTAAAACCTTCCGTCATGGCTCTTCAGGAAACTAAAATTCAAAGCCAGAAGACCTTCACTCTTTCTGGCTTTAATATTCTTTCTAAACCGGCACAACCATCCACATTGGGACTGTCAGGCGGTGTTGCCCTTCTTTTACACAAAACTTTGCTGTTTAGTCCTGTCGCTCTGACTACCTCCCTTCAGGCTGTAGCTGCGAGAGTCACTCTCCACAAGACTGTTACAATCTGCTCACTGTATCTGCCACCTTCTGTCCCGGTTTGTCGTCAGGACCTTGTCAGTCTGATCGGAGAACTTCCTCGACCTTTTTTGCTGTTGGGTGACTTTAATGGTCACAATCCTCTTTGGGGTAGTGTCAGTTCGTCATCCAGAGGTCTGCTTCTTGAGGATGTCCTTTCAGACTTTGATTTGTGTTGTCTGAACGATGGAGCTCCAACTTACCTCCACTCTTCCACAGGTTCACTTTCGTGTTTAGATTTGTCGATTTGTGACCCCTCGCTGGTCCTGGACTATGAGTGGTCTGTCCATGACGATCTGCACGGAAGTGACCATTTCCCTGTTCTTTTAAAACCCTTATTAACTGAAAACATCTGTGTCTCACAACATCTTAATTATAAGAAGGCCAACTGGAATCTTTTTGCCACCAATATTTTGAAAGAATTCCAGGACACTGATTTTCTTCAGAGTCCAGACCCAGCTGAATCTCTGACTAACACTGTGATAAAGTGTGCTAAAACCTGTATTCCAATGTCTTCCAATAAACTCCAAATGCCCAAAACACCCTGGTTTAATTTAGACTGCCAACAAATTTCAAAAGTTCGCAAACGGGCTCAGCGTCGGGTATACCAACGACCTTCAGGTTCCAACGCTCGAGCCCATCAGAAACTCCGCGCCAAATCGAGACACACTTTCAAAATCAGTAAACGTCAGTCTTGGAGAAACTTTTGCTCCGGGCTGACATCAAAAACTTCAAAGAAAAAAGTCTGGAACATCATCAGAAAAATCAAAGGGAAAAACACCAACCCCTCCATTCATCACTTGAAACTTGCCGATGCTCTGATCACTGACAAAGAAGCTGTTGCCAATCTGTTGGCCTCCACCATCCAACAGAACTCCTCATCTTCAAATAAATCTGCAGCCTTTTTAAAAAACAAACAACTCAGAGAGAAATCTTTATACAATTTCACATCAGACAACTCTGAAGCCTACAATGTCCCTTTTTCAATCAATGAACTGAAAACAGCTTTACAAACCTGCACTGATTCTGCCCCTGGTCTGGATGATATTCATTATCAGGTTTTGAAGCATTTTCCAGAAAGCTGTCTCCAGACTCTTCTTAAAGTATACAACCATATCTGGACCACAGGGTACTTTCCGCCCTCCTGGCGGAAAGCCCTGATCATTCCAATTCCAAAGCCTGCAAAGGACCTTACCAACCCTTCCAACTATCGTCCGATAGCTCTGACTAGCTGCCTCTGTAAGTTGATGGAAAAGATGGTCAACTCCCGTCTGATGTGGAAGCTGGAAACCGATGGCCTTTTGGCCAGTCAACAGTGCGGTTTCCGGAAATGCCACTCGACAGTTGACCATCTAATCCGTCTGGAAACCACCATCCGCAATGCCTTTGTCAATAAACAGCATGTGGTCGCTATCTTTTTCGACCTCGAAAAAGCGTATGATACCACATGGACATCAGGAATTCTTCTGGACCTGCACAGACTTGGTTTCCGTGGTCACCTGCCTCTGTTCATACAGAACTTTTTGGCTGATCGACAGTTCCAGGTGCGTGTTGGCACCACACTCTCTGACATCCATGGGCAGGAGTTGGGTGTCCCTCAAGGGAGCATCCTTTCTCCTGCTCTTTTCAGCATTAAAATCAACGACATTGTGAAATCGGTAAGCCAGGGCTCTGAGTCCTCTCTGTTCGTTGACGACTTTGCGCTGTACGCAGTGGGAGCTTCTTACCCCAGCGTACAGCGTCAACTCCAACTTTGTGTCAACAAGATCCAGCAGTGGGCCGAGGAAAACGGGTTTACCTTCTCACGTACCAAAACTCAGTCAATCCATTTTCACAATTTTCGTCAATTTTTTGCTGATCCTGAAATTCGTCTGGACAAGTCCACCATTCCAGCTGTAAAAGAAGCCAAATTCCTTGGAGTTATTTTTGATCAAAAACTCAACTTTCTCAGCCACATTAAAAATCTCAAAACCTCTTGCCAGAAAGCTCTGAATATTCTGCGGGTCGTAGCACACACTGACTGGGGCGCTGATAAGAAAACTTTGCTGCATCTCTACAGAGCCCTGGTCCGCTCCAAACTGGACTATGGTTGTGCTGTGTACGGCTCTGCAAGACCCTCTTATCTGAAACTCTTGGACCCTATCCACCATCAAGGGCTTCGTCTCTGTCTTGGAGCATTCCGCACCACCCCTGTGTACAGCCTGTACGCAGAGGCAGGTGAACCCTCACTGTCCAACCGCAGGCTGAAAATGCCTCTAAATTACTATATCAGACTGTTCTCAGAACCACAGAATCCTGCCTATGACTGTGTCTTTGACCCCCAGTTTCAAAACAAATTAAAAAACAACCCTAACTGTATTCCGCCGTTTGGTGTTCGTATGCAGCCTCACGCGCGGAATGCAGGTCTAGACCTAGGAGTTGTGTCTGATTTTTCCAAGTTTCCGGATCAGCCTCCGTGGACCTTTTTCACACCAGAGATTCGTTTTGATCTCGCAGCTTTTCGTAAAGAGTCCACCAGCTCTCAGGCATACAAGGCATTGTATGCTGACCTCTGTTCAAAATTTCCATCCTGTCAGAAAATTTTCACTGACGGTTCCAAGTCTGAGGATGGAGTGGCCTGTGCAGCCTATTGCCCTGGTGCTCCTTCTCAGATACTGTTAAAACATATACCTCCAGATGCCTCTGTCTATTCTGCTGAACTTACTGCTCTGGGTCTGGCATTGAAAATAATTTCACAATCTACCAAGAGGGACTTTCTGGTTCTGTCGGATTCGCTGTCAGCTTTGGAGGCCATAGCTGGCCGCAACCTTCAGCATCCAGAACTTTTACATTTCTTTGAAGTTTTTAGCAAGTTGAAAGTGGATGGTTACAACATTATTCTAGCTTGGGTTCCTGGTCATGTTGGCATCGGAGGTAACGAAATGGTTGATCGTTTAGCCAAGAATGCCACAAGAGAGAAATTGTCCAATATTTATATCCCTTGCTCAGATCTGAAACCCAAAATTAACGATTATGTGAGAGACCTCTGGCAGGAGGATTGGAACACACAGACGGATAACAAACTCTTTCAGATCCGTCCAAACCTTAAGGAGTTCCTCCCATCTACGTCTGGTGGTCATAAAGAAGAAACAGTTCTGTGCCGGCTGCACACCGGCCATTCGTATTTTACCCATTCGTACCTTTTAAAGAATGAAGAAGCGCCGTGGTGCATTCCATGTCATGTGCCACTCACAATGAAACATATTCTTTTAGAGTGTTGGGACTTGCACGATGTGAGACACAAACATTTTACAGCAGAGTCCATGAAAATCCTGTTCAGAGATGTCCCGCCTGACGTGATCTTTGAGTTTTTGAGAGAGATTAACATTTTTCATCTGATTTAAGATTTTACGGATGAAAGATTTTTAACGAAGTTTCTGGTGCGTTTCTAGACGATGTCATTTAAAGAGATGTGTGAAAGGTGTTTTTTTTTTTTTTTTTTTTTAAATGACTTGTGAGTTGATTTTAACGTGGTGACAGCCCTGATGTGGCCCCTTGCGGTCGGCTGGGCTATAAGCAACATTATCTTATCTCTCGTGTTCAGCGATGACACAGGAGAGACTTGAACGTTGCATGTTTCCTATGCGTTTCAAACAAAAAAAGACAGAATCAGCTTGAAGCAGATTGCATATAGCTAAGTCACATTAAAAGTGGGGAAGGATTGTGGTGGAGGGGGGAGGGGGCAGAGGTGGGGAGAGGGGTTCCAGGTGCCCTGACACACCCTGCTCCCCCTCCCCCATTTCCTCACGTACAATTTTTGTTGAAATAAGGGCAGACTAACCTCTGCATATTTTGCAAAAAGGCAGCATGTTTACATTTCCGGGAGAAGTTTCAAATGCACTTAACCCCTCCCCCCCCCCCCCACACCCCTACTGGGTGTTGCCCCTAGACCCTGCTGTGACCTTTGTACCTGATCTTAGTTGCAACCCCCACACACATCCATTACGACTTGATTCACCAATGTATAAACTACTTTACATCACATATGTATCTCTTACTATCTTGATTTAAGAACCATCTTCTTTCTTCTAGAACTATATGATCTTGATCTAAGAACTATCTTCTTTCTTTTAGAACTAGATGATTTTGATTTAAGAACTATCTTCTTTCTTTTAGAACTATATGAATCATGATCTTGTTGTAAGAACTATTTTCTTTCTTTTAGAACTAGATCATCTTGATTTAACAACCGTCATCTTTCTTTTAGAACTAGATCATCTTGATTTAACAACCGTCATCTTTCTTTTAGAACTAGATCATCTTGATTTAACAACCGTCATCTTTCTTTTAGAACTAGATCATCTTGATTTAACAACCGTCATCTTTCTTTTAGAACTATATCATCTTGATTTAACAACCGTCATCTTTCTTTTAGAACTATATCATCTTGATTTAACAACCGTCATCTTTCTTTTAGAACCCTTACTTTTATCCTCCACCCCACCCCTGGGATCACAGATGGTCACCTTAATTAATGGTGGGATTAAAAATGGTCACCTTAATTAATGGTGGGACTGAAACTGATCAGCCTTTTTGATGGGATTGAAAAAGGTCATTTTAATCTATGGTGGGATTGAAATCGTCAGCTTTAATGATGGGATTATAGATGGTCACCTTGATTGATAAAAGGATTGAAAATGGTCAGCCTTGACAGTGGGATTACAGATGGTCATCTTTATTAATGGTGGGATTAAAAATAGTCAGCCTTTGCCATGGGATCAGAGATGGTCAGACTTTTTTTTTTTTTGCTGTCCCAACCTCTGCGCCACCTCAGAGGCAGTGCACCCACGCCGCTCATTCCAACACCCCGTCCACAGCCACAGCCTGGTCGACCCCGCCGCAGCCCCGGCACTGGCAATCCACAGGGAGCAGTCAATGTCAAGTCGTCAAGAGGCAGCCCACTGGAGCAGATACTGCACTGCTGCCGAGTCACTGCGGTGGTGTTCAGTGGCGCCTGTTCTGATCTAACATCCGCAGGACACCACCTACTAAGTCCCCTACTGACGACAATAATTGCTTAGTCGCGGAGCCGGCATGAGTGAGCTCTCCCTCTGGAGGGAGCCACCACGTCCGTCCAATGACAGCCCCCATGGACTCACCGATACCGGTGACCCCGACGGAACCAAACCAAGACCACAGACATGGAGAGGACATCGAAATTGAGGTCACCATGAGGGCAGGGCATGAAGGGCTACAGAATTTGAGACATTCTTTTTTTATGCTGATCAATGAGAATGAGGATGATTAAGATGATACTACGGATTTCCATTTCGGTCTGAGACTACATGACAGGGCTATACTCTACGCTTCCTTTCATAGTATATCCTGGCGTCAGCCAAGCCCGAGAGATACAGGCGCCTGCAGTGTTGGTCAGGAAATTTGAGCAACACTCTCAGAAATGCACCCATTAAGTGGATGAAACTCGACTGTGTGGTCCCAGTCTTCCCAACTGAGTCCACAGCAAACTCAACTCTGGGTAGGAGCCGGTCGGGGCAGAGAAACCCACATGACTCTGATGGGATTCAAACCCACAATCTCCCAGCCAAGAGTCCGCAACGCTAACCACTTTGCCATGGCGGCTGGTGAGATGGTCGGACTTAATTGATGGTGGTGTGAAGGAGCAGCCAGCCTTACGACTGGAATCATGGATGACCAGTCTTCATTAATGGTGGCATGTAGGTTGGTTAGCCAGAATTAATGGTTTTATGTAAATTTAAGTTGACCTAGACACGCATGTGTACACATAGAGCATTCATACAAGTAATTAAGCCTAGTGTGAGAATGAGAGAAATGAATATTTAGCCATGGATTCCAGTTTCTTCCAACAATTAAACAAAGAGCACATTTTTTCCCTTTGTTATCAGGTGATGACCCAGGGAGCAGGTGTGACGTCATTCAGTGGAGAGGGGGTGACGATGGTGACCAAGGGAATGACCATCCCTCTAGAATTGCCCCAAGGCATCATTGAAGATGTCAAGGCTGTTGCACCCTTTGTGGCTGGTGCTTTAGTGCCAAGTCCTAAATGGACACTTGCCAATGAGTTGCATCATCATCATCCTGTGCACTTTGTGGCTGGTGCTTTAGTGCCAAGTCCTAAATGGGACACTTGCCAAATGAGTTGCATCGTCATCATCCTGTGCACCCTTTGTGGCTGGTGCTTTAGTGCCAAGTCCTAAATGGGACACTTGCCAAATGAGTTGCATCATCATCATCCTGTGCACCCTTTGTGGCTGGTGCTTTAGGTGCCAAGTCCTAAATGGGACACTTGCCAAATGAGTTGCATCGTCATCATCCTGTGCACTTTGTGGCTGGTGCTTTAGGTGCCAAGTCCTAAATGGGACACTTGCCAAATGAGTTGCATCGTCATCATCCTGTGCACTTTGTGGCTGGTGCTTTAGTGCCAAGTCCTAAATGGGACACTTGCCAAATGAGTTGCATCGTCATCATCCTGTGCACTTTGTGGCTGGTGCTTTAGTGCCAAGTCCTAAATGGGACACTTGCCAAATGAGTTGCATCATCATCATCCTGTGCACTTTGTGGCTGGTACTTTAGTGCCAAGTCCTAAATGGGACACTTGCCAAATGAGTTGCATCGTCATCATCCTGTGCACTTTGTGGCTGGTACTTTAGTGCCAAGTCCTAAATGGGACACTTGCCAAATGAGTTGCATCATCATCATCCTGTGCACTTTGTGGCTGGTGCTTTAGTGCCAAGTCCTAAATGGGACACTTGCCAAATGAGTTGCATCGTCATCATCCTGAGGTTTGTTTACAGTTTACAGATCACTTCAGGGATTTTTTTTGCATCCACTTTCAGAATTGCAAACAATTGTCAAATTTGACAAGGTGTGGCAAAGCTGCAATCTGTTAAAAGACACACGCACTGTCCTTGCCCGTGAATCCAATGTTCATATTTCATGAAAGAGACTGTTGATGAAATGAAAGGTCAAAAGGCATTGTTTTGTTTTCACCTTCAACTTTGTAATATGTCACTGTCAAATATATCAGATGACATCAGTTTCCATGTACACACATACAACACATAAACAACCAAGATTTGAGATCTGTATAATAATTGAGGAGCTTCGGTTTGAGCAACAACAGCTGCAATGTTTGTGATGCATTGATTATACAAAATAGGGCGTAGGTTTTAGATTTTTACAGGAATGAATGTTTTTGTGGAGATTGCAACCAAAGGGTATTGGAGATGAATTCTGTTATCTTGAGGTGCAGGCTGGACTTCTATCACGTTCCAACTCATTGTTGCTGTAAGGTGGAATGAGGTAGCTGATTGTCTTGCAAACAAGAAGCAAACAGACACAGGAAATGTTACAGATAATCTTTTACAACTTTCAGTTAAGAAATATTTCAACCGTGGATTTGGTTGTAAAAGAAATTTTTGTGATAGTGTGATATGTTGACCACCTGCCCAAGGCGTATAGCAACAGTTCTTACCAAGCTGAGCTTGAAGGCATGGAACTCATGATGTTGTGTCTGTTGACCACCCTGTTCTCGATTGTCTCATCTTAACCAGAAACCATGAGGAAAAAGGTCTGTATACTGATAACCCAGCTGGGCTGTTTCCACATGTCACATTTTAACAGGAAATTTCAGTGCGATCACTTGCCAACCACTGCTGGCAACAACCTGGCATCCAGAACAGAGAGCTGATCACCTTCTGGCAGATCCCATGCCTAATGTATGAACATGAGTTGGTGACATTATTGTGGTATTTACATTATATTTAGAACAGTTTCAGTACTGAAATGACAGTTTTTCTTCAGTTGTGATTCACATCAGGCTGATCAGTTTTCTGATCTACTTTATCATTTTTTTTCAGTGCTCTCTCTCTCTCTCTCTCACTAGCTGTCTTTCTCTCTCTGACTTACATATGTGTGTGTCAATCAGATGGCAGCCATGATGATACTTCAGCGTTGCATTGCCATAAGCAGCACTGACCACACACACACACACACACACATTGCCATATGCAGCACTGATCACACACACACACACACACACACACACACACACACACACACACACACATTGCCATAAGCAACACTGATCACACACACACACACACACACACACATTGCCATATGCAGCACTGATCCACACACACACCACACACACACACACACTGCCATATGCAGCACTGATAACGCACACACACACACACACACACCACTGCCATATGCAGCACTGATAACGCACACACACACACACACACACACACACTGCCATATGCAGCACTGATAACGCACACACACACACACACACACACTGCCATATGCAGCACTGATAACGCACCACACACACACACACACACACACACACTGCCATATGCAGCACTGATAACGCACACACACACACACACACACACACACACTGCCATATGCAGCACTGATAAACGCACACACACACACACACACACACACACACACTGCCATATGCAGCACTGATAACGCGCACACACACACACACACACACACACATGCCATATGCAGCACTGATCACACACACACACACACACACACACTGCCATATGCAGCACTGATCACACACACACACACACCACACACCACACACACACACACACACACACACACACACACACACAGAGCATTGGCCACACCCTACTGAATGAACATAGAGGTGATGGACAGTATTTACAGGTACACTGGATGGAGAAGTACCTGTGGGAATCAACTAGACATGTATTTTTCATGCAGGAACTGGCACTCTCTGTCCATTTTGAATAATTTATCTTTTTTAGTCTGATAATGCGCACTGCCTTCATTCCATTCAGTCGAGGTTTAGGTCATCCCTTCTGGTTGGCTGGTTGGTCGGTTTTGTTTTTTTACACTAGCCTGGTTGGGTTTTAATTCGTGTACCCCTTCATCATTTTCTAGCATATCATTGGATTGAAATTCACATCAGATTGATGTGAGATAAGTAATCAACCACAGAAAGTTCACTAAAGCCATCAAGCTGTCCTTGCAGTCTTTGTCTATGAAATATTTCTTTATATGCGCACATCAAAGTGTGTCATGGTAATGTATTAGTCAGATTTACATCAGTTTACTTTACTGTTAAACCCGAGTTCCTCTTCCTTGTATTCCAACACAAGACCGTGTGAGAGTGCAAGTATTTACGTCCCATTATTTCCATGCGTGTTGATGCATGGCCACAGCTCAGTAGCATAAATAAAATTTTCTAAAAAATTGTCATTTCCTTTTGTTCCATTTTATGTTTTACTACTGGAACAATAATGGTGCTTAGACCTTGTCAGAAAAGACTTTTGGTGCATTGTTGAGCTTATTCAGGGTTTTTTTCCTGACTGACTTGTTTGTTTTTAAGTGCCTTTCCAAGTTTTAAGTGCCATTCCAACTACTGTGTGGCCAGGCCCTTTCACCGCCAGACATTCTATTTTGCATAAATCCCCATCGCCAGCCATTTTTCCAAAAAAGCTCTTATTTTATACCAGCATATGTGAAACGCGGATATCTTTGGAACTAAACAACCAATTCTCATGCTATTTTTTGTACAATGGAGGAGATACACTACTTTTATTATGTCATAACATGTTAGTAATGGTAAGTCAACAACAATTTCAAATTTTTAGTAATTTCAAGTGCAAAAAAAATGCAAAATATAAAAAAGAATGTTATGTTCCTTCTAAACGTAAAAAATGAAGAAAGAATGCCAACAAACTCTCAACAGGGGAGGCAAAATACTCCACTCACAATTGAAGACAAGAAAGTATGGTATTTCCAACAGAAAAGTGGAAGAAACAGCCATAAATACAACTACTCCAATAGCAGGGAACACACACACACACACACACACACACACACTCACACACACACATTCTTATGCCTAACTGGTACACATGTAAGAAAGAAAAAGGGCACACACACACACACACACACACACACACACGTCCCTTTCACTCTCAACAGTAATATTTTTTTATGAACACAAAGTCCATTCATGTGCCTGTTGGTCTCTGAACCCTTGCCATTCAGCTGATCTATATGATAGCTGTACACCCACTCAAACACGTCTGTGCTGCTCGCCTCTCACATGTCAGTCGGCCATGCCCCCTTCAACCTCGACCAGCAAGAGTCGGCCCACAGCGTGTGTGTGAAGTTCGTTGCCTAAAGTCTTAGTTCGCTCCCTCACATAGAGTCAGTGAACAGTCAGTCAGTGCTGGCTGGCTCAACGCAAAAACACTGGGGCACACGCGGTAGGGTAGTAAGTGGGCGTCTCGTCAGTCTCCCAACCATTTGGCCACGGTCTAACGCCTCGCGTTGCAATAATTCGGTCAAGCCCTCGCTATCGTTGTTTACTCGTGACTGTCTGGGTCTTCTTCATCTGTATTAGGAAAAACTGACCGTCATTCAATATTCCCAGCACTTGATCTGTGGTAAATGTACGGAAGGTTGAGTACATAAAGTGCTTGGTGGTGACGTCATAGTGAATGGAAAAACAATCGGAATAAAGTCGATAAAACACTGAACGGAATAGTGTTCTGACAAAGCAAATGGCTGTGAGCACCAGCCAGACCATCCCCCAACTATGACATTTATTGCTGGCTTTTTATCTCATGAACTAGGATCGTGAGAGTATCGGGAGTTAGGTCACCCTACTTAGTCGCCAAATGGCGCCTTCGGCGCTCTGCCCTGTCATCGCCAAAAGGCGCCTATGGCGGTGAAAGGGTTAAGTGCCTTTCCAAGTACTATGTGGTCAGGTTTGTTTATTTTAAGTGCCTTTACAAGTGCTATGTGGTCAGGTTTGTTTATTTTAAGTGCCTTTCCAAGTACTATGTGGTCAGATTTGTTTGTTTTAAGTGCCTTTCCAAGTGCTACTAAAAGAGATCAACATTTTTCATCTGATCTAGGATTTTATGGAAGAAAGATTTTAACGAAGTTTCTGGTACGCTTTTAGAAGATGTGTTTTAAAGAGATGTGTGGAAGTTTTTTTGGGTTTTTTTTTTGATGACTTGTGAGTTGATTTTAACAGCCCTAATATGGTCCTTTGCGGTCGGCTGGGCTATAAGCAACATTACCTTACCTTACCTTCCAAGTACTATGTGGCCGGGTGTAACGTAAAATTATCAAGCTAAGTAAAGTCGGTCTACTTTTTTGCATCTAGCGATGAATATGTTGATTTTTGCTTGTTTAAAAGTGCATTTTTTAGATACATTTTGGTCATGTAATTTTATTCTTTTATAGATTAATTGCCTACACACACTGAAAGGTGTTACAAGATTATCAAACGTTTGAAAATTTGCATGGTGTTTGTGTGTGATGTGTGTTTAAGGTGTGTGGTACTCAGTGAGAATGAGTGTTATTGTGTCTGCGGTACAGCATTTATCTGGTACAAATCATTAAGGTGATTAAAACCAAGTGGCTCATCACACTGTATGCATCACAGTGCATTAATTGTTTAAAAAACGTAGGAAGGAGTGAAGGATGTGTGACCTGTGGGTAGTCTACATACCACTGGCTCCTCCACATGGTCTCAAGATGAAGAATAGATAGGAGGAACTCAACAGTTTGGGGCATACTTGGGTAAGTGCTTTTACCTGATTATTCCATTCTCTTTTCAGATGTCTGTCCCTTGAGTTTCACATCATATTTTGTTGTTGAGGCATTCTTAGACAGTCAGCTATTTCATTATATCAAGTTCCAACTGGCCTCAAACCCAGGCAAGAACAATATTGTGATTGTCAGTTTTTAGAGAACAGAAATTTAGGAATTACAGAAAATCTGGGTGACTGATTTTACAGCCGCAGTAGGAACAGCCGCAGTAGGGAAAAGTCTTGAAAATATATAGGAAGTGTTTAACCATGCTCTCTATTTGACTAGAATACTTAGCATGTCAAGCTGGATGCAAGTTATAGCAACAACAGACCGACTCAAGTTAACCCTGATGATGGTATTCGTGACATAAGTGTTGCCACTACGTCATGGCTGACAACGGTTGTTGCGAAATAAGTCAATCTGTAGAGTTAGCCTTGCTAAACTAGTTTCACCGACACACACAGATATGTAACTATGGCTCATTGACAAACTAGTTTGCATCAATGACTGAACGAGCCCTGGAACATGGATTCTCAGCATTTTAGCTTAGTTTATAGTTAGTAGCAGCTTGTAATGCATAGCGTAATTCGAATCATCTGGCAAACAATGGCGGCACACAACAGAGAACGTGATAAAATTAGGAGCTTGTTTGAAGATTTTTTTTGCTAATGCCGTTGAGGAAAAAGCAGGTGACGAAGAAGTTGTGGACATTTTTGAATGCATTGGTGTGGTGGGTGATATTTTTTATTTAGGTCAAGCACCGTGTGATTTTGATTTTGAGATCGACACGGACAATGACTGGGTGAGTGATAAGGGTGAGGGGAATGGCAACATGCCATTCAGTGGGGAAGAAAAACTCAGTGTAGCGCTTCCAGGTGATCCTAAACCTTTCAAATGTAAATGACGACAGTGTGGGCTAATTATTACATTTGTTGATAGTGACCATTTCTGGGTGTTTTTGTGTTATCAGCACGTGATTTCAATGTGAAAACTGAACTGTACCTTACTCATTCTTACCTGGATTACCTGCATGGAAGACTGATAATCAACACTGACTTCCCTTTGAAAAAGGCTGTAACTTATTTCTTGAGACTGTGGAACATCATTTACTGGATTATTTGTGAACAAGCTCATGAGTATGACAAGCAGGATGTGTCTCCAGTTTTCAGCTGTTATTTTCACATTCTAGACAAGTAAGCACCTAATCAAATACTCACAAGCACACCAGTTCTGTTTTATATTATTTTTTAGTCAATTACTAACAATTTTTATTCTGCATCAATGTCTTCAGTTTCAACAGTGTGCATGCTGTAAAATCTTCAAAATGGTTTACATTCCTTCAAAAAAAAACCCACAAAAAACCTGCTGCTGACTGATCAAAACTGACCAACCATAACAAAACTACAGGAAAAAAAATCAACCAAGGGAGTGCACTGTACATGAACTGTATCCCATTATGTTATCAGTTTCAATAAAAAAAAATTTTAAAAAGCTCATCCCCCTCCCCCCCCCCCCCCCCCCCCCCCCCTGTTTTTAATGAAAAACTGCATTTAAGCATTTTCATGTAGTTTTCACATGCTGCAAATTTCACACAGACATCTGGTGTGAAAAGAACGATATTTGTGTTGGTGTCCTCTTTCAGATCCAAACATTTTCTGTTTTTCTCGTCTCATCTTCCGTGTGGTCTCAGTGTCACCACTCCCACACCACTCATTCCAGCTCCCCCCATACATGACCATACCCAGGTTCACCCTGTCACAGCCATACCCAGGTTCACCCTGTCACAGCCACACCCGGGTTCACCCTGTCACAGCCACACCCGGGTTCACCCTGTCACAGCCACACCCAGGTTCACCCTGTCACAGCCACACCCAGGTTCACCCTGTCACTGCCACACCCAGGTTCACCCTGTCCACTGCCATACCCAGGTTCACCCTGTCACAGTCACACCCAGGTTCACCCTGTCACAGACATACCCAGGTTCACCCTGTCACAGCCAGACCCAGGTTCACCCTGTCACTGCCACACCCAGGTTCACCCTGTCACTGCCACACCCAGGTTCACCCTGTCACTGCCACACCCAGGTTCACCCTGTCACAGTCACACCCAGGTTCACCCTGTCACAGTCACACCCAGGTTCACCCTGTCACAGCCAGACCCAGGTTCACCCTGTCACTGCCACACCCAGGTTCACCCTGTCACTGCCACACCCAGGTTCACCCTGTCACTGCCACACCCAGGTTCACCCTGTCACAGCCACACCCAGGTTCACCCTGTCACAGCCATACCCAGGTTCACCCTGTCACAGCCACACCCAGGTTCACCCTGTCACAGCCACAGTACCGGCAATCCATCTATACACAATCCACATCAAACATTCAAGAGGCAACCCACCAGAGGAGACACTGTGCTGTGCAGCTAGGTTGGGCCATTATGGCCCAGCAAACCACACAGAAGCTTTTTAGGGTAGTCAGACTAGCACAAGAAAAAAAAAGCTCTCACATCACGAAACAAGTCTGCACCATCTCTTGAAAAAGAAACATGCAACATGTGGTTATGACATGGTAGCTGAACTATTGACATCTGAAAGCTTATGCATTAAGCCATGAGGAGAGCACCTGGCATTCCTCTTAGTTTTACACTCCCAGATTAAAAAAAAAAGTTTTTAAAAAAATTCAATGAAAAACATTTCAATGCTACAAAATGAAAAAAAAAAATGCATTAACTGCCATATGGGCAAAGACGCTGCAGAATGGACAGCAAACATCCACTCTGTACAGTGAACAATTTTGGCAACCTGACTGCCTGGCTCATTTGGGTGGTGTTCAGTGCTGCCTGTTCTGATCCAGCAAAAGCAGGAAACGACCTGCTATGACCCCTGCTGACAACATTGACTGACTTTGTCCCAGAGCCAGCATGAGTGAGCCTCACCCACTGAAGGTTGTCACGACGTCCATCCAGTGACATGACCTTGTCAACGCCAACGATCTCAACACAGACTCACCACGGATATGATGAACATAGGGAGGAAATTGGAACTGAGGTCACCACAAGAGCTGGGCATGAAGGGCCACAGAAAAGGAGATGATTGTTTACTTTACTGGCATGATCAGTGAGGACGAGACGACGATGCAGAGGAGTTCCATTCCACTCCGAGACAACATGTCTTTGCTGTTCTTCACAACGACTCTTCATACTTACCTGTCCAAACGATTTGCCTTATCTCCACAAGGCGTGAAACAACACCATGCATCAGGTTAACCATAGAAAGATTAAAAATCAAGAGTGGGGAGCCAGCTCATCCCTTTGACCAACAGGAGTAGTGGAGTTCACTCAATTCACCCTAACAGCCTGAATTCAGTTTTCTCCTTTTCCTTGGATTCTTTGAAGTGGTTGTTTGAGTTGGCCTTCCGCTTTCAGGAGGAAACGCTTAGTCTTAGCCAATGAAAAAAATACCAGAAATGTGCGCTTGTCTTTGCCTTTACAATCGTCATTATCAGAGAGTGCCCTGGTGTCTTCCAAGTCGACTGGCCTTTATTACTCTCCTCAAAGCCTGCTTGTTGGTCAGAAAACTGTCTCCAACCTCGACCTTCATGAATCCTGCATAAGCTGCTCCAGTTTTTCTCCATTCCTTCCATGCAACTCATATGAGAGCTGGAAGAGTTCAACATGGTGCACAAGTCACTGCACAATTACATGGTGCACATTCACTGCAAATTCAACATGGTGCACAATTCAACATGGCGCACAATTTTTGACTCTCATCTTGAAGGTCTTGACGGATTGCCAATTTTGGCAAGGGCAGCGACTGACATTTCCTGCTTCACTCTTCAGCCTTGGCCCCAGGTCCAGTGGAGACAGGCCAGTGTGCTCTGTGCTCTCTACTCCCGTGCGCCTGGAAATGAGGAGTGGCTGGTTTCTGAACATCTGCCAGGGAGGCCTCGATCGAGTCGGCCACCTTGGCAAGGCACTAGGCTACCAGGAAGGGGCGACTCCAAGGGTTCACTGGTGCCGAAGGGTGTGCTGAAGGGCGAACTGAGAGTTTTATAAGCAGGGAGGACTGGGCATGCCCTGACCATCTGTTATCAAGGTATGTTCAGTGTGTATGCAAGTGAATATGAGTCTATCAAGCAAGGTGAGAATGGTTTTAGTGCTGATGAATGTTATGACAATGATGATTTGGCCTATAGCTCGGAATTTTCTCTGGCAAGAGCATGGTCTGTTGTTACTAGTACTTTTTCAATTTCTAATTTTGATTCGTCTGCCCCCTAGTCCCGCTGGTTCGAGTTTAATCCTTTTTTTTCCAAGGGCCTGTTACTATGATTTGGTTTCTCTTCCACAAGATCCTGGAGGATGTTGCAGTATTGTGACAGTTCTTTAAAGCCTTTCTCAGCTCCCACACAGCTCGTTCCTGCAATCCACAAGCGAGTGCTATGTATCTGTAAACAAAAATAACAACAATCATTTCAGATATACTTTTGCATTTAGAGGTTGATGTAACAAAAGGCGTTTTGTCCCAGACAGTTTAGAGACAAGACCAAAATAAATAGAACACCTAGTAGCGAGGTTGTGCATGCGCAGCTTGCATGGATTGCATGAACGTGAATCACTCACCTGTTGTGGGTTGAATTTTTCGTTGTCACAGTTGACATGTCTTTTGCCATGTAAAGGTATATGTGAAGCTTATGGAGATAGGGGGATAGGAGGTTTAACATAATTCATGTATTGAAAACTTAACAATCTTTAGATATGTTTCTTACAGAATACCAACCCAAGTCGACAGTCTTTTTGATGAAGGGATGAGGTATTCATGTTGTGAATATGATGTATTCAGTTGGAATTAACAGTTAGATAAAAAGAATGTTATTTGTTCCTTCAGTCAGTAGTTTTACTTAGAAGTTGAATGAGAAATATTTGCTGATGGATAATATCACACACACTAACACACACAATGTATGGTCTCTCAAAAAATGATATGCTATTGAGTGGTGTGTTTGATGATGTATAGTTAATAAGACAATCATTTATTTTGTAGAAGTGTATGCTTGTGGCTATAAATTGTCATCAACTACAATTGCAAGTTTATCTGAAATCATTCTGGTTGATGTTTCAAGAAAGGGGACATAAAGGAAATGCTTATGACGAGGGTAGTAAAAGGAAATCCTTTCTTGTTAAATGTTACTGATGAGGGTGACAAAGTGGAATTGTGTTTTTACTGTTCCTAACAAGGGTAGTGTCTATGTCATTATGTTTGTCTACTTAGGATAATAGGAATAATTTTCATGGCCTGTGGTTGGACTTTGGGGAAGAAAGGTAGGTTTAAAAAGGTTAAAAGGTTTCATGGCCATGGACACTGAAAGATGGAGGATGAACAGTCACAGTACTGAAAGACAGTGTCACTGTGCAGGCTTCCAGTGCCAGGGACTGGGCACGTATGGTTGGTGCCAGGAAATGGGCACAGACTGACTTCATGTTTCGATGGGTTACGGGCGTGATTTCTTCCAGGGACTGGGAAGAAATGTTTGAGTCGGACAGTCAAGGAACGCCCAAGAGTGACTTTGAGAGCTGCCTGGAGTGAAGTGCAGCAGGAACAAAAAGCGGTGTCTTCACCAGGGTGGTGACTTTATTTTGTTTCCCCTCCTCTGTCCATACCCAGGCCATAACAGCAAAGGAAAAACGTTTATTTCTTTTATTAAATTAAAGAGTGTGGCTTAACAAATTTTCAACTTTAGTTTCCTTTCCCAGTGGGTGAACATGTTTTGTCTGATTTGGAGTGACAGAGAGTACAGATAGCAGGCACACATACAAGCATTATACATATTCTTTATTCTGTCTATCCGAAACTTTCTTTACAATTGAACAAAGTCTTCTGGACATGCACTATTTGCTTTCGCGCCTCCCTCTGCAGTTAAATTTCTGAGCCTCTTGTTTTTCAGACTTGTCGTACAGACTTTGGTTTATAGCAACCCCATATTCTGTTTCCACTCCATTTCCATTTTGTTTTATCCTTGAGGGGATAAGCAACTGCCTGTTCATCCTACGTTTTAAATGCTGCAGACGTCTAGCTTTTGTGTTTTTTAATTTTTGCTCTTCGACAGGTTTGTGAGCAGTCTATCATTCAGGAATTCCCACAGTGATGACCTTGGTTGTAACCTTGATGATGTCGATGAGTTTTCTACTCCTGCTGCTGAATGTCTTCCTCTTTTCGCGTCAATTTCTCATGGCCACAGTTTTGTTTGTGCAAAGAATACTTTCTTATGATACCAGAAGTTAAGGAAGGAGTATGGAGATTTAGCCCCTGTTGAGGCTTCTGTCCGGTGCCTGTTTGACGTTTGGAAATTCCCCTTCCAGCCATCTCCTGGAGTTTTGTGGAACTGGTCTCGTTTTTACCCTTGTGTCTTCTGCTCCTTCGTTCTCTCAGTAGGAGGCCATCTCATTTCACAGTTGGATTATGCCTGAGTTTTGGGGACCTCAAACATTTCCTTTTGGCTCCCCTATTGACAAAGCGCCTCTTCCAGGGCTGCAGTTCCTTCTGTCATGGTCTCTTTGCTCCAGGAAAATGCCTTTAGGGAAGTCACTCATGTATCCATCAAATTTCTTTGCCTTCCTTCCCTTGGTTCCAAGGAATTGGAAATTATGCCAGTAACAGGCTTAGCAGGCCAAGGTTATTGTTCCAGGGAATCGGGCCGTCAGCCATGACTGATGTGATGTGCATCTCTTTCCCCTCTTGAATATAGTGCCATCTGGATGACTCTAGGGGCAACACATCTCTTGAGTGTCTCTCTCCTTGGTTTGGATAATACAATCAGATGGTGTTTCACTTTTTTACAAGGTTCTGTGATCTTCTCACATGGACCTTTTGGCCACCAGATGGAGCAGCCAGCTCTCAGTTTTGTCGTAATGCCGACCTGACATCTTTCGCTGTGGGTGCCCTGGCAATATTTTGGGAAGGAGTTTCACATACATACCTTGACCCTCCCATTAGAAGGTCTTGTTGCTGTGGTCTTAATCAGGAGAAGATATCGGCTTCTCTTGCTTGATCCCATCTGATCAATCTCAGACATGGACGTTCAAACAGGCCTTCCCTTTGTAACAGCCCTTCAGCCTGGGCTAAATCTGGACTGTTAACGCCAGGTATCCTTTTACAGCTCCCTCCATCATCACATTCAAGTTGTGCCATAACTCTTTCTGGAGTGCAAGTCTTTAGGAAGACTGGAGCTCTGAGTACATAATACTGGAGATACGAGCATTTGTACTAGCCCTGTGCAATTGGTCTCAAGTCTTGAGGAACAAGACACTGACAGTGTGCTCAGACAATTTGACAGTGGTCATGTATCTGAAGATTCAAGGGGGTACTCACTCCAGACCATTGATTGATCAGGCAGTGTCTCTGCTGCTTTCTTGCCAGTCAATGGGAATTAGTCCTTGTAAGGCACACCCCAGGCAAGCTGAATGTACTAGCGGACACTCTGTCCAGGAAAGTCAGGTGCTCCTTTCAAAGTGGATGCTCAACAAGAGTGCCTTGCATTCCCCATTTTGTCCCACTTGTACATATTTGGCCCATGGCCAGCACCGTGAGATCAAACTGTGTGTATATATATATATGTACCTTAAAGCCACTTACTGTCAGGCGACCAGTGGCATACCCCATGCACTTGTGATGACATATGTACTAGCCTTTTTAACACATTAATTTGGTGTTCACAGTACATCCATTGTGTTACCGTTCTCTTTTGCCCTCAGCCATTACCATATTTCTTTGACATTTCAATGTGTCTCAGTGTGTGTGACCCCTGCCTGTCAGACAGCAATCGCTTGCATTGGCATGTAAGGTCTGACTGGATGGGTCTTCTCCTTTTCCTGATCCTGACTAATTTTCTTTTCTCATATTTGACTCATGCTAGTGAAGCCATAGGAAGGGTGGGGCAATCCTCTAACCTCCAGGGTAAGCCAAGACTCGGGGCCAATTGGCTGTTTGACACTGAGCTCTGGGCTAAGTTATGGTCAGCTTCCTGCATGTGTGAGTCTGAGGATTGGATTGATTTCTCAGTTGACAACATCAAGGCATTTGTTTGGACAAAAACTAAGTATGAAGAAAAGGCATTTTACAACTTAAAGCAGTTTTACGATATACTTACCTGTCCAACACTAGGACACCCTCACCCCTCCCTGCAGCGCGGAAAAGGGGAGAAAACAATTCTGTCTTGGTGAATTAAAGTTGAACTTACTAAGACTATTCCTGTTGGCCTGATGGTTAAATGGAAGATCTGGCTCCCCATTCTCCATTTTTAATCTTTATATGGTGTTGTTTAACACCAGTGGAGATAAGGCATTTGTCTGGACAGGTAAGTATATTTTAAAAGTACTTTTAATAGTAACGTTCCTTTTACCTTGTCTCCAAGATAGGTACACATCAACATGCTCCATACATTAACGTGGAATGCTGAACACTATCTCATCTCATGCTCACAGGGAAATTCTGGATCATCATTTGTTCCGTTTAATCTATTATCATCAACACAATCTCCATCACATACGCACTGGGAATTTGATCATCATTTGTTCAGTTTAATTATTGTCATCACACAATCTCATCATCATACGCATGGAATTCTGGATCATCATTTGTTCCGTTTAATCTATGTCAACAAAATCTTCTCATCATTCTCCAATTAAATGAGTTTTCTGCAATGTGTAAGTAGGACACTGGTATATCTGAACAATGAAGGCTTGAGTAAATGCAACACAACAGCCTTGACAACAAACACATTCATGTGACAGGGCCACTTCAAACAATGATGCACAGGGAACAAACCCCAGTCCTCGTTCATACACTCACACACACAAAAGTCTGCTTGTACCATGTACACACCAACAAGTTTATGTAAAAAAAAGATACACACATTTCAGACATAAATGATTTTCGAACACTTGCTACAGACACACATACATTTTGTTGGTTGTTTTGCATACACATCGCATATCCTCTCTCAAGTGCACACATGGTGTTACACTTCCCTTTCAAACTCCTGCCAATGTACTGCCATCCCCTTCTAGTCAAGACCACATGAACACTCCCACCCCCACCCCCACCCTCATCAGATACACAACATACACAAGATATAACCCCACTGGATTCATACCAGGTTTCCACACACTTCCAGAGGTGAAATCCAAGGACCTCATACGGACCAAGTCATGTTTGAAGGACAAGCTGCCACCTGTCTACAATAACTTGAACACAAACAAGCCACATGCATATGTTTGCATAACACATACACACCTTCAAACTTAGTAATCCCTATTTTCATTTCAGTTTAGTAATACATAATGTCTCTTCAACACGGGTGGCATTAGATAAACTTTAGCCTAATTTCAATTCAAATTGTCTACTTGTATACATATGTATCCCTCAAATTTGTCTTCATTTACCTATCCTTCAAAACACAATCCTTCAAATTTGTCTTCTTTTACCTATCCTTCAAAACACAATCCTTCAAATTTGTCTTCGTGTACCTATCCTTCAAAACACAATCCTTCAAATTTGTCTTCATGTACCTATCCTTCAAAACACAATCCTTCAAATTTGTCTTCATTTACCTATCCTTCAAAACACAATCCTTCAAATTTGTCTTCGTTTACCTATCCTTCAAAACACAATCCTTCAAATTTGTCTTCGTTTACCTATCCTTCAAAACACAATCCTTCAAATTTGTCTTCGTTTACCTATCCTTCAAAACACAATCCTTCAATTTTGTCTTCGTTTACCTATCCTTCAAAACACAATCCTTCAATTTTGTCTTTGTTTACCTATCCTTCAAAACACAATCCTTCAATTTGTCTTTGTTTACCTATCCTTCAAATCACAATCCTTCAAATTGGTCTTCGTTTACCTATCCTTCAAAACACAATCCTTCAAATTTGTCTTCGTTTACCTATCTTCAAAACACAATCCTTCAAATTTGTCTTCGTTTACCTATCCTTCAAAACACAATCCTTCAAATTTGTCTTCGTTTACCTATCCTTCAAAACACAATCCTTCAAATTTGTCTTCGTTTACCTATCCTTCAAAACACAATCCTTCAAATTTGTCTTCGTATTTACCTATCCTTCAAAATACAATCCTTCAAATTTGTCTTCGTTTACCTATCCTTCAAAACACAATCCTTCAAATTTGTCTTCATTTGCCTATCCTTCAAAACACAATCATTCCATCTGCTGTATTTTCCTCAAATGGTCATTACACAGCCAGATGTTAAGAATCAAATTTTCTCTTGACCGCAAAATAAATACTCATTAGCACTTGCAATAAAGTTGAAGGTCCTGTGTTCCACACACATGGACGATCAACCCAACCCAAGGACCCGCATGGCCTTCAGACTGTCCACTCACATCTCCAAACATATGTAAGCACCAACAAAGAAGGTGGGAACCCTGCACACTACAGTTAATTAACTGATCTCAAAAATCCATTCCGTCTTTCATCAAGTAACATACATACACATATAAAGCATGCTGAAACTCTTATCGTGGTGTTAAAATCCAACCAACCTTGTGTCCTCAAACACTAACAAGCTAGAACATTGAGAAAAGAAAAAACAACAAAAAAAAAAACAACAACAAAAATCCCAGACGATTCCGAGGGAAGACAGGAGAAGGGGGTGGGAGTTGGAGCAGAGGGAAGGGGGCGAGGGAAGTGGTGATAGTGGAAAGGAGGGAGGGGGTTGCAAGGAAACCTGACTCTGCAAGAGCACCCAATGGCAACATCATCAAAAAAATATTCTTTTAAACTCCATGTTAATGTTCTACTCTAAGGGCAGAGAGAGAGGGAAAGAGGGAAGAGTGGTGTGGAGTGGGGGGGGAGGGACGGGATGGAAAGAGTGTGCAAACAGTTAATTTTTTTTTTTTTCTAAAACAAATTTTATGCTAAGTTTTCCGAACTAAACTCCAGGGACAAGAGGAAAGTGAGAGTGGAAGGAGGAGGATCTCAGGGAAAAGGCCCCCACATTAATTTCCTCAGTAAGTTTTGGGGGGGGGGGGGGGGGCTGGAGTGAGCAGTGGAGAGAAGGAAGAGAGGCAAGAAGAGGGAAAATGCTTCTTTTAACATAACTGAGAATACAACTGCTCTTGATAAAAAAAATTGTCAATCGTGGTTCTTTGCCACCTCATTTTTAAAACCCTTAAACATATGTGCTCAATTATTGAAAATAAGGAAAACCTCCCAAAACAGACAAATGACTGACAGAATCCAATCCACTTTCAGTCACCAAACATGTAAAGATATGCACAACACCCATGGCAGTTCTAAACCCAACCAATCATTTCTCCTCAGACACACACGCCAGCAAGCCAACAGGAAAAACATCTATCCATCCACATCACACACACCCCCTCCTCGTCACTGTGCCTTGCGGGCTTTGACACGTTTGCGTGTGGGGGAGGACTCGGAGGGGTTGCTCTCCATGAACGTGTCGGGTGCCCCGGCCTGCGGCTGATGCCGATGCTGCTGGTTGGGTGGCTGCTGCTGTTGTTGGGCCAACCCCTGCAGCTGACTCAGGGCCTGCTTCAGCTTGGGAACCACCTGTGTGACAGCACAACAAGGAGTCCGTCCTGTTTGGTCAAGCTCCACAACCAATGACAACTTCGTACTTACCTGTCTAAACAAATGCCTTGTCCTCCCACATGGTGAAGAACATGGCAACACATCAGGATTCTCATAAAAATGTAAAATGGAGAGCAGGGGGGCTAACTGTACTCAACCACCAAGCCAGCATGAGTGATCACTGTTCCTGAACTCACAACATTCCAATCTGATCGAAGGAGTTCACTCATCTCCTTTGAGATGGGACAGCAAACTTCCTATACATTATAGCTAAACAGGGGGAACAGGGCTCCCAAACATTCCCAGAAATGAACCTCAAGGAGGAACTTTCAAGGACCTAATCAAGACTTGGCAGCATTCATATGGACAGACTGTTACATTCTATAACAAATGCAAGCAAGAAGCCTGTGATTCTATCGGGGCTTTGTTAACACTGATGTGTCCCTGACTGTAAGGAGACACTACAAATTTGTTTGAGTTGATGGGACACACTAACCTACAATAACTGACGTCTACACAAATGTCAGCAATTTTGGTTGATTACTTTCAGCCTTCCATGCAAGTGTCACCTGAAAGTCAAGTTTCTGCTTCCTGTCTTCCCTCCTTAAACAGAAAGGCAGGACATATTAACATCAGCCATTTGCAGTTGCCCACACAGATTTTGTCTATATCTTCTCCGTCACATACATGCTGTACAAACCATTCATAATTCATTTAAAGCAATCACACCCTGTAAGTGTGACCCTGTAAAATTTGCTGGCACTGCCTAAAATCCTCAAGTAAGGCTACCAGGGACTCCTCTAGTGAGGGTCCAAGAACTCCTATAGTAAACCTGCCACAGAAAACCCTGTCAACATGCAAATTTTGCAATACTGAATAGGCAACTTTTGTTTTCAATTTCATTAGAAAGCCGTCTTATTTCTCTTACACACTGCAATCATGCCTTCCGACAAACAGGACAGCTTGAACTTCTGAGAGCCAGGTACAACAGCTCCAGTGTTTCTACCCCATCCTGCCTTCCACCCCCAGCAAACAACACATCTAAAAACACTTGTAATGCTGTTTGAGGACCAATTTTCAAGGAACAATCTGTATAAGGGCCACATCCAAGGACCGACAAGGCCTTCTGCCTTCTCTTGTCACACCCCAGACCTTTCCAGCACCTGCAAACCCTTGGCAACCCAATGATCATGACTGTTCCATTACTGCACACTGCTTACACTCACTTGCAAACGGTTTAACCTTCAGTCATAATAGATCTTTACACTTAGGGACATCAGAGTTTTACTGTTTGTTCATAATAAACTTTCAGACTGTAAAGTTTGATGAACATTCAAACCACTGAGTTACCCAGTTCCACACAATCTTTATGCCTTGGGTCCTGAGAGGGAGTAACTCTTTAGTGGGGGTAATTCCAGTACCAAGTAAGGAAAAAATAGCCCCCACCCCCCAAACTTCCCTGATCTTTAAATGAACTGTTTTGTCTATCATGTCAAGCAGCATGTAGAAGCAGCCATACATGACCACTGTGGCTGTGACACAGAAGCTGTACATACCTCTTCAGTGACTGAGGGAACAAAGAGAAAACCCTAGGAAAAGGACAGTTCTTATTTCTGACAGTAGATATTACCCCTTTCCAGACTACTCTACAGTCCAAATACACATGTTCTCTCTAAACACACACACACACACTAAATTTTTCCCCCCTCGTTTGTTCTGTCCTCAACCCCCCCCACCCCCCCCCCCCCCCCCCACCCTCAAACAAAACCTTTAACACGCACGTATCCCTATGCCCACCCCCCTCCCAGTGTGGTGTGCCAAGAACCCTCCCCACAGGAGACTCACAGTCTGATGATTGTAGATGACCAGGACGACCAGAGCAATGACTGGCAGGATGAGGAAGGAACCTGGAGTCAGCTCCTGGTCCACCATCTTGCGCTGAAACCATGGCAACAATGTAAACAGTCCTCACAAACACAGAAACAACGGCAACAATGTAGACAGTTGTCTGAAAAACAGAAACCACACCAATGATGAAGGCAGTCAAGAAGAAACAATTACCATGCAAACAATGAAGGCAATCATCATAAAGCAGAAGAAATGCCACCTACTTAGACACAAACTGCAAAAAAGAAAAAGACATAAACAATGAAGACAATCATCACAAAACAGAAAACACAGTCTAGACAATCATCACAAAATGAAAAGAACACCAACAATGCAGACAACACACACACACACACACACACACACACACACACACACATACACACAGTAACAATGTAGATAACCATCACAAAACAGAAAATAACACCAACAATGCAGACTTTTGTGACAAAATACTGAAAATGCCAAAGTAGACTTAAACCACAGAAAAGAAGCAAACACAACCATATAGACAAATCATCACAAAACAGACAAACAATGCAGACAATCATCACCAAACAAAACAAAAATTGTATAAACAATCATTAAAAAAACAACCAACCAACCAAAAACCCATCACTAATCTATCAACAATGTACCAAGTCACCACAAAAAACATGAACCATGTAGATAATCATCACAACAAGTACACAATGGTCACAAACAGAAATGCCAACAATGGTAACAATCACCACAAAACAAATTAACACCAAAAATATAAACAATCATCACAAAACAGAAACAAACATCAACAAATACAAACAATGTGGTCAATCATCACAAAACAGAAACAAACACCAACAATGCTGACAATCATCACAAAACAGAAACAAACACCAGCAATACTGACAATCATCACAAAACAGAAACTAACACTAACAATGATGACAATCATCACAAAACAGAAACAAACACCAGCAATATAGACAATCATCACAAAACAGAAACTAACACTAACAAACATCAACAGTGTGGACAATGATCACAAAGCAGCAACTTATACTAGAAAACACCAACAATGTAGACATTCATCACAAAACGGCCAATGTTAGGTATGTAGTCAAGGTCTGACCAGCGCATTGGGCTAATGCATAGGTCAGACATCTGGTAAGTCGTAGCCACGAGACCCTCTTCTTAAATTCTCTCAACTTGTTTATCTGTCAGCTTTAAATCATGCGCAGTGTGGTCTCAAAACTTAGCGGATGTGATTCAGCATATATGGACTAATCCCTATGCAGTGATACCTCCCTGATGAAAGTGAAATTGAAACATCACAAAACAGAAAAACAACATTGCAGACAATCATCACAATGCAGATAATCATCACAAAACAGAAAAAACACATTGCAGACAATCATCACATTGCAGACAATCATCACAAAACAGAAAAAACAACATTGCAGACAATCATCACAAAACAGAAAAACAACATTGCAGACAATCGTCATAAAACAGAAGAACAACATTGCAGACAATCATCACAAAACAGAAGAACAACATTGCAGACAATCATCACAATGCAGATAATCATCACTAAACAGAAAAAAAACAACATTGCAGATAATCATCACAAAACAGAAGAACAACATTGCAGACAATCATCACAATGCAGACAATCATCATAAAACAGAAAAAACAACATTGCAGACAATCATCATAAAACAGAAGAACAACATTGCAGACAATCATCACAATGCAGATAATCATCACTAAACAGAAAAAAACAACATTGCAGACAATCATCACAAAACAGAAAAAACAACATTGCAGACAATCATCACAATGCAGATAATCATCACTAAACAGAAAAAAACAACATTGCAGACAATACTCACAATGCAGATAATCATCATAAAACAGAAAAACAACACTGCAGACAATCATCACAATGCAGATAATCATCACAAAACAGAAAAACAACATTGCAGACAATCATCACAAAATAGAAAAACAACATTGCAGACAATCATCACAAAACAGAAAAACAACATTGCAGACAATCATCACAAAACAGAAAAACAACATTGCAGACAATCATCACAAAACAGAAAAACAACATTGCAGACAATCATCACAAAATAGAAAAACAACATTGCAGACAATCATCACAAAACAGAAAAACAACATTGCAGACAATCATCACAAAGCAGAAAAAGAACATTGCAGACAATCATCACAAAACAGAAAAACAACATTGCAGACAATCATCACAAAACAGAAAAAGAACATTGCAGACAATCCTCACAATGCAGATAATCATCACAAAACAGAAAAAACAACATTGCAGACAATCATCATAATACAGATAATCATCACAAAACAGAAAAACAACATTGCAGACAATCATCACAAAACAGAAAAACAACATTGCAGACAATCCTCACAATGCAGATAATCATCATAAAACAGAAAAACAATGCAGACAATCATCACAAAACAGAAAAACAACATTGCAGACAATCATCACAAAACAGAAAAACAAAATGCATTCATTACAAAACAGAAAAAAAAAATAGTACAAACAATTATAAGAAAAAAAAACAGCCAACCAAAAACCCTTCAACAATGTATCCAGTCACCACAAAACAGAACATAAAACCAACCATGTAGATAATCATCACAACAACAACTACAACAAAAAGTACATTATTGTCACAAACAGAGAAAACACCAACAATGATGACAATCATCTCAAAACAGAAATTAACACCAACAATGTAGACAATCATCACAAAACAGAAATTCACACCAACAGTTTAGACAATCATCACAGGACAGAAACTAACACCAACAATGTAGGCAGTCATCACAAAACAGAAACAAATACCAACAATGTAGACAATTATCACAGAACAGAAACTAACACTAGCAAATAGCAACAGTGTAGACAATCATCAGAAAACTGAAACTAACAACGGACATCAACAGTGTAGACAATCACCACAAAACAGAAGCTAATACCAACAATGAAGACCAATCATCACTAAAGAGAAAATAACGCCAATAATGTTGACAACCATCACAAAACAGATCATGGTTGTCACAGAGTTGACCACACAGATACACATCATAGCAACCCCTATAAGAAAAACTAGATCCAGCCCTGCCCAAACCCCCATGTCTGTTTGACTGCCCCCCCCCCCCCCTTCCCTCCCCAGTGAGGCAGTAAGCTGTCACAGGCTGCAAACTGGGAGGTTGTGGGTTTGATCCCCATCAAGGCCTTTTGTCTGTGTGTTTTTCATCCCAGCTGATATATCCCCTGTGGAGTATGCCATGGGCTCAGATAGGAAGACTGGGACCACACAGCCGAGTTTCATCCCCTTCATGGATGCGTCTCTGAGCTGACCGAACTTCCTGACTATCACTGTGAAAGCCTGTAGCTCTAAAGCTAAAACTATCATCCACAGTCAGTATTGGTCCCAGAGAAAGAGGACTGGCACGGACGATGGTGTTGACTCGATTCACCAGCTTCAGAGGCACCAGCAGACACTCCTTTTCAGACTAGTGCAGAGTCCTGAACCTGCTCCACAGACTACAGACGCCCACACTGATGACTGTGGCACTGGATCCCAGGACCCTCAACACATCCTTCAACACTGTCCCTCCAACCAGGTTCTGCCACATCAAACCTGGTCAGAGGGTACAACAAGTTCTGCCACATCAAACCTGGTCAGAGGGTAACACAAGTTCTGCCACATCAAATCTGGTCAGAGGGTACAACAAGTTCTGCCACATCAAACCTGGTCAGAGGTACAACAAGTTCTGCCACATCAAACCTGGTCAGAGGGTACAAGTTCTGCGACATCAAACTTGGTCAGAAGGTACAACAAGTTCTGCCACATCAAACCTGGTCTGAAGGTACAACAAGTTCTGCCACATCAAACCTGGTCAGAGGGTACAACAAGTTCTGCCACATCAAACCTGGTCAGAGGGTACAACAAGTTCTGCCACATCAAACCTGGTCAGAGGGTACAACAAGTTCTGCCACATCAAACCTGGTCAGAGGGTACAAGTTCTGTGACATCAAACCTGGTCAGAGCATGTTCATTTTGTTTTCGCCTGCCATTACCCTGCAGAGGTTTGTTGTGAGTCATGACCACCTGATCTTGCATTCAGTTTGGTAAATACAGGTTCTTTCTGACACCATTTCCTTCACACCTGATTATCAGCATACTCTCTCGCCAGTTTTTTTTCTCTCGATGTTTCAGGACATGCTGTTGAAGAAGCAGACATAGCCTTATGCCATCTCATGTGCGGAAGTCAGCAAGAGTTGTCGCTCATTGGTCAAAACCCCAGCCATGGATATACTCCACAAATGCAATTACTGCTCACGAACTTCGACTCCTCGATATTTTTTTTTCTTAATTCATCGTATTTCCCCAAAACATATGAACAAAATACAGCAAAATTGTATGCGTAAACAGGTTTGTGTACACATTTATTACAGCACTGGTTTACACTCACTTCAGGCTCAAAGTGAAACTAGTTATGTTGGTATGCGGTGCTTGTCATCAAAGGCCCTATTGATGGTCAAAGCCTAAGTGTTAATATGAGATGCTTATTATTTTTTTTTAAAAAAATGCTCACTTCAGGGCCAGAGAAATTTTTCAAGCTTTAAGGAGGTATCTGTCATAAAAGACTCACTTGATGGTCAAAGCATAAAATGCATCGACAATGTGTTTATCTCAAAAGACACTATTCAAACACAGGCATTCACTTCGGAGTCAAAGCAAAAATCCTACAAATGAAGTGCTTGTCTCAAAAGACTCTGAGTTAAGGGTCAAAGCCAAAATGCATGGATGATGTACTTTACCTTAAAAGACACTTGCTTTAGGTTCAAAATAAGACCTCACTTTTGGGGTCAGAGCAAAACTTTTACAGAATAAGAAGTTCTTATTAAAAGAGAAAAAGCCTTACTTCAAGGTCAAAACAAAACAGACCTGTGTTATATAAGACACTCACTTTAGATTCAAAGCAAAATTTGAAGTGTTTAGAGGAGATGCTTTTTATTAAAAAAAAAAAAAAAAAAAAGGAGTCACTTTAGTTTCAAAGTGAAATTTGTAGTGTTCAAAGGAGATGTTTTCATCTAAAAGAAAAAAGAACTCACTTTAGGCTCAAAAGCAAAATTTGTAGTGTTTAAAGATTTTTTTTTTGGATTATAGAAGACTCACTTTAGATTCAAGTGAAATTTGTAGTGTTTAAAGATGTTTTTCAACAACAACAACAACAAAAAAAAACCTCACCCTAGGTTCAAAGCGAAATTTGCAGTGTTTAAAGATGTTTTGTTTTTCTATTTAAAAAAAGGACTCACTTAAGGTTCAAAGCAAACCTTCTTGTGCTTAAAAGGAGATGTGTTATTTTTTATCTAAAAAACAAACAAACAACTACTCTTGATTCAAAGCAAACCTTAAAGTGTTGAAAGGTGTTTTTTTATTAAATGAAAAAGAAAAAAACTCACTTTAGGTTCAAAGCGAAACTTGTAGTGTTTAAAGGAGACGTTGGCTGTGAAGGACACCTCAGGATCCACAAACTCATACTGTGACCTGGGCAGGGAGCACTCCAGACGCAGCGTGTACTTCTGCAAAACCAGCCAAACACGCCCATGTTATATCAACACTGTACAACACAGAACATGTTACCTGGTCATCTTCCCTCCTTGTCTGACCTCCTACCTCTCCATAGACACACACTCTGCTGAAAGTTAAAAAAAAAAATCACTGAAAATACCCTGACAAGTTCCGCCCACCCCCCACCTCACTCCCTCTGCCCCCAACGATCACCTCCCTCCTGAACAATCACTGAAAGTGTCCTCATTCTTTACATCTAGCCCTTCACAAGTATGTTCTGTGTGTCATGTACAACAAGAACTGGTCAGAGTGAAGCCATGAAAATAGATGGGTGTAACTGTCACAGTAACTGTGACGACATGAAGTTCCAGTTTTATCCCTACAGCCAAACCTGGGCTATGTCACCACATGAAAAGAGGAAAAAAAGGAATTTACACAAATCAGTGGATCTGAGCTAGGATTCAGTTCAGTTTGGTTAACTCACAAATTGAACTCCCTGATACTGCTAGTCACTATACTCAAACTGCCACATGCCTAGCAAGGCTGAGATAGAAATTTGTGAATGTAACAAGCCTTGAGAGTGTCTGAGCGAATAGGAATTTACCACTAAAAGTAGTTTTATGACATATTTTCTTTAAGTCTTAAGAGAAGAGAAATTCCTGAGACTTTCAAAACTTTTTTGTCAAAACTATGGCCTTGAGACAGCAAGGCAAATGAAGTCTAAACCTTGGAAACAAAGGCAAGGTTGGATGGCCTCTTGTGGGAATCTGTACCTATGACGCAAGACTGGTAAAAACTGAGAACAACCAACAGGCTTGTTCCCTTGCCAAAGAAAAGAAGGGAAACTAACCTGACGATTCCCGGAAAGTGATTTAATGTGACATGTGAGATAAATCCCAAAGTTGTAAATTTTCAGGAAGCATGAATTTAATTCCCTTTTCTTCAAAAATTTTCTTTTTTCTGTTTTTGTACTCCCAGTTCTTATAGAACAGGGAGTACTTTAGAATGGGAACGAAGAAATGCTGTCTGTGTGTGTGTCTGTGTGTGTGTCCGTGGTCAAAATGTGTTCCACTCGCTCCAGACAAAACTACTGGACCGATCTTTCTGAAAATTTGTAGGTATGTTCATTATGGGCCACGGATGATGCCCGATGTTTTAGTTTACCGTTATAGCCATTAGTAACGGCTGTAACGGTTTTTCTTCTTTATGGAATATCTCAGAAAGTACTTGACCGACCTTTGTAAAAATGAGCAGGTACATCCATTATGGGTCACAGATGATGCCCGATGTTTCAGTTTACCCCGTTATAGCTGTTACTAATCGCTGTAACGGCCTGTAACGGTTTTTCTTCTTTATGGAATATCTCAGAAAGTACCTGGCCCATCTTTCTGAAAATGTGTAGGTATGTTCATTATGGGTCACGGATGATGCCCGA
This sequence comes from Conus canariensis, assembly GCA_033310375.1. Classification (NCBI taxonomy): domain Eukaryota; kingdom Metazoa; phylum Mollusca; class Gastropoda; order Neogastropoda; family Conidae; genus Conus; species Conus canariensis. The sequence goes on from CM065743.1 coordinate 22,150,428, forward strand.
TGTTTTAGTTAACCGTTATAGCCGTTACTAATGGCTGTAACGGCCTGTTACGGTTTTTCTTCTTTATAGAATATCTCAGAAAGTACTTGGCAGATCTTTCTGAAAATTTGTAGGTATGTTCACTATGGGCCACGGATGATGCCCAATGTTTTAATTTCCCCGTTATAACCGTTACTAATGGCTGTAACGGCCTGTAATGGTTTTTCTTCTTTGTGGCATATCTCAGAAAGTGCCTGGCTGATTTTTTTGAAAATTAGCAGGTATGTTCATTATTGGTCACAGATGATGCCTAAATGTTTTATTTGACCAGAATAGCCGTTACTATCGGTTATAACGGCCCAAAACGGTTTTTCTTCTTTATGGAATATCTAAGAAAGTACTTGGCCGATTTATAAGCGGTTTGGATGATCTTGTGACAAATCGGAGCCTCTTTCCATATGTAAGTGATGTAACGCTAAAAATCGATTAAACAAGTTAAAAACCGTTATTTTGCCGTTATTTCTTATATATAGGTGGATTTTAATGAAATTTGGTATACTGAAAGGTTATCACACACAAATGGCACTTCTATATATAGTGTTTCACAATTCGACCGTTAAAAACCGTTATTCTTGACATATTGTCCGATTTGGATGAAGTTTGGTATGTACATAGGCTTTAGCTCAATGATGACTAAAATATCAGTTTCAAAAGTGTACATCGGTTATATAACCGTTAAAACCGTTATTTTGCCGTTATTTTTTTTACATATTGGCGGATTTTAATGAAATTTAGTATACAGAAAGGTTGTCACACACAAATGGCACTTCCATATAGTGTTTCAAAATTTGACCGTTAAAAACCGTTATTCTTGACATATTGTCTGATCTGTATGAAATTTGGTAGGTACATAGGCTTTAGCCCAGTGAGGACTAAAATACCAGTTTCAAAAGTGCACATCGGTTAAATAACCGTAAAAAAAAACGTTATTTTGCCGTTATTTATCTCAGAAAGTACTTGGCCGATTTCTAAGCGATTTGGAAAACTGGGAGTACATTTATATGCTTTGCATCTTTTTTTTTCTTTTGGTATGTTAAAAAAAAAGAGAAAGTTCCCTCTCATACCCTCATCCCCACATACACAGCAGTTAGTGTGTTTGTGTTTGGACAGAGGTCAACAAGTCCATGCTAGACTGATTTGTTTACTGCAAGTCTCCGTTTTCTTTTTCCTTTTTCTTTTTTGTACTCCCAGTTCTTATAGAACAGGGAGTACTTTAGAATGGGAACGAAAGAAATGCTCTGTGTGTGTGTGTGTGTGTGTGTGTGTGTGTGTGTGTCCGTCCGTGGTCAAAATGTGTTCCACTCACTCCAGACAAAACTACTCGGCCGATCTTTATGAAAATTTGTAGGCGTGTTCATTATGGGCCAAAGATGATGCCCAATGTGTTATTTTACCATTATATCCGTTACTAATGCCTGTAACGGTTTTTCTTCTTTATGGAATATCTCAGAAAGTACTTGGCCGATCTTTGTGAAAATTAGCAGGTATGTTCATTATGGGTCACGGATGATGCCCGATGTTTTAGTTTACCATTATAGCCATTACTAACGGCTGTAACGGACAGCCTGTAATGGTTTTTCTTCTTTGTGGAATATATCAAACAGTACTTGGCCGATCTTTCTGATAATTTGTAGGTATGTTCACTATGGGTCACAAATAATGCCTGATGTTTTAGTTTACCGTTATAGCCATTACTAACGGCTGTAACAGCCTGTAATGGTTTTTCTTCTTCATGGAATATCTCAGAAAGTACTTTGCCGATCTTTGTGAAAATTAGCAGGTATGTTCATTATGGGTCACGGATGATGCCCGATGTTTTAGTTTACCGTTATAGCCATTACTAACAGCTATAACTGCCCATAACGGTTTTTCTTCTTAATAGAATATCTCAGAAAGTACTTGGCCAATCTTTCTGAAAATTTGTAGATACCTTCATTATGGGCGGCGGATGATGCCCGACCTTTTAGTTTACCGTTATAGCTGTTACTAACGGATATAACGACCCATAATGGTTTTTTTCTATTTTATGGAATATCTCAGAAAGTACTTGGCCGATCTTTCTGAAAATTTGTAGGTAAGTTCATTATGGGTCCCGGATGATGCCCGATGTTTTAGTTTACCGTTATAGCCATTACTAACGGCCCATAATGGTTTCCTTCTTTATGGAAAAACTCAGAAAGTACTTGGCCGATCTTTCTGAAAATTTGTAAGTATGTTCATTATAGGTCACAGATGATGGCTGATGTTTACCAGAGTAGCCATTACTAACGGTTATACCAGCCCAAGACGGTTTTTCCTCTTTATGGAATATCTCGCGCGTATTCAGGATAAACTGGGAGTACATTTATATGCTTTGCATCTTGTTTTTTCTTTCCTTGTCTCTTTTTTCAAAATCCTGATTGTAAGACATTGTTCCTTGCCAAGAAAGAGTAAGGTACTTGTTTAGACATGTACACGTAAGAAAAAGAGTCCTGTTCAGAAAAAAATAAAATAAAATAATAACGAGAATGGGCTGCATAATGTACATCACTTTATAACAGGTGTACTACTGCCATCTTTCCAGGCTGATAGACCTTGGCTGTGCAGATGGCGCTCGCCGTCTGCTTGGTTTATCTACCACACTTCAAAATTACAAAAGAAAAACTAAAAAAGGAAAGCACATGTATTCCACACACATATTTGCTCACAGTCATACAAATAACAGAGATTGTAATTAAGACATGAACAACAAAGACCAGACACTGAAAAATATAGGACAGGGGGAATGGGATTTACAAAGCAAGCATTGTCTGCCAACAGGCATATTCAGGGTTTTGCTCCAATGTCTGTGAACTGCCTACAGGTGCCCGTCTACTGTCTGATGCCAGATTCTGGAATCTCTTTCTAAGGGATGCTCCTGGAAAATAGGGAGGGTTTGGCAATAGTGCGGAAGAAACACAGCGACAGGACAAGAGCTCACAGATTGGTCCATTTGCAGGGTGGGGAAGTAGAAGAAAGTGGATCGTCCCAACGTGATGCTGTGCACGGGGGAGTCAGGGCTGTCCTCGCGGTACAAACGAGCCTGCCAGAATACACACATATTTATACACACACACTCACAGAGGAGTGAAATCACATTCAGCTTACTTCATAAACATGGTTAAATCTCAACATAAAATTGCACACTGAACACATTCTTTCATGCTCAGCGTACATATCCATGCTCCCATGTGTATTCTATGCGCACGCGCATGCACGCACGCACACATGCACGCACGCACACACACACACACAGATATATATATATATATATATCAATCACACCCAAACTCACACACACATGACATGCATATTTACACACGGAACTACTTTCACATGCACACATACATGCATTCATACACACTTACGTAAACAATACACACACACACACTCACACACACACACACACAATACACAAACAACAAAATCTCACTTTCAAATGGGCCAGATTCTCTTCGGCTGTGATGACGTTGCCACTGACATCCATCTGGTTCATGCGTCGGAATGCGATAATGTGGATGTCCGTGAAATCCTTGTCCTCCACCTGCAGACATCGGTATCCACATTCACATCACGCCTTGCACACAGCTTGCCGCCCATCTTATACTGCAGTCTGTCTTACAGTGGCATTATTTTCAGACCTGCATGCTCACATTTAGTTCACAGCCCTGGGACAGGGATATTTTCAGCATGGCAGTTCAACAAAAGCTCACTGAACTGGACAGCTGTGCATGCTTAAACACAAGTTAAAAGGAAGAGGAGGAGGAGGCAGTGGAGGAGGAGGAGAAAGATGAGGAGGAGGAGGAGAAGGTAAGGAAGAAGAGGAGAAGAAGGCAACAAAGAAAACCAAGTCTGATTTAACAGTGCAACAAAGAGAAGAGAGGAGCAGAACAGAGTAAAACAAAGTCTGATTTAGTTAAAGCTGTGCAGGAAGGAGAACAGCAAAGTAGAGTAAAACAAAATCTGATCTGGTCTGGCATAACATTCCACATTCCCATGGATGAAATTTGTACAGACAGGAATAAATGTTCAAAATATTTTTTGTTGCTTACATCATATCTGGCTCAACTGCTACGGCAGGAACAGAGGAAACGTGTAGAAGAGAGAACAAGAAAATGAACAGAAAAACAGACAAGAAAGGAAGTGTTGGGCAGAAGGCAGGTGAGAATTACCTGAATTATCCGTGATTTGGGTCCTGAGCGTTCGATATGAGTGTTCACCTGCCCAGTCTTCAGGTGTACATCGTACTGACACTTTGGCTGCAACAGCATTTGTACAAGAGGTACACCTGTCCTTAATTTCCTCCCATCACAGCAGTCAATATGTTGGGTACATCTGTCCTTAATTTCCTCCCATCACAGCAGTCAATATGTTGGGTACATCTGTCCTTAATTTCCTCCCATCACAGCAGTCAATATGCTGGGTACATCTGTCCTTAATTTCCTCCCATCACAGCAGTCAATATGTTGGGTACATCTGTCCTTAATTTCCCCACACAACAGCAGTCAATATAGAGGGTAACCTGTCTTTAATTTCTCCAACAGCAGTCAGTATACAGGAAACATGGGTGCATCTGTCATTTTCCTCACACAACAGCAGTCAATATAGAGGGTAACCTGTCTTTAATTTCTCCAACAGCAGTCAGTATATAGGGTACATGGGGTGCATCTGTCATTTTCCTCACACAACAGCAGTCAATATAGAGGGTAACCTGTCTTTAATTTCTCCAACAGCAGTCAGTATATAGGGTACATGGGGTGCATCTGTCATTTTCCTCACACAACAGCAGTCAATATAGAGGGTAACCTGTCTTTAATTTCTCCAACAGCAGTCAGTATATAGGGTACATGGGGTGCATCTGTCATTTTCCTCGCACAACAGCAGTCAATATAGAGGGTAACCTATCTTTAATTTCTCCAACAGCAGTCAGTATATAGGGTACATGGGGTGCATCTGTCATTTTCCTCACACAACAGCAGTCAATATAGAGGGTAACCTGTCTTTAATTTCTCCAACAGCAGTCAGTATATAGGGTACATGGGGTGCATCTGTCATTTTCCTCACACAACAGCAGTCAATACACAGAACAAATCTGGCCTTTTTTTCCAATGGTAGTTTGCACATGGCATACACCTGCCCTTACTATTTTTTTTCTGTCCCATCTTCTGTGCCATCTAAGTGGCATTGCACCCATGCCGCTCATTCCGACACCCCATTCACAGCCGCAGCCCGACCCCGCCTGCTGCAGCCCTGGCACCGGCAACCTACAGGGAGCAGTCAATGTCAAGTTGTCAAGAGGCAACCCATCAGAAGAGACACTGCACTGCTGCCAAGTCACTTCGGTGGTGTTCAGTGTTGCTTTTTCTGATCCAACATATACAGGACACCACCTTCTAACTGACGACAATAATTGCTTGGTTGCGGAGCTGGCGTGAGTGTGGTCTCTCTCTGGTGGGCGCCCCCACGTCCGTCCAATGACAGCCCCCATGGACTCGCCGATACCGGTGACCCTGACGGAATCAAACCAAGGCCACAGATGTAAAGAGGATATCAGAACTGAGGTTACCATGAAAGCAGGGCATGAAGGGCCACAGAATCTGAGACCTTTTTTTTGCTGATCGATGAGAATGAGGATGATGAAGATGATGCTACTGATTTCCATTCTGGTCTGTGACTGCGTAACAGGGCTGTACTCTACGCTTACTTTCATAATATATCCCGGCGTCAACCAGGCCCGAGAGATACAGACACTTGCTGTGTTGGTCAGGAAATTAGAGCAACAATCTCAGAGATGCATCCATTAAGTGGATGAAACTTGACTGTGTGGTCCCAGTCTTCCCAACTGAGCCCGTAGCAAACTCAACTCTGAGTAGGAGCTGGTCTGGGCAGAAAAATCCCACATGACTCTGATGGGAATTGAATCCACGACCTCCTAGACGGGAGTCTGCAATGCTAACCACTTCGCCATGGCAGCTGGTTGCCCTTACTTTCATTTACTTTGACACAATAATGGTTGGTACATATCGCACATATTGTAAAACTGTCCTTTTTCCCTACACAAAAGCAGCTGGCATATGGAGTATAAATGTCCACATTTCTAGAGTCCAACTGTTCTCATGACAAAGTTTTTTTTATATGCAATTGTAAAAGGATCAACCTGATTTTCACCTAGACATACTACAACACAGTCCTGGACAATGCAGCACAATACACTACAAAATAGCACACTTAACCAGAGGAAAGTCACAACATACTACAGAACAACACATTATGAAACAGTATACAACACAACAAAACTACAGCACAGCACAGCACAACCAACCATAACGTACAATAACACAGCAATATCACACACCAAAAGCTGAAACGTCAGAAACTAGGAAGAGGCCATTACTGCACCATGACTTCACAGAAGCCTGTATAGTAAAACCTGAAATGCTACAGAATATGTGATCCCAGCACAATATGTTGTTACTGTTTCTTATCAACAAATATACGATGCTAACCAGCTTCCCCCTCCCCTCCCCAACCCCCCACGCCCTTTCTCCCCTTCCCGCCATCCCCTCCCCAACCGCAAACCTCCTCCCCTCCCATCCACCCACCCCTTCTCTCCCCCCCTTACCACCTCCCCATCCCTCTCCTCTCCCACCCACCCCTCTCTGCCCTCCCTCCATGTGCAGCACTTATTTGTGGAATTATCTGGCCTCACTGGCACCTGCCAAGAGCTGACTTTGCCAGAAGATGGAATGGGAAGGATGCAACCAGATGGTTGCGCTTCATCCACTAAATGGCTGTGTTTTCTGAAAGTGTGGCTCAAATGTCCTGACGCTGCAGGGCTTGATGAACAAAGGCCAGGGGATACATTTTGAAAGGAAGCAACGAATATGGCCTTCTCATGTAGTTTCTGACCAGAACGACATTCCTCAGTACCATCTCTATTATTCTCACCGATTATCATTACAAGAAACAAAAAAAAAAAGACACCACAGATTCTGTGGCTCTTCAAACCATTTCCTCCCCATGTCTACTGACCACGGTGAGCTTCTGTGACAGTCTGATGGTACTTCTGTGACAGTCTGATGTGACAGTCTGATGTGACAGTCTGATGGTACTTCTGTGACAGTCTGATGGTACCTGCTCTGTGGAATAGTCTCCCTTCTTCTCTGCGTAACACGGACTCTTTAGAGACTTTTAAAACCTCCCTAAAGACACATCTTTTCCCTCAGACTGACTAATGATATCCACTTACCACTGTGCGCATGTTTGCTGATGTTGAGCGCGCTCGTCTGTCTGTCTGCGTGTGTGACGGGGTTTTTTTGTTTGTTTTTTTTCGGCTGTGTGTGTGTGTGTGTGTCTGTGTGTGTGTGTGTGTGTGTGTGTGTGTGCGCGTGTGTGCGCGTGTGTGTGTTTGTGTGTGTTTGTGTGTGTGTGTGTGTGTGTGTGTGTGTGTGTGCGCGCGCGCTTTGAATTAGAATTGTAATTTTATCATGTTTTTCTGTAATATGCGCTTTGGGCTCTCGTGAGGTAAAGCGCTTTATAAATATCCTTTTACATTACATTACATTACTTCTGTGACAGTCTGATGTTACAGTCTGATGGTACTTCTGTGACAGTCTGATGGTACTTCTGTGACAGTCTGATGGTACTTCTGTGACAGTCTGATGGTACTTCTGTGACAGTCTGATGTGACAGTCTGATGGTACTTCTGTGACAGCCTGATGTGACAGTCTGATGTGACAGTCTGATGGTACTTCTGTGACAGTCTGATGCACAGTCTGATGTGACAGTCTGATGGTACTCTCATGTATGATGGTACTTCTGTGACAGTCTGATGTACAGTCTGATGGTACTTCTGTGACAGTCTGATGTGACAGTCTGATGGTACTTCTGTGACAGTCTGATGTGACAGTCTGATGTGTACATTCTGAGGGTACTGTCTGTTGACAGTCTGATGTGACAGTCTGATGGTACTTCTGTGACAGTCTGATGGTACTATCTGTGGACAGTCTGATGACATGATGTCTTTGACTGATGTGTACAGTCTGATAGTACTTCTGTGACAGTCTGATGTGACAGTCTGATGGTACTTCTGTGACAGTCTGATGGTACTTCTGTGACAGTCTGATGGTACAAGGGACAGTGGGTGGACAGACGTGGTGGCATCGTCTGGAGAGGGACACTCACTCTCATATTTGCTTTGGGACCAAGCAACTACTGTCATCAGTATGGAGCCTCGTACACCCATGCACGTTGGATCAGAACAGGCACGAGGAAATACCTCTCAGGAGATTCCTCAGCAGTGCTGGGGCTCCTTTCATGAGTTGTCTCATCATAATGCGATACTTATTGGTCCATGTAGACTACAACAGGGCAAACCCGTGTATAACTGTCTGGGGAAACTGGAATGACTGGTGTGGGAATAACACCATTGACAGGGAGGATGAGACAGAAAGATAAAAAGCAGAGAAGAGACAGAGATACCTACTACAGACAAAAAAGAAGTGCCAGTAACTGGGGCCTTTGACACTGGTTATACTTCTGGCAAATTATACAAGGGCTGACATTCAGTTTACAAATTCAAAAAAAAAAAAGAAAAGAAAAGGAAAAAAAACAAGGCAAGAAAAAACATGTAAAAATACCAGCATTGAAAAATGAATCCATATTCTACTTAAAGCTGAAACAATTCCTTCTGGACCACATAGTGATCAGATCAGATGAAAACACTGTGAACTTTTTCAAAAACTAGAACATGTCATTAAGAGAAACACCCGTGAACAGGGGCCTGAAGAAGTCTGCTGTATACTGCATACATCTCACACCCTACAATACTATCTGCTGTATACTGCATACATCTCACACCCTACAAATACTCTCTGCTGTATACGATAATTCACACCCTACAATACTATTGCTTATCTGCATACATCTCACACCCTACAAATACTCTCTGCTGTATACTGCATACATCTCACACCCTACAAATACTCTCTGCTGTATACTGCCTCATCTCACACCCTACAAATACTCTCTGCTGTATACTGCCTACATCTCACACCCTACAAATACTCTCTGCTGTATACTGCCTACATCTCACACCCTACAAATACTCTCTGCTGTATACTGCATACATCTCACACCCTACAAATACTCTGCTGTAACTGCAACATGCTCACATACAAACCTTGCGTATAGCATACATCTCACACCCTACAAATACTAACAATCAACAGTTTGGTCAATGCAAGAGTTTCTTCCACTCTTGGGGTCTTCATGGTGAAGGTCTTCAGTGCTGCAGTCCATCCTACCATCAGAAGATCAGCATTCCTATCAAGCCCTCACCTGCAGCCCTCGGATGCGATAGCTACCATCCTGCTCCGTCTTGGCCTCCTCCTGATACAGGTCACAGCTTTGACCTTGACCCACTGCCTCCACCACCACCCCAGGCTCAGGTTCTCCGTTCAACGACGTCACTTTGCCGTAACAGCTTCATGACAGACAGCATTGACACGCCATGTTACAAGAAAAATTACACACTGAATCAACTGAAAGTCTACCTATTCAGTTATGATTTAATCACTTCATTAGTGATGGCTCTCCCCTCTCCTAACCCATCTGCCCACCCCTGTCAACAACAGAAGATTTCATACTGTCCCTTACCATTCATGCCTATTTGAAAGCTGAACAAACCATTCTGTTACGATGGGGTGAAGCCTGAAATATGAAACTGAAATGGTGACATCCACAGTCTCGTGAGGAAAACCAGGGGTGACTATAGGATCGGACTGTTTGATGTGGAGGACGGTGACGATAACAGTCAGAGGAAGGGAAGTGCTCGGGGAGGGAGGGTGTCAGGAGATAAGACGGAGGAGGGGAGGCATTTGTGAATGAGAATCTCGGCTGCCTGATGCTAAAAGCTTTCATGATTTTGCACAGAACCAATAAAAATCAATAAGAGGCATGGAACTAGGATTCACTATGAACCGCAACACAGATTTCAAACAATAAACACAAACCAATGCACAAATATATGGATGATGCAAAGTAACAAATGGTTTACAATTTCCTCTTAATTGGAAAAAGATAGAGGAAAACAAATAAAAGAAATGATGAACACCTGTAAATGCAAAATACAAAATGTCCTTGACCCTGTGTTAACAAAATTAACTGCATTTCTTATGACCACCCGCAGTCAACAAAGGATACCACTCATTTGGAATACATGCATGGGGAAGGGGGAGAAAGAAGGGGTGAGGGGACAGGAGGAGGGGGACAAGGATGGAGGTGGAGGGGATGTGAGATGAGGGAGGAACTAAACCTGAATGCTGAAAGCATTTCTAAAGTACATCAGCTTCAAAGCAGGGTCTCCCCTGGTGGGCTGCCACACGATGGCCTGACACTGATAGCAGCCTGTGAACTGCCCATGCACTCCCCTGGTGGGCTGCCACACGATGGCCTGACACTGATACCTGCCTGTGAACTGCCCATGCAGCAGCTGCAGGGAAATGGGGAGTTTGTGTTATACTCCCTGTTTGGCTAGTATACTTACCATGTCAGACCATAGCATTCAACGGCAGTTAGCCAGCTCTGTCAGGCCGAATTTTTTCCGTGGCCAATGCAGTCATAAGACAGTCACGTGATGTCACCCCACTTCCGGCCCCGGAAGAAGCCAGTGTCAACTTCCTATAAGTCATTCAGCGAGGCCTGGTGTATGGTGACCCCGAGAACCTTGGCGCCAGAGGGGAAGGTAGGGAGGGAATTAGAGTCTGACATGGTAAGTATACTAGCCAAACAGGGAGTATAACACAAACTCCCCATTTTGGCGTCATATACTTTACCATGTCAGACCATAGCAGAATTTAAAGGAATCGGAGGAGGGCGAGCGCCCTAGTGGTTCTTGGGGTTGACCGATATGGCTGCATTGGCCGCCACAAAGGAAATCCCCTTAGACCCATCAGCTCTGGTCATGCGGATATCCCTCAGGTAAAAATTAATGAAGGGATTTTCCGAACGCCAGTAGGCTGCCTCCAGCAGGTGGCGCACGGGGACAGAGCACTGGAACGCTGTGGAAGTGGCCAGCGCTCTGACCTCGTGGGCCCTGGGTGATAGGACAGGGAGATCCTTGTACGCCTGAGCGTAGGTAGATCTCACCGTCTTGGAGAGCCACCTGGAGATAGTTCCCGCCGAGATATCTCTAGTATTGTTGGGGTTGAGGGAGATAAGGAGTCGTCTCTGGGAGGAGCGCCTGGGGCGTGTGCGTTCCCAGTAGTACCTGAGACACCTGGAGGGGCAAAGGTCCATGTCTCCATCTTTTTCTCCCTTTCCCAAGATGTCCGAACTCCGGAAGGAACTTGAGAGAGACTGAGCCGTCCCTGTGGAAGGCGATATCTGTGGGGTCACCGCTGAGGGCGTGAATCTCACTTCGTCTTCTGGCCGAGGCCAGGGCGAGGAGAAAGGTGGTCTTAAAGGAGAGGAGGTCAAAAGGAATAGAAGCAATGGGTTCAAAAGGGGTTTTTCTGAGGGCATCGAGGACCGTAAAAAGGTCCCAGAGGGGAATGCGCCTAGGGGACTGAGCTTCCCGTAGAGCAACTCCTCTAGACACCTCTCTGAGGAGAAAGTCATTGTCAAAAGAAGGGCCCCCCAGTTGACGAATGGTAGTGCAGATAGCTGATCTGTAGCCCCGAATGGAGCCAGCCGACAGCTTAAGGGAAGAGGATAGGTGTGAGAGGAAATTTCCTATTTGGATGTTGGAGGGGCAGTAATGGGGAACAGAGTTATCTGAGCACCAGGTTATCCATCTCTCCCAACGGTAGTTGTAGAGGGATTCGGTGCTGGCTCTGCGAGATGCCGAGGCGAAGTCCCGTAATCCCTGAGAGGCCCCTGCCCCGGCTAGTGTGTCTAGGACGGACTGGGGTCTCTCCGAGTGGGGGGTAGATGCAGATGTTCGCAGTTGGGCTGGCATAGAAGCCACGCGTGTAGGCGAAGCATCTTGGGATTGGAGTGAGGAAGACCTGACCGGGGTTGTCTCAGCATGTCCCAGCGAGGGCTGAGCCGGAGGGGGGGAACGTGGGTGAGGGACTTGGGGTCCGGGAACCAAGACTGGGTCGGCCACCATGGCGTTACGAGGATCAGCCTGGGTCTTCCCAGCCTTGCCTTCCTGATCACCTTGTGTAGGATGGGGAAGGGGGGAAAGGCATACGCCAGTAGGCCCGTCCCGGGGAGGGATAGTGTGTCGACTGCATCCGCCTGGGGATCTGGAACGGGAGAGACGTACAGGGGCAGGTGATGGTTGAAGCTGGTGGCAAACAGGTCGATCATGGGCACAAACCAATGGTTGCGCGACACCAGCGAAGGAGGGCCTCTGTTCTGAGGGAGAGGCCTATGGAGCGGGCCTCTCCCCCTTTGTTGACATAGCAAGCTACCGACGTATTGTCCGTGAGGAGGAGAACAAGTCGGTGCGCGACCTTGTGCTGGAGTTGGAGAAGGGCTAGCCTGACCGCTTCCAGCTCCCACTCCCCGAGGCGTGACTGTCCTCCACGTGGGCCCCCCAGCCCAAGTTGGAGGCGTCTGTATAAAGTTCCAGTGGTTGGGTTGGGTTGGGAGGGAGATGGGGACCCCGGTGGAGAGAGTGGCTGGAGTGAGCCGCTCCTCCGTCGCCGAAATGAACCAGTGTCCGAGGGGAATGACCTGGTCCCAGCGGTCGGAGGTCTGTGACAAACGTCGGCGGAACTCCCTCTGAAGTTGGCGTTTGGGGACCCGCCGCAGGGGAATGAGGGGAGACAGGGACTCCATCATTCCTAGGAGGGAGGACAGGGTTCTGGCCGAGGTGTGGGGTGCCTGTGACAGGCAGGAGATGAGGTCCACTATGCGTGCAGGCCTCTCCGGGGTCTGCCAGACGAACCGTAGGAATCGTCTGTGGGCCGGGTGAATCAGGATCTGAAAAATAGGCGTCCTTCAGGTCTACGGATGTGGCCCAGTCGCGATGATGGATGGAGTCTCGGATCTGGGTGGGGGTCTCCATCTTGAACTTGGTGGGCCTGAGGAACTTGTTGAGGGGCGAAAGATCTAGAATGGGCCTCCATCCTCCCGAGGCTTTTGGGATCACAAAGAGTAGAAGCCGGGGTTTGGGTGGGAAATCTCCGAGATGGCCCCTCTTTTGAGGAGGTCTTGGACTTCCGTGCGAAGAGCTTCTGCTTTGGCGGGGGAGGGTTCGTTGGGGGAGGGAGGGGGAGATAGCATGAGGGGGGGGACGCTCGTGGGCCCAAGGAAGGCGAAACCCTTCCTGTAGCACCGCCACTATCCAGGGGTGAGGCGTATGCGTCTCCACTGGTGGGCATGCCGGGAGAGGCTGCCCGCCAGGGGGGGCGAGGGTCTGGGCTGGTGGGTGGGGGATAGGGCGAGGGGGGGTGCTACCTGATCTAAGTCCCCCTCGGGCTGTCTCCCTAGTCAGCTCCGGGAGCGTGACTGTTGGCCTAACCGAAAATTTTGCTGATGGGGTTTTGGCTTAGGCCTTGGGAGAAGATTAGGTCGCTTGGCGGGCCGTGCGGTGCGGGAAGGCGATTGTCTGGGATAGGGTCTGTGCCTGGGGAAGGAACGAAGTGGGGGTCTAGCAGGGCGTGGCGGTGGCCTGGGCGCAAAGGACACAGCCTGCTTGCGTTCCTCAACTGCTTGTGCTATGACGTCAGCCGAGTAGTCGCCAAAGAGCGACTGGACCTGGCCCGGGATGCATCGCAGGGCTGCCTTAAGCGTCGGGGAGAGAGAGGTCCGCGCCAGCACGGCCTCTCTCGCGACCAACAAGCAGTTGAAGTGGCTTCTGGCTGCGCTGTACCGCCGCAACCGAAAGGTGATGCGAAATCCTGTTAACTAGGTGTCGCATGAAAGGATCGCTGAACAAGCGAGGGTCAGGCTCTTGGTGCGCCTCAGAGCCCGGGTCCCCCGGTACTGGGATGGCACCATCGTCCTCCGGCCATAGAGCCTCCGCTCGCTGAAGGGGCATGTCCAAGTAGGTGTGTCCCGCCGTGGTGTGGAGGATGCCCATCCTGGCTACTCGGACCCATTCCTTTAGGTTCTTAAAGGAGATGGCGCCGGAAGTAGGGGGGGGCAGGTGGGGGATCAACCGACGGTCCGACTGGGAAATGCCCATCTCCCTGGTCACGGGATTGTCCGTAAACAAGGAGGCGACTGAGGGGTTCTTGGGTAGATTGGTCTAGATCTCTGGGCCGGGGGAGAGGGAGAGAAATTCGTCAGCGGGTGCGGCCTCCCTCCTAACGAGGTCTGGTCGCCACCGTTCTATCGTGCGGACATCGTACAATGACATCGTCCGCCTCAGGGAGGTACTGGTCCTGAGAGGGTTCATAGCACCCGTCTTCAGGAGGTAAGTCGAGGGGTGCCTGTAGTGTGTCCCCGGTGGCCCTATAATCGGCGGCCGGGACATCGTCCTGCCGATAGGACAGCGCCCGAGGAGGGAGACCAAGGTCGACCCAGGTAAGTGAGGCCGGGTGCCACATTCGACCATGTAGCTGGTCGTGCTGGGTGTTGGCGTTAAGCCACTGGTCTCTCTCGGGGGCATAGAGCCACCGGTCCCCGGGGAGGTAAACGGGCTGTGGCGGCCCTGGGGAAAAACCATGGTAGGTAGGCCGCACTCAAGGTCTGACCAGCGCGTTGGGCGAATGCGTAGGTCAGACATCCGCCGAGTCGTAGCCACGAGACCCTCTTCTTCTTGTAGGCAGAAAGTCCCCGGGGACCCGGGTAACCTGAATCACTGTTGGGGGGGGGCTTGAGAGGCCGTGGCCTGTCGTCCCGTCCAGGTCCGTGCACTGCACCATACACGTCCTTGGAATGGGCCTGGGAGGGCCATAATGGTATGGAGGAGGATGCGGAAGTCGAGCCCCCAACCCGCGAAAGTGCGGATTGGTCAGGATGCGGTCCCGTGTTCCTCCCCCTGGAGGAATATGTCAGGTTACCCTTGGTCCCGCTGGTAGATCCTCCCCCCGGAGGAGCGGGACCGCGGACGTTGCCCAAATGGGGATCCGAAAGGTCGGTTCCCCAACGTCCAATACCCCTAGGGAAGAAGGTGACGTTCGATCGGGGTAGGTCGACCGTCCTTGTGCATGGGCACGGCCGGGCCCATGGCGCGGCGTGCCCGCACGCCCAGGATTATGGACACCACCGAGGTCGTGCGTCGGGGTGACCATAAGGCTGCTTCCGGAGTCGAAGCGCTCCTCGAGCTCAGGTGTTGGCTGCACCTGTGCCCGGTGGGGCCGAGCGCTATGAGTGCACGTATCAATTTGGGGGGAAAAAGAGATACGTGACTCATCAAGGCGAGTGACGGATGGTGATTCCATCCCAGATCCGTCACCCGTGCTGGTCCGCGGCTCGGCAAGGTGCCCCGGGGGCCGAGATTCGCGTGACTCAGCATGATAGTTAGAAGTCTCCGAGCGAGTCCGTAGGCTAGAGGGCAAGCTGGCCGATGGAGAAGGGGTGGGGGAGGGCGAATTCCGTTGGCTAGTCTTTGCTCGGCCGGGCCCCTTGAGGGGAGCCTTGCCATTAGACTCTCTGGGCAGCACCTTGAGGGGAGCTTTGCCCTTAGACTAGCAGGCAGATCAAATGAAAGGCATTTTGAAATGGTGGCCGCTTGCCTATCAGCCTTGGGACGCCGCGGTCGTGCGTCCGTCGGTTTGGTAGACGAGGAAGATCACGCGTCCCTTCCGCGGAGAAGTCGTCTCTGTCTACCCGAACCGTACGTTCATCAGTGCGAACGGATTGCTCCGAGATGGAATCGACCCGCGGGTTCTCCGGGAAATTGAGCGAACTCCGAGCAGTGGAGTGGCTCGACCCGGCGGTGTCCTTCACCATGTTGGGCACAGGTGGATAGAGCAAACCCGGAACACACGACCGCAAAGAGGAGACAAGGTGGCCGATCGAGAAAATCAATTAATCTCGATCGTCCGTGTGGTGTCGTGCAAAGTGCTCGAGAGATCGACTGAAAACTCGAACTACCCGTACACGCCACCGGTCGTGTGACTGGTATGGCTATTAATAGCAATCTCTACACGTGGAGTATCACTGTGTATAGGTGTGATAGTTCTTGGGCACTAAATCTTAATAAGCAGATCAGTGTCACACACCCTTACTCGAACACGTTCTACCTGTGAAGGGTAAAGAGTACAGGTGTGATAGTTATTGAGCCCTAAACCTTAATAAGCGGAACCAGCACAAAATGCGTGCTGAACCCGAGGCTCGGCAATATGGTGGGGGAACACGACCGGCGAGCGGTGCCGACGATCGCGAGTAACAAAGTCGCGAGAGTGCCGGTAAAAGAGACAAATCTTTAATAAATACGCTCCCGAGAGTGCCGGTAAAAGAGACAAATCTTTTAATAAATACGCTCCCACCAAGAGCCTCACACGGCAAAAATACTCAGGGTCTAGTGCAAGCCGGAACCAGCACAAAATGCGTGCTGAACCCGAGGCTCGGCAATATGGTGGGGGAACACGACCGGCGAGCGGTGCCGACGATCGCGAGTAACAAAGTCGCGGGAGTGCCGGTAAAAGAGACAAATCTTTTAATAAATACGCTCCCGAGAGTGCCGGTAAAAGAGACAAATCTTTTGATAAATACGCTCCCACCAAGAGCCTCACATTTGCAAGCCACAACTGAATCAAGTATAGAACAAAACACAGCAAAGTTAACACAAGGGCAAGTATAGGCGAGACAGAGCACAAGACTTATCTTGCTTTGACGGCAGGCCGAAGATGAATGACTTATAGGAAGTTGACACTGGCTTCTTCCGGGGCCGGAAGTGGGGTGACATCACGTGACTGTCTTATGACTGCATTGGCCACGGAAAAAATTCGGCCTGACAGAGCTGGCTAACTGCCGTTGAATGCTATGGTCTGACATGGTAAAGTATATGACGCCAAAACACTGATACCTGCCTGTGAACTGCCCATGCAGCAGCTGCAGGGAAACACTGATACCTGCCTGTGAACTGCCCATGCTGCAGCTGCAGGGAAACACTGATACCTGCCTGTGAACTGCCCATGCAGCAGCTGCAGGGAAACACTGATACCTGCCTGTGAACTGCCCATGCAGCAGCTGCAGGGAAACACTGATACCTGCCTGTGAACTGCCCATGCAGCGGCTGCAGGGAAACAATGATGGTGGTGGTTGTGTTTTGGGAGCCAGAATGAGCAGAGCAGCAGTGATGGTACTGAGCAGGGACCGAGGGTGAGCACACACACCCCCTTAACTTGCCTCTCCATCCCCCACCCCCTCCATTTGAAAGAAAATCA
The DNA here is from genome assembly GCA_033310375.1 of Conus canariensis. NCBI lineage: Eukaryota > Metazoa > Mollusca > Gastropoda > Neogastropoda > Conidae > Conus > Conus canariensis. Next base: position 22,167,776 of record CM065743.1, read on the forward strand.
TACACCATTTCATCATTCAAATATACCATTGTTTCTGATCTTGTGTTCACAGAGTCACTGATTGTGAGCCCCCCTGCACATCTCCACCCCCCCCCCCCACTTCCCCTCCCCTGTCCCTGCTCCTAAATGTCATTCCCTCTCCACACACACCCTCCCCCCACTTCCCCCAAAACTTTTTCTACTAGATGTGAAAAAAGAAACCCACGTGCAACTCTATGGAAATGTTCCAAACTGGCTTGCCTTCTAAAGCAAGCAGATCACCAGACCGGACAGCCCTACTGGCCAACAGACCAGACAACCCTACTGGCCAACAGACGAACAGACCAGACAGCCCTACTGGCCAACAGATCGACAGAGATGTGGCACTGACCTGTAAGCGACACGGATGCCAGAGATGGTGATGTTGATGGTGGTGCCCTCCTTGACCTCTATGGTCTGGGAGGCCGGCTCAAACTTGTACTCCTTGGTCATGGGCCGCAGAAAGTACTGGCCAGGACTCTGTCAGCATGACTGACTGGTTAAACAGCATGTAGGGGTCTGACATCACATCACAGGACACAATGGTGCAGGTAACTACTATGATAAAAACACTGACATCACAGAACAGGACACAATGGTGCAGGTAACTACTATGATAAAAACACTGACATCACAGAACAGGAGATAATGATGCAGGTAACAACTATGATAAAAACACTGACATCACACAACAGGAGATAATGATGCAGGTAACAAAGGTAACAAAAACATCATCACACAACAGGATATAACGATGCTGGTAAAAATGATAACACAAAAAAATGTCATCACACAAAAGATAATGGTGCAGGCAACACTGACAACAAAAAGCATCATCATCACACAACAGGAGATAACAGTGCAGATAAAAAAGACAACAAAAGCACCATTCTCACATAACAGGAGATAATGACTCAGGTAACATGGGCAACAAAAACACTATCATCACACAACAGGAGATAATATGCTGGTAACAAAGATAACAAAATCACCACCATCACACAACAGAAGATAATAGTGCTGGTAACAAGGATAACAAAAACACCACCATCACACAACAGAAGATAATAGTGCTGGTAACAAAGATAACAAAATCACCACCATCACACAACAGAAGATAATAGTGCTGGTAACAAAGATAACAAAATCACCACCATCACACAACAGAAGATAATAGTGCTGGTAACAAAGATAACAAAATCACCACCATCACACAACAGAAGATAATAGTGCTGGTAATAATGATAACAAAAACACCATCATCACACAACAGGAGATAAAAGTGCTGGTAACAAAGATAACGAAAACACCATCATCACAAAACAGGAGATAATGATGCGGATAACTTCTGCTTTCTTAACACTATGAAGACTCACACTAAAGAACATTCACCTGTTTCTCCATTGCTGTTGGTTGTATGCCAAGGCTTGGATCACTGCAGAGATATTCCCTTTCTGTTCTGCAATGCTGTCAATCCAAATGTTTTCTGTGTTCCCCTCCATCTCTTTGCCTACACAGTTCTCTGGAGGACTGTTTCAGCAAGTCCACTGATCTTGTTACACGACCACACCAACGTAGTTTTCTTTTCATCACTGAATGCTGCTTGATGGATGCACTTGTTCATTTGACATGATGTTTAATGCCTTTGTTACTGATAACATGATCAGTGTACCTCATGTTGTTCATCTGACATGTTTAATGCCTTTGTTACTGATAACATGATCAGTGTACCTTATGTTGTTCATTTGACATCATGTTTAATGCCTTTGTTACTGATAACACGATCAATGTACCTTATGTTATTCATCTGACATTATGTTTAATGCCTTTGTTACTGATAACACGATCAGTGTACCTTATGTTGTTCATCTGACATTATGTTTAATGCCTTTGTTACTGATAACACGATCAGTGTACCTCATGTTCAGTATGATATTATAGCATCTCATTTCCATGGCTGGAAATGAAATAACCATGAGACCTATGATCAGGCTCCTGCAAGCTCTGGTATACTCCATCATCCTGTATGCTTGTGAGACACAGCACTTACAGCAGATCTGATAAGAAGTATGCAAGCTCTGGTATATTCCATCATCCTGTATGCTTGTGAGACGTGGACACTTACAGTAGATCTGATAAGAAGTATGCAAGCTCTGGTATATTCCATCATCCTGCATGCTTGTGAGACATAGCACTTACAGCAGATCTGATAACAAGTATGCAAGCTCTGGTATATTCTATCATCCTGTATGCTTGTGAGACATGGACACTTACAGTAGATCTGACAAGAAGTATGCAAGCTCTGGTATATTCCATCATCCTGTATGCTTGTGAGACATGGACACTTACAGTAGATCTGATAAGAAGTATGCAAGCTCTGGTATATTCCATCATCCTGTATGCTTGCGAGACGTGGACACTCACAGCAGATCTGATACGAAGCATGCAAGCTCTGGTATATTCCATCATCCTGCATGCTTGTGAGACGTGGACACTTACAGCAGATCTGATAAGAAGTATGCAAGCTCTGGTATATTCCATCATCCTGTATGCTTGTGAGACATGGACACTTACAGTGCTTGTGAGACGTAGACACTTACAGTAGATCTGATAAGAAGTATGCAAGCTCTGGTATATTCCATCATCCTGTATGCTTGTGAGACGTGGACACTTACAGTAGATCTGAAAAGAAGTATGCAAGCTCTGGTATATTCCATCATCCTGTATGCTTGTGAGACGTGGACACTTACAGCAGATCTGAAAAGAAGTATGCAAGCTCTGGTATATTCCATCATCCTGTATGCTTGTGAGACGTGGACACTTACAGTAGATCTGATAAGAAGTATGCAAGCTCTGGTATATTCCATCATCCTGCATGCTTGTGAGACGTGGACACTTACAGCAGATCTGATAAGAAGTATGCAAGCTCTGGTATATTCCATCATCCTGCATGCTTGTGAGACGTGGACACTTACAGTAGATCTGATAAGAAGTATGCAAGCTCTGGTATATTCCATCATCCTGCATGCTTGTGAGACATAGACACTTACAGCAGATCTGATAAGAAGTATGCAAGCTCTGGTATATTCCATCATCCTGTATGCTTGTGAGACATAGACACTTACAGCAGATCTGATAAGAAGTATGCAAGCTCTGGTATATTCCATCATCCTGCATGCTTGTGCGACATAGACACTTACAGCAGATCTGATAAGAAGTATGCAAGCTCTGGTATATTCCATCATCCTGCATGCTTGTGAGACGTGGACACTTACAGTAGATCTGATAAGAAGTATGCAAGCTCTGGTATATTCCATCATCCTGCATGCTTGTGAGACGTGGACACTTACAGTAGATCTGATAAGAAGTATGCAAGCTCTGGTATATTCCATCATCCTGCATGCTTGTGAGACGTGGACACTTACAGTAGATCTGATAAGAAGTATGCAAGCTCTGGTATATTCCATCATCCTGCATGCTTGTGAGACGTGGACACTTACAGTAGATCTGATAAGAAGTATGCAAGCTCTGGTATATTCCATCATCCTGCATGCTTGTGAGACGTGGACACTTACAGTAGATCTGATAAGAAGTATGCAAGCTCTGGTATATTCCATCATCCTGTATGCTTGTGAGACGTGGACACTTACAGTAGATCTGATAAGAAGTATGCAAGCTCTGGTATATTCCATCATCCTGTATGCTTGTGAGACGTGGACACTTACAGCAGATCTGATAAGAAGTATGCAAGCTCTGGTATATTCCATCATCCTGCATGCTTGTGAGACATAGACACTTACAGCAAGTATGCAAGCTCTGGTATATTCCATCATCCTGCATGCTTGTGAGATGAGGACACTTACAGTAGATCTGATAAGAAGTATGCAAGCTCTGGCATATTCCATCATCCTGTATGCTTGTGAGACGAGGACACTTACAGTAGATCTGATAAGAAGTATGCAAGCTCTGGTATATTCCATCATCCTGTATGCTTGTGAGACGTGGACACTTACAGCAGATCTGATAAGAAGTATGCAAGCTCTGGTATATTCCATCATCCTGTATGCTTGTGAGACGTGGACACTTACAGTAGATCTGATAAGAAGTATGCAAGCTCTGGTATATTCCATCATCCTGTATGCTTGTGAGACGTGGACACTTACAGTAGATCTGATAAGAAGTATGCAAGCTCTGGTATATTCCATCACCCTGTATGCTTGTGAGACGTGGACACTTACAGTAGATCTGATAAGAAGTATGCAAGCTCTGGTACAGTCCATCATCCTGTATGCTTGTGCGACGTGGACACTTACAGTAGATCTGATAAGAAGTATGCAAGCTCTGGTACAGTCCATCATCCTGTATGCTTGTGCGACGTGGACACTTACAGTAGATCTGATAAGAAGTATGCAAGCTCTGGTACACTCCATCATCCTGTATGCTTGTGCGACGTGGACACTTAAGCTGCTGACACACGAGCCTTTTCGTCCGTACAGTTGAGACGAAACGTTTGAACCTGTGCGGTCCGACCAGCCAGTGTCGAACGGACGGAGTGCTTCACGATAGTTTTAAAACCTTCGAGTTTGATCCCACATGCCGCTTCAAAGGACTGTACAATTGAATACGAAGCTTTTTCTCGAATATTTAGATTCTTATAATTTCTTGAGTTGACATTCCAAAGCACATCATGGCCTTCAATCAAATGTTTGGTCTCCGAATCGGACAGTCTAACCGCCTTGCTGGACGACGCCATTTTTCCTTGTGTCATGGGTGTTGGCTCAATGCTGAGCATTGATTGGTTGGAGGATACTAACTGTTCATTTCGAATAGATCAGGTATATCTCGAACGGTCAGGTTTAACTGGATGCCGAAGTCTGTTTGAGATGTACGTTTACTATGACAGACGCTACGTTTGGGATCGGGTTTGACAGGTACTTCCGAAGCGTACGGGTGGGGAGGCTCGTGTGTCAGCTGCTTTACAGTAGATCTGGTAAGAAGTATCCAAGCCACAGAATGGACTTTACAACCATTTATATGAGCATATCACCACCCTCTGAGCCCTACAGATTTCTGTGATGATTTCAAACAATGACAAAGTCCGGAAAGAAATCCTAATGCAGCAGTTTCTGAACCAGTAACTGTGCTAGACATGTTAAAAACTGGTCCTTTGGTTTCCCTTGCCTTGGGCTATCCAGTGTATGGAGTCCTTTGGTTTCCCTTGCCTTGGGCTATCCAACGTATGCAGTCCTTTGGTTTCCCTTGCCTTGGGCTATCCAACGTATGGAGTTCTTTGGTTTCCCTTGCCTTGGGCTATCCAACATATGCAGTCCTTTGGTTTCCCTTGCCTTGGGCTATCCAACGTATGCAGTCCTTTGGTTTCCCTTGCCTTGGGCTATCCAACGTATGCAGTCCTTTGGTTTCCCTTGCTTTGGGCTATCCAACGTATGCAGTCCTTTGGTTTCCCTTGCCTTGGGCTATCCAGTGTATGGAGTCCTTTGGTTTCCCTTGCCTTGGGCTATCCAGTGTATGGAGTCCTATGGTTTCCCTTGCCTTGGGCTATCCAGTGTATGGAGTCCTTTGGTTTCCCTTGCCTTGGCTATCCAGTGTATGGAGTCCTTTGGTTTCCCTTGCCTTGGGCTATCCAGTGTATGGAGTCCTTTGGTTTCCCTTGTCCTTGGGCTACCCAATGTATGCAGTCCTTTGGTTTCCCTTGCCTTGGGCTATCCAACGTATGGAGTCCTTTGGTTTCCCTTGCCTTGGGCTATCCAGTGTATGGAGTCTTTTGGTTTCCCTTGCCTTGGGCTATCCAACATATGCAGTCCTTTGGTTTCCCTTGCCTTGGGCTATCCAACGTATGCAGTCCTTTGGTTTCCCTTGCCTTGGGCTATCCAGTGTATGGAGTCCTTTGGTTTCCCTTGCCTTGGGCTATCCAGTGTATGGAGTCCTTTGGTTTCCCTTGCCTTGGGGTATCCAACGTATGCAGTCCTTTGGTTTCCCTTGCCTTGGGTATCCAACGTATGCAGTCCTTTGGTTTCCCTTGCCTTGGGCTATCCAACGTATGCAGTCCTTTGGTTTCCCTTGCCTTGGGCTATCCAGTGTATGGAGTCCTTTGGTTTCCCTTGCCTTGGGCTATCCAGTGTATGGAGTCCTTTGGTTTCCCTTGCCTTGGGCTATCCAGTGTATGGAGTCCTTTGGTTTCCCTTGCCTTGGGCTATCCAGTGTATGGAGTCCTTTGGTTTCCCTTGCCTTGGGCTATCCAGTGTATGGAGTCCTTTGGTTTCCCTTGCCTTGGGCTACCCAATGTATGCAGTCCTTTGGTTTCCCTTGCCTTGGGCTATCCAACGTATGGAGTCCTTTGGTTTCCCTTGCCTTGGGCTATCCAGTGTATGGAGTCTTTTGGTTTCCCTTGCCTTGGGCTATCCAACGTATGCAGTCCTTTGGTTTCCCTTGCCTTGGGCTATCCAACGTATGGAGTCCTTTGGTTTCCCTTGCCTTGGGCTATCCAGTGTATGGAGTCCTTTGGTTTCCCTTGCCTTGGGCTATCCAGTGTATGGAGTCCTTTGGTTTCCTTGCCTTGGGCTATCCAGTGTATGGAGTCCTTTGGTTTCCTTGCCTTGGGCTATCCAGTGTATGCAGTCCTTTGGTTTCCCTTGCCTTGGGCTATCCAACGTATGGAGTTCTTTGGTTTCCCTTGCCTTGGGGTATCCAACGTATGCAGTCCTTCGGTTTCCCTTGCTTTGGGCTATCCAGCGTATGGAGTCCTTTGGTTTCCCTTGCCTTGGGCTATCCAGCGTATGGAGTCCTTTGGTTTCCCTTGCCTTGGGCTATCCAGTGTATGGAGTCCTTTGGTTTCCCTTGCCTTGGGCTATCCAGTGTATGGAGTCCTTTGGTTTCCCTTGCCTTGGGCTATCCAGTGTATGGAGTCCTTTGGTTTCCCTTGTCTTGGGCTACCCAATGTATGCAGTCCTTTGGTTTCCCTTGCCTTGGGCTATCCAACGTATGGAGTCCTTTGGTTTCCCTTGCCTTGGGCTATCCAGTGTATGGAGTCTTTTGGTTTCCCTTGCCTTGGGCTATCCAACATATGCAGTCCTTTGGTTTCCCTTGCCTTGGGCTATCCAACGTATGGAGTCCTTTGGTTTCCCTTGCCTTGGGCTATCCAGTGTATGGAGTCCTTTGGTTTCCCTTGCCTTGGGCTATCCAGTGTATGGAGTCCTTTGGTTTCCCTTGCCTTGGGCTATCCAACGTATGCAGTTCTTTGGTTTCCCTTGCCTTGGGCTATCCAGCGTATGGAGTTCTTTGGTTTCCCTTGCCTTGGGCTATCCAGTGTATGGAGTCCTTTGGTTTCCCTTGCCTTGGGCTATCCAGTGTATGGAGTCCTTTGGTTTCCCTTGCCTTGGGCTATCCAGCGTATGCAGTCCTTTGGTTTCCCTTGCCTTGGGCTATCCAGTGTATGGAGTCCTTTGGTTTCCCTTGCCTTGGGCTATCCAACGTATGGAGTTCTTTGGTTTCCCTTGCCTTGGGCTATCCAACGTATGCAGTCCTTCGGTTTCCCTTGCCTTGGGCTATCCAGCGAATGGAGTTCTTTGGTTTCCCTTGCCTTGGGCTATCCAGTGTATGGAGTCCTTTGGTTTCCCTTGCCTTGGGCTATCCAGTGTATGGAGTCCTTTGGTTTCCCTTGCCTTGGGCTATCCAACGTATGGAGTTCTTTGGTTTCCCTTGCCTTGGGCTATCCAGTGTATGGAGTCCTTCGGTTTCCCTTGCCTTGGGGTATCCTGTGTAGAGCTGATATGGGCAGTGAGCTTGGTGGCATGCTACACATGAATGATGAATTCTAACCATCACTATAAACGCAGCTGGATTTTCTCTACTTCTAAAACCTCTTCTACAGAAGGAACACTTTCAGCCATACCTGCAAAGAATGCGGGAATCTGAGAGCACAAATCAAAAAAAAAAAAAAAAAAAAATCAGGTGCAAGAAGAGGGTGGGAGAAAGTGCGATGGGCAGACAGAGGTGAGACGCACGCACCAGACTGGTGAAGACGAGCGTGCCACTGTCTCCGGTGATGTTGTTGCTGCGGTACTGACGCTCTCCGCTCAGCGACAGCAACACACTGGACATGGGCTGCCCGGCCTTGTCCACCACCTGGACATGATAACCATTATTGTAACTATGACAACAGTATGACCCATGAATGTGATAAACACCACTGTAACTATGACAACAGTACAACCCACAGACATAACCACCATTGTAACTACTACAGCAGTATGACCCATAAATATGATAAACAACATATTGTAACTATGACAACAGTACAACCCACAGACATAACCACCATTGTAACTATGACAACAGTACAACCCACAGACATAACCACCATTGTAACTACTACAGCAGTATGACCCATGAATATGATAAACAACATTTAACTATGACAACAGTACAGCCCATAGATATAACCACCATTGTAACTATAACAACAGTAAACCCACAAACATAACCACCATTGTAACTACTACAATAGTACGACCCATGAATATGATAACCAACATTGTAATTATAACAACAGTGCAACCCACAAACATAACCACAACAGTAATGATGACAACAGAATGACCAATGAACATGATAACCACCACTGTAACGACAACAGTACGACCAGTAAACATGATGACCACATTGTAACAATGACAACAGTATGATCCACAAACATGATAACCACCATCGTAACAACAACAGTACTACCAATGAACATGATAACCACTACTGTAACAACAACAACAGTACTGTCCATGAACATGATAACCACACTGTAACAACAACAGTGCTGTCCATGAACATGATAACCACATCGTAACAACAACAACAGTACGACCCATGAAATTGAAAACCACATTGTAACAACAACAACAGTATGACCCATGAACATGAAAACCACATTGTAAAACAACAACAACAACAAAGTATGACCCATGAACATGAAAAACCACTATGTAACAACAACAGTACGACCCATGAACATGAAAACCACATTGTAAAAACAACAAAAACAACAACAACAGTATGACCCATGAACATGAAAACCACATTGTAAAAACAACAACAACAGTATGACCCATGAACATGAAAACCACTATGTAACAACAACAGTACGACCCATGAACATGAAAACTACAATGTAACAATAAAAACAACAGTACTACCCATGAACATGAAAACCACTATGTAACAACAACAACAGTACTACCCATAAACATGAAAAACACATTGTAAAAACAACAACAACAACAGTATGACCCATGAACATGAAAACCACATTGTAACAACAACAGTACGACCCATGAACATGAAAACCACTATGTAACAACAACAACAACAGTACAACCCATGAACATGAAAACCACAATGTAACAACAACAACAGTACGACCCATGAACACCAAAACCACAATGTAACAACAACAACAGAACTACCTATGAACATGAAAACCACTATGTAACAACAACAGTATGACCCATGAACATGAAAACCACATTGTAACAACAACAGTATGACCCATGAACATGAAAAACACATTGTAACAACAACAGTATGATCCATGAACATGAAAACCACTATGTAACAACAACAGTATGACCCATGAACATGAAAACCACATTGTAACAACAACAGTATGATCCATGAACATGAAAAACACATTGTAACAACAACAGTATGACCCATGAACATGAAAACCACTATGTAACAACAACAGTACAACCCATGAACATGAAAACCACAATGTAGCAATAAAAACAACAATACAACCCATGAACATGAAAACCACTATGTAACAATCACAGTACGACCCATGAACATGAAAGCCACTATGAAAAACAACAACAACAATACTACCCATGAACATGAAAACCACTATGTAACAACAACAACAGTACTACCCATGAACATGAAAACCACAATGTAACAACAACAACAGTACTACCCATGAACAGGAAAACCACTACGTAACAACAACAACAGTACAACCCATGAACATGAAAACCACTATGTAACAGGAACAACAGTACTACCCATGAACATGAAAACCACAATGTAACAACAAGAACAGTACAACCCTGAACATGATACCCTCACCAACAACAACAGTATGAACATAATAATCACCATTGTAACAACAACAGTACTATCCATGAACATGAAAACCACATTGTAACAACAACAGTATGACCCATGAACATGGTAACCACAATGTAACAACAACAACAGTATTACCCATGAACATGATAATGACTATTGTAACAACAGTACAACCCATGAACATGAAAACCACATTGTAACAACAACAACAGTACAACCCTGTGATAATTCTTGCACACAAATGTGCGTCACTGACGTATAAATTTCCTGTCTGACGCACTGGAATTCAGTCCAGTGCGTCACTAAAATGTACCAAAATTTACCGTGACGCAATGATTTTCTCCTGTACGCATGGCAACTCCGAGCAGCGCATCACAAAAAAGCACTTTCGTCCGATCTGCCTCAATCACAGTCGCTAAAAAAGTAATCTGACTTGACATTTTAGAATGTTCTGAATCGATGAACAACTTCTGCTTGAGAACTCTTCTCTGTTGAAAACCAACAAGAGTCATCAAATTAGACAACCAAGTCTATGATTGGACCACAAGATCAAGTGATTCGGCCAAGCGCAAACAGCATGGAAAATCGTATGTAATTTGACTTTTCAGAGATAAAACTGACAGTTGTCTGTGGGTTGCGGGTGATAATCCAGCGAATGGAACGAAAGTCAAACGATCTATACAACATGACCAGTTCGGACAGTTAAAATGGCTCCATTATGGACATAGGAATGTGTTGCGTACAGTCCAACAGTGGCCAACCTACATAGTTTTGTGAAAGGTTCCACGAATATTCATCACTCGCCTCTTGTCTGTCAGCGGGCTCCCGATGATCATTGCAAGGCTACTGGAATATAGTCAAATAATAATATGTTTCAGTACTGACGGAATTGGCTCACGTTGTGTAAATTCTGTGATGATAATCATGGGGGATATCCCGAACATCAAGTTTCACTGTTAAAATCCTGATAGTGTGGGTGTTCACACTTATTCACTTTAGTTAACACTTTACTAACATTCAAACACGAATCTAAATGAATAATGTTTAACATAATCTGGAGTGTTTTATTAACTCTGTTGATAGCACTTATTCCTTTCTAATTCTTTCTGTGTGTATTTATGCATGAGAGACAGTCAGAAAACGCTCTGTGTGTGTGTGTGTGTGTGTGTGTGTGTGTGTGTGATTTTCAGTACATTTACAAGCAGTTATAAAGTGTAACCCCCTAAATATTTTTGTGACCCCCTAAAAACATGGAAACGAGTTTTTCACCCTGAGTCTGACCACCTAATTTTTAGCAAATAATCATCACTGGTACAACCCATGAACATGATAACCACATTGTAACAACAACAACAGTACTATCCATGAACATGAAAACAACATTGTAACAACAATAGTGTGACCCATGAGCATAACCACAATGTAACAACAGTACTACCCATGAACATGATAACGACCATTGTAACAACAACAACGGTACAACCCATGAACATGAAAACCACATTGTAACAACAACAGTACAACCCATTAACATGATAACCACATTGTATCAACAACAGTACTACCCATGAACATGAGAACGACCACTGCAACAACCACAGTATGATCCATGAACATGAAAACCACAATGTCAACAATAACAGTTCTACCCATGAACATGATAATCACATTGTAACAACAGTACGACTCATGAATATGATAACCACATTGTAACAACAACAACAGTACTAATTATAAACATGATAACCACATTGTGACCACAACAACTGTACTACTCATGAACATGATAACGACCATTGTAACTTTGACAAGTGAGTGCTGTATCTAGAATCTTTTTATGTAAAATGGAGTACAAAAATCCAAGTGTGCAGGTGAATACGTCTCATCTGACTACCCATGAACATGATAACGACCATTGTAACTTTGACAAGTGAGTGCTGTATCTAGAATCTTTTTATGTAAAATGGAGTACAAAAATCCAAGTGTGCAGGTGAATACGTCTCATCTGACTACCCATGAACATGATAACGACCATTGTAACTTTGACAAGTGAGTGCTGTATCTAGAATCTTTTTATGTAAAATGGAGTACAAAAATCCAGGTGTGCAGGTGAATACATCTCATTTTGACTACCCATGAACATGATAACGACCACTGTAACTTTGACAAGTGAGTGCTGTATCTAGAATCTTTTTATGTAAAATGGAGTACAGAAATCCAAGTGTGCAGGTGAATACGTCTCATCTGATCACATGAACACAGAGTTCTCTTCAGGAGCCCACCTGCACAGAGATCTCTCCCAGTTTGAAGGCACGGAACACGTCAGCCTTGCTGGCATCTGGTGTGATGATGTATCCGGTTTTCTCTGCCCCCACGTTGTACTTGACATCGCCATGCAGTGGCCCCACCCTGTCAATGACACTTCATTAGTAACAAGAGAACTGGTGCAGCCTCTAGTATACTAGAGTTCCCTCACTAGTAGCAAGAGAACTGGTGCAGCCTCTGGTATACCAGAGTTCCCTCACTAGTAGCAAGAGAACTGGTGCAGCCTCTAGTATACCAGAGTTCCCTCACTAGTAGCAAGAGAACTGGTGCAGCCTTTAGTATACCAGATTTCTTTCACTAGTAGCAAGAGAACTGGTGCAGCCTTAAGTATACCAGAGTTCCCTCACTAGTAGCAAGAGAACTGGTGCAGCCTCTAGTATACCAGATTTCTTTCACTAGTAGCAAGAGAACTGGTGCAGCCTCTAGTATACCAGAGTTCCTTTATTAGTAGCAAGAGAACTGGTGCAGCCTCTAGTATACCAGATTTCTTTCACTAGTAGCAAGAGAACTGGTGCAGCCTCTAGTATACCAGAGTTCCTTCATTAGTAACAAGAGAACTAGTGCAGCCTTAAGTATACCAGAGCTCCTCCACTAGTAGCAAGAGAACTGGTGCAGCCTCTAGTATTATTACCTGAGTTCCCTCACTAGTAGCAAGAGAACTGGTGCAGCCTTAAGTATACCAGAGTTCCTCCATTAGTAGCAAGAGAACTGGTGCAGCCTTAAGTATACCAGAGTTCCTCACTAGTAGCAAGAGAACTGGTGCAGCCTCTAGTATACCAGAGTTCCTCCACTAGTAGCAAGAGAACTGGTGCAGCCTTAAGTATACCAGAGCTCCTCCACTAGTAGCAAGAGAACTGGTGCAGCCTCTAGTATTATTACCTGAGTTCCTTCATTAGTAACAAGAGAACTGGTGCAGCCTCATCTATACCAGAGTTCCTCCACAAGTAGCAAGAGAACTGGTGCAGCCTCTAGTACACCAGATTTCTTTCACTAGTAGCAAGAGAACTGGTACAGCCTCATGTAAACCAGAGTTCCTTCATTAGTAGCAAGAGAACTTGTGCAGCCTCAAGTATTATTACCAGAGTTCCTTCACTAGTAACAAGAGAACTGGTGCAGCCTCTAGTATACCAGAGTTCCTTCACTAGTAACAAGAGAACTGGTGCAGCCTCTAGTATACTAGAGTTCCTTCACTAGTAGCAAGAGAACTGGTACAGCCTCAATTATTATTACCTGAGTTCCTTCACTAGTAGCAAGAGAACTGGTACAGCCTCAAGTGTACAAGAGTTCCCCGTGCTTGCCCTAAAGTTTATATATCATGACAGATTGAGAGAATTTTCCTGACATCTGGTGCATTTTAGAAGTTACAATTTACCACTAAAATCTGGAAATTGAAGACTGACAGTTTTCAGAGTTTCGGTGGCAAATCTAGTCTTGTTATTCTAGTTTTATAACAGCAATAAAATGGGTATGTCACACAACACACACACACACACACACACACACACACACAATGCTGATAGCTCTGGGTCAGTCTCAAAGTATGCAGGGGATACAGTCCTGAACAGTGGAGGAGTGAACTGAGCTGGCAGGAGGAAGGGGACGGTACTGAGCAGAACTGTGTGAACAAAACAACACCACAATACATAAATACAGCAGAAGAAGTGAACAAAAGCTGACACTTCTGACATAGCAAACATTGTAAACAGCTGCCATGTGTATGGGTGTCTTCTTCACATTATATGATTTATACAATAATGTAGTCACAACTGCGCTATCCCTGTAGCCAACCATGCAAAGAAAATCGGTCAGTTCAGTGGAAGACTTTTCCCTCTCACCCTCAGCGTAGACAGTCTTCCCCTAAACTATTCCTATCCCCAACCCTCTCCCTTTGTAAACAAAAAGAAGTCTGCTCTTTCTTGAACCCTTGGCTGCACGACAAACAGAGGGCTCTGGATTCGGGATCAAGCGCTAAGTGCCATCAGGACTTCAGTTCTACTTTTCCGGAAACAAAAAAAAAAGAATAGCACAAAGAAACTCTTAAGTGTCAGCAATGTGTGTGAATGCTCCACTGCACAGCCACTTATCAATCAAACTTTGGCTGGTTACAAGGGTTTAAATCTGGCTGCAACCTTTTTCTCTGAGCTAGCCTGGTTGGTTGGCTACTTTCATCATGCCTGAGCACATCTTTCCTACATGTAGGGAGAGTTGTGGTAGATGGTGTGTGGGGGGGGGGGGGGGGGGGGGGGGGGGAGGGAGGGAACATACTTATCTTGGCACAAGCATGAAACAGTCATGGACGAACAAAAGTCAATTTCCACATCAGGATAACACCCATCACTTTTCAACATGACATTGCCCACTCCATCCGACTCTCATCACATGCTGCACACACCTGTACTTTCCACTGGCGTCAGTTGTCAGAATGACAGGCTCCATAGAACCATCTTCAGCAGTCACAGTGATGGTCACGCCCTCTAGTGGAGGCTGAACTTCGCCTACGATGAACACGCCTTTCCGTCCCACAAAACTGGCCACCTCTCCTGGGCATGAGTCTGGCAGAAAAAACACACACTAAACTCAAGTGCCTTCGATTTTTTGTACTGTAATTATATCTTCACTTATTTCTGATTCTGCAGAAGCACATGAAACAAAATAGCCAATGATTATATTCACTCAAACACTACATTCACAATACAAGTCAAACATCAAGCAGCTTTTTAAAAGAAAAAAAGTACATGAACAATATAAAAGCACACACACACACACACACACACACACACACACACACACACACACACACACACAAAATAAAGCTTACACTGGATTTGCAGGAGCAAAGTACATAATACCTGTTCACTGTTACAAAAGAACTAAAGGGAGATGGGAGAGTGGTGGGGAACACAAGAAAAAGGGAGATGGGAGGGGAGTTCATACACACACACTTAATTTATTATGAATATCTTGTAAACAAGAATGACTTGGTGACATATGTTGCAACATCAACTGAAATCACCAACAGTCATGTTCCATACCAAGCCTTACCTGTGTGACCACAAGGAGAAGTTAACACATTACTGTTAGATAGCAATATGCTATAAAAGGCATGAGTTCTACACTTCTGCACAGAAAGCTGCTTGATTTATTTAAATTCTCTTTTTTTCTCTCTGATTTTTTAAGACTGAGTCAGTGCGGGAATCCTGGATCAGTGATGACACATGGGAATTGATAGCAGAGAGGAAAGAACTCCACCAGAAGAGACGCAACTGCTCCTCAGACCAAGCAGTGTACGACCAGGAATACATCGAGAAGGACAGGCAGGTGAAGCAAAATGCCCAGAAAGATAAAAGGGATTGGCTGAATAAGCAAGCAGAAGATGCCGAAGAGGCTGCCAAGTGCAACGACATGAGAGCTGTCTACCAGATCGCAAAGAAGATAACTGGTACTGTGAGGACTGGCTCTGGACCCGTGAAGGCAAAAGACGGCACACTTCTGTCAAGAGGCGAGGAAAAGCTTGCAAGATAGGCCGAGCACTTCAAAGAAGTTCTAAACAGACCTGAGCCACCAAAACCAGCTGAGGCGGATGACCCATCCCTCCTGCTCCCGATCAACACCGATGACTTCACTGAAGAGGAGATCAGAACAGCCATCAAGACATTAAAGAACGATGTTCCCTGGGTTCGATGGAATAACAGCTGAAATGCTTAAAGGTGGTGGTGACTGCATCGTCTCTTGGATGTGCAGTCTCTGCAACCAGGCTTGGAACTCCGGTATCGTCCCAGAGGACTGGAAGAATGGCGAAGTCGTCTGTATTCCAAAAAAAGGCAACCTCTCTCAGAGTGCGACAACTGGAGAGGAGTTACTCTACTGTCAATACCAGGGAAAGTGTACTGTCAGGTCATCATCAACCGACTGTGCGACGTAGTGGACAATGAGCTCAGGGAACAACAAGCAGGCTTCCACCCGAAACGATCTTCTGTGGAACAGATCTTCACACTAAGACAGATCATCGAGAAGTGTGGAGAGCACCAAGTACCCCTGGCCATCAGCTTCATTGACTTCTCCAAAGCATCTGACGGTGTCCACAGACCATCATTGTGGAAAATCATGAAAACCTACGGCATCCCAGAGAAAGCTGTGTCGGCCATAAAGCAGATTTACATAAACTCCAAGTGCAGAGTCAGAACGGAAGATGGCTACAGTGACTGGTTTGAAGTTGTCACCGGAGATAGGCAAGGTTGTATCCTCGGTCTCCTCTTTGCACTTGCCATTGACTGGGTTCTGAAACACGCAACCCAAGGAAAGGGAATCAAGTGGTCAGAAGGAAACAGCCTCTCAGATCTGGATTTTGCCAATGACATTGCCGCTCTTGTAAGCACCATTCAAGATCTGCAGGTGCTTGTATACAATATCAGCAAGTTTGCAGGCAACATTGGCCTCATTATCAGTGCCAAAAAGACTAAAAACATGCTTACCGGTAAACACCAAAGGCCAACAGACGTTCTCATTGACCAAAAACAAGTGGAAGAAGTAGAGAACTTCACATACCTAGGCAGCTCTATCAACAACGCCAATGATCTCGACCATGAACTGAAGTGTCGTATTGGGAAGGCAGCATCAGCATTCAATCAGCTGAACAAAATATGGAACAGCCAAAAATTCTCCCTTGGAATCAAACTGAAATTTTATAACTCCAGTGTGATTTCAACGCTGTTATATGGCTGTGAAACCTGGCAACTGAAGACCACTCAGGAGAAGAAACTCGATGCCTTTGATACAAAGTGCCTATGTAAGATCTTGGGCATCAAATGGTCAGACTTTTTACCAAATGAAGACGTCAGGGAGAGGTACAAACAGCTCCCTGTGTCAACCATCATCTGCAGACGGCGCCTCCACTGGCTGGGTCATGTCTTAAGGTTACCCTCTTCAAGACCTGCAAACCAGGCCATTAAATGGACCCCAGCAGGCCAGAGAAAAAGAAGACAACCCAGGATGAGCTGGTGACAGACAGTGGAGAGAACCTCAGTGTGGATACAAATCACACTGAACAAATCACGATCCATTTTAATCGGGTTTTGCTATCGGAACCCAGCAGAAAGAGTCAGCTGGACTGATAAATTTGTTACTATGATGGACGCAGTTTCATTAGAATGTAAAGAGATTGTTTTACTCGGTGACTTCAATGTAGATCTTTTGAAATCAAACAGCCAATGGAACCAAACGATAAGTGTGTTGAATTTACATCAGATTATCAAAACACCCACCAGAGTCACACCAACTTCAAAGACAATCATTGACCATATCTATGTCTCAAATGAAAATAACATACTAGAAGCTTGTGTACCAGTCTTCTCTTCTAGTGATCATTACCCAGTGTGTGTTACATGGTCTAAACATGGAGTGAAAATCCCAAAACCAGGCCACAAAACCATAACCTATCGTTGCTTCTCAAAATTTAACGAACAAAACTTTTTGCTTGATTTAATGAACTCAGAACTTAATACAGTATACAATATTGCTGATCCAGATTCAGCGATTGACTTTTGGATCGAAATTTTTACAGAAGTCTATAACAGACATGCTCCGTTAAAAACAATCAGAGTAAAGCATATTCCCAAACCACCGTGGTACACGAAAGAATTACAGGAGGCATGCTACCTTAGAGACCTTTTGAAAGAACATGGCTATGAAGAAGAATCAAGATCACTAAGAAATGCAATAAACTCTCAGAAGCGCAGGGAAAAAACAAAATACTATCGCGAGTTATTAACTTCCAAACAAAATCCAAAACTGGTTTGGCAAGCAATAAACCAGCTTAGCAATAACAGTTCTTCTTCAAAATCAACTGTTATCAAAGGTATTTCTGCTGAACAACTTAACACTCACTTCTCTACCATTCCAGATACAGTTGTTACTACTGATCATTCAAGCTCTAATGAACTTAAAGAACTCCATCAATTTTGTCACGACAAAAAAATCACGTCTGAACTACACATTCCACTCATAACTGTGCACGAGGTGTATCAGTACCTACTTCATCTCAAACAGTCAGGAACACGTGGACTTGATGGCATAGATGGCAAAATTCTGAAACTCTCGGCTCCAGTTATAACTGACACGTTAACGTATATCTTTAATCTGTGCATAGATAAAAGCTATTTTCCTAATGCGTTCAAAAAAGCAAAAGTTATACCCATTCATAAATCTGGTGATAATACTGATCCTTCAAACTACAGACCAATATCAATCTTATCTATCCTTTCGAAACCTCTAGAAAAGCATTTAAATAAACACATCCTTCATCACTTCAACAAGTACGATTTGCTCCATCCCGGACAGTCTGGTTTCAGACAGAAACATTCCTGCCATTCTGCATTAATCAATCTTGTAGATGTGTGGCTTAATAATATTAATAACAACAGATATTGTGGTGTCTTATTCGTTGATTTTAAAAAAGCATTCGATGTCATTGACCACAATCTCCTTATTCGAAAACTGGAGGTATACGGTCTTTCAAAATCCGCCCTTATCCTTCTAAAATCATACATCACAAAACGACAACAATGCGTCTTATCGGGGACGACTGTCTCTTCTATAACAACTCTTAAGTATGGCGTTCCACAAGGCTCCATTTTAGGCCCGCTACTCTTCTCAATCTACATTAATGACCTACCCCTATATGTGAGATCTGCGTGCGACCTCTTTGCAGATGACACCACAATTCACACCAGCCATAATGATCCTTCCAGTCTTTCAAAACATTTGCAAGAGAGTACCAATGACCTTGTAAAATGGACCGAACTAAATCACATGTCACTTCACCCTCAAAAAACAAAACTGATGTACATTACAACTAGGCAAAAAAGACAAAAGCTCACCAATGATTTCCCTCCTATACACCTCAATAATGTACTTGTGGAACAAGTCACTCATCATAAAGTATTAGGACTAATAATTGACAATAGTCTCAGCTGGAATCCCCACATAACGTTACTATGCAAAAAGCTCTCCCAGAAAGTCTATCAGCTCACCAAAATCAAACACTTTCTTGACCTTCATTCACGAAAACTTTTTTTCCATGCTCATATTCAGTCTTATGTTGATTATGCATCGACTATATGGGATTCTGCAAGTGCAAACACACTAAAACCATTGTTCAGCCTACATAAACGAGCGCTCAAATTAATCCTTCTGAAGAAAACTAGCCTCGAAAGCTCTGATTATAAACATCTTCACATTCTTCCATTCAGCCAGAGACTCAAATACAACAAAGGGCTAATGATGCACAAGATTCTGACCGGGAATGCCCCAACAACTTTAATGAGACGATTCTCAAAAGTCTCGTCGAGAAACTCCCACAAACTCCATATCCCAATCCCCAGAATTGACCTATTTAAATCAAGTCTAACGTACTCGGGAACCTCTTTGTGGAACTCCCTTCCAGAATCCATCAAACAAATCCATTGTACCACAACTTTCAAAAACACTTACCTTACCCATCTTCTGCGGTAAAAAAACAAACACAAAAAACCAAAAAAAAAACCATAAGTAATACCAACAAGTGATCTCAAAAGCATAAATCATCCCCTTTTCATGTACTTAACCAATTTGTCTTTTCTATTTTTTTTTTCTTCTTTTTATCATGTATCAAGTATTTTTATATATATGTATACGTGTATGTATGTGTATGTGTATGTATATATATGTTTATATATGTATATATGTATACATACATATATATATATATCACCAATGTGAGTGTGTGTATGTATGTAGTATGTTTGTATGTATGTATGTATGTGTGTGTATGTGTGTATATGTATGTGTACGTGTGCGCATGTATATGTATGTGCGTGTGTATGTGTGTGTGTATGTGTGTATATGTATATATATATATATATATATATATATATATATATATATATATATGTATATGCATGTATGTGTATGTGTGTGTGGGTATATATATGTGTGCATATGGATATAATCTTATGAAAAATGATTATATGTTGTGCCCTTTTTTCACTCTCTCTCTCTCTCTCTCTCTCTCTCTCTCTCTCACTGTCTGTCTGTCTCTCTCTCTCTCTCTCTCTCTCTCTCTCTTTCTCTCTCTGTCTGTGCGTGCGTGCATGTGTATGTTCCGAATTCCGTACATACTTTGTCATATTCTTTTTTACTGTCTGATTTTATACATGCTAATTGTTGTACGTTTTAGTACATTTCCATTCCAAATCGTTACATTTCATGCTGTTCCCCCTCTCCCTTCCATCCTCTCTCTCTCTCTCTCTCTCTCTCTCTCTCTCTCTTTTTTTTTTTTTTTCTTTTTTTCTCCTCCCCCCCCCCCTCCCCCAATTTCATCTCACTTTGCTTAATACCTTCTACGTATTTTCATGCCTTGCGAAAAATGATTACATATTGTGCCTTGCTCTGCCTCTCTCTCTCTCTCTCTCTCTCTCTCTCCCTCTCTCTCTCTCTCCCTCTCTCCTCTCTCTCTCTCTCTCTCTCTCTCTCTCTCTCTCTCTCTCTCTCTCTCTCTCTGCGTGCGAGCGTGCGTGTACGTGTGTGTTCAAAAATATGTACGCACTTTGTCATATTCACTTCACTGTCTGTTTTCATACATGCCAATCTTGTACGTTGTAGTACATTTACATATGTTCCCCCAGCCCACCTCACTCCCTACCCCCACTCTCCCCTTCCTCTTCATTATTGTTATTCTCATTTTTATTTTTATTTTTATTTTATTCTCTTATTATTATTATTTTGTTTGTTTTGTTTATTATTCTTATTTTTTGTTTTGTTTTCATTTCTCTTCTATTTTCATTTGATGTTCCCCTATGATTACATGACCGCTTTGCTTGCTTCTTTGCTTTCTTACATTAATTGATTTCACTGCATGTTGTAGTCCCTACTCAGGGCGAGGACTGGATGTAAAAAAGCACGTCAGTGCTTATCTATTATCCTCGTAAATAAAGAATTTTGTCTTGTCTTGTCTTGTCAGACTTGTTGATAGAGGATGGAGTGGCACTACCTGACTGGCTGGGGACCGTGCACAGTGGAGTGCCTTGACTGCCTCATGCATCACAAGACGCGGAAGCATCTAAGTCTAAGTAAGCAAGTGTATTAAGAACTGCAAAATTTTGTTTGATTTCTATTTCAACTCTTCAGATATCATTGCAGGGCTTCAAGTATCTAACAGAGCAAAATCTGGAGTTCTGGACTGCCTATGTTCCTGCAGCGAACTGAGCTGGAATCCAATACACTTACACTACTGAAATCTATGGACTTTTCAAGAACCTTGTATGGACCTGACAAGCTTAAACGCAGACAAAGTGCAACCTCAAAAAGAAGTTTTACTGCTAAATGTTGTTTTAGGATTTACTTGCACACACAATACCTGTTCACTGTTTTGAAAGAACTAAAGGGAGATGGGGGAGTGGTGGGGAACACAAACAAATGCCTTTCCAAACAAACAAATGCCTTTCCAAACAAACAAATGCCTTTCCAAACAAACAAATGCCTTTCCAAACAGCCTTTCCAAACAAACAAATGCCTTTCCAAACAAACAAATGCCTTTCCAAACAAACAAATGCCTTTCCAAACAAACAAATGCCTTTTCTCCATTTGACATGGAACACACTACACATCTGGAATAGGAAATTTTTATTCTAAAATTACGTTTAATCTAACATACTTACCGTGGCTCACTAATGCAATAAGCGGCAGCAATTTGCTATCCCTGCCTCATATACAATAAAGTCCGTACGGACAACAAAACCCCTGAAAGGGCCTCGTGCCTTGCGCATGCTCAGATCAATCCTCTTTTCGAGGTATATTAAACCTTGACTGAGAACTCCTAATGGAACCAGGAAGGCGGGGAGGTAGGGAGGGTCTCTGCGTGAGCCACGGTAAGTATGTTAGATTAAACGTAATTTTAGAATAAAAATTTCCTTTTAATTACACATACTATACCGTGGCTCACTAATGCAGAGTCGCACTACCTGGAAGGAGGGCTCACCTGGTTACCGTCTGGAGGAGCGAGAAGAGCCGGAGCGTGTGGAAGAGCCAGAGCGTGTGGCGGAGATGGAGTGTTGAGCCACCACAGCTGATGCGATGCCCCTAGACCCATCATCGCGCAGACGAGAAACGTCGCGCAGATAGAAATGGATGAAGGTGCCAGGAGAACGCCAATATGCAGCATCTAACACACTCTGAATGCTGGCATTATGAGCTACTGCCAGCGAAGACGCCCATGCCCTAATCTCATGAGGTCTTGGTGAGAAAACAGCCAAATCCCCTTCAGGTCTCGCGTACGCAGCTTTAATCACTTCTCTCAGCCATCGAGAGATTGAAGAGCATCTGATGTCCTCCTTATAACCTTCGTTGTAAGAGAGAGACAGGTGGCGCTGCTTGGAGCGAGAAGATTTTGTGCGTTTCCTATACTCCCGCAGAGCGCGCACCGGACAGAGAGTGCGGTCTTCATCGTCCGGGGCGAGAATAGAAGTGAGAGGAAGAATGGAGATAGTCGGGGATGGAGAACCTGGCAACTGGTTCTTCGCTAAAAATTCAGGAGGAGGCGAAGAGACATCGAGCCATCCGGTTCGGAGGCGACGTCCCCGGGCAGGCCACTAAGGGCGTGGACTTCACTGCAGCGCCTCCCTGAGGCCAGGGAAATGAGAAAGGCTGTTTTGAAGGAAAGAAACTTCAGAGAACACTCCCGGATGGGCTCGTAAGGGGGGAGCCTGGAGAGCGGGATGCTAACTCTACTCAACCTAAGGAATACATAAGTAGCCTCCCCAGGCCTACACGAAATTCACTCACTCCCTTTAACATAAACCAGTTTTCTCCCCTTTCCATACTGCACAGAGGTGGGAGGGTGTCCTTGCGTTTGGACAGACAACTATGTCATAAAACTGCTTATAGTAGTAAAATTCCTTTTCTTCATACCTGTCCAAACAAATATCAGAATATCGAAAAGGATGATGGGATATCTCACCTAAAAGTCAGACCAATGTTCTGACTCAAACTCAAAATGCACAAGGATGACCTCAACTCACCCCAGAGCTCAGCACCAGCTCAAAAATGCCTTAATTCTTAAAAATTCCTGAAGGTTTAATGGATTGTCCCCACTCTCCTTTATGCAACAACTGACATAAGATGAAAACGCGAAAGAAAATGAGTCAGTATCAACCCATGCAGATCAGCCTCACAGGACAGTGTTCAGGGCTGGTTCAACATGCCACACAATTTTTGGCTCTCATCTTATCGACATGACAGTCTGCCAGTTTTTCTGGGGGCAAGGATCGACGCTTCCTCACCGTTCAGCCTACAGTCACAGGTCCAGCTCAGAATTTTCTCTGGCTAGACTAGTGGTCAACAATGCATGGTCTGCTGTGACTACTACTCTTGCAATTTCTTATTTGGCGTCATATACTGTACCATGTCAGACCATAGCATTCACGGCAGTTAGTCAGCTCTGTCAGGCCGAAGATTTTGTGTGGCTAATGCAGTACTAAGACAGTCACGTGACGCCCACCCTACTTCCGCCGAAGGAAGAAGCCGGTGTAAACTTCCTGTACCTCATTCTCTCTCGGCCTGCCGTCCAAGCAAGATAAGTCTTGTGCTCTGTCTCGCCTTTCTTTGCCGTTGTGTTAAGATAGCCTTGTGTTTGCTCCTTGCTTGTTTTGTTGTGGCTTGCGCGCTGAACCCTTGTACCCTTGCCGGTGAGGCTTTGGTTTGGTGTGCTTTATTGATTTTACTGATTTTATCATACACGCTTCTCGCGTTTGTGTTTTCACTGTACTCGATGCCCTCAGGAAACCTCCTTTCGAGCCTATCTCCTCCCTCCCCTTCGACCTTCTTTCTATGAAGACCACCTTTCTCCTCGCTTTGGCCTCGGCCAGAAGGCGGAGTGAGATCCACGCTCTCAGCGGGGACCCCAGAGACATTGCCTTCCACACGGACGGCTCTGTCTCCCTTAAGTTCCTTCCCGAATTCCTGGCTAAAAACCAGGAACCCGGTAGCCCCTCCCCCTACCTCGTCATCCGCCCATTGGCGGATATCCTAGGTGGAGAGAGCAGTGGTGACAGGACTCTGTGTTCTTCCAGGTGTCTAAGACACTACTGGGAACGTTCACGCCCAAGGCGCGCTTCTCAGAGACGTCTCTTTATTTCCATCAACCCCAAGAATAAGAAAGACATCTCAGCTGGCACTATCTCTAGGTGGCTGTCCAAGACGGTCAAATCGGCCTATGCCCAGACGTCCAAGGTCCTCCCCGTCTTGTCCCCCCGGGCCCATGAGGTCAGAGCACTGGCCGCTTCTGCAGCTTTCCAGCACTCTGTCCCCCTGCGCCATCTCCTGGAAGCAGCCTACTGGCGTTCGGAGAATCCCTTTATAAACTTTTATTTAAGGGACATCCGCATGACCAGGGCTGACGGTTCTGAAGGGATATCCTTTGTGGCGGCTAATGCAGCCATATCGGTTAACCCCAAGAACCACTAGGGCACTCGCCCTCCTCCTTTTACGATAAATTCTGCTATGGTCTGACATGGTACAGTATATGACGCCAAAATGGGGAGTTTGTATTATACTCCCTGTTTGGCTAGTATACTAACCATGTCAGACTCTAATGCCCGCCCTACCTTCCCCACTAGCGCCAAGGTCCTTGGGGTTACCTGGCGTGCAGGCCTCGACGAATGAGGTACAGGAAGTTTACACCGGCTTCTTCCTTCGGCGGAAGTAGGGTGGGCGTCACGTGACTGTCTTAGTACTGCATTAGCCACACAAAATCTTCGGCCTGACAGAGCTGACTAACTGCCGTGAATGCTATGGTCTGACATGGTAAGTATACTAGCCAAACAGGGAGTATAATACAAACTCCCCATTTTTGATTCATCCACCCACTTCGCCCTGCTAGTTCAAGTTTAACTCTCTTATTTATTTTTCTTGTAGAGTCTTGTACTATAATTCTATTTCTCGTCTGCAAGCATCTGTGCAGGTGTTGCAGTATCATGGCGCTTTTTGTTAAGCCTTTCTTGACTCCCACTTCACTTGTTCTGGCAATTCGCACGTGAGTGCTGTGTATCCGGAAAACATACCAATCATTACAGGTTGAACATGGTCATCTGGACATGCATAATTTGCTCTTGCGCCTCCATCTCAGGTTAAATTTCCCAGCCTCTTTGTTCTCGAGACTCGTATGGGATCTGGTTTATGGTGACCCCATATTCTGTTTCCACTCCATTTCCATTTTGCTTCAAACTTGACGGGATAAGCGACTGTCTGTACATCCTGTATTTCAAATACTGCAGACATCTAGTCTTTGTGCGGTATTCTATTTTTACTCTTCAACAAGTTTGTGAGCAGTCTGTCCTTTGGAAATTCCCCCCGTGATGACCTTGGTCATAACCTTGATGACGCTGACGAGTTTTCTTCTCATGCTGAGTATTTTCCTCCTTGCACGTCTGTTTCTCATGGTCACGATCTGGAACTGGTGACACAACAACCAGGGGCTGATAGTTCATCTGGTCTGAAATCGGTCCACATGAGAGGTCCCAGATACCGACATGTGGAGTAGGAGGCACTCTTGTTGAGCATCCACTCTGATAGGAGCACCTGATCTTTCCCAGACAGAGCACTTGCCTGGGATGTGCCTGACAAGGACTAATACCCATCAACTGGCATAAAAGCAGCAGAGACACAGCCAGATCATTCAATGGTCTGACTCTTCAGATATGTCACTACTGTTGAATTGTCTGAGCACAATGTCCCTCCCTGTCTTGTTCCTCAAGACTTGAGACCAGCTGCACAGGGTTAGTAGTACTGCCCTCATCTCTAGAAGATTATGTGCTTGAAGCTCCAGTCTTACCACAGACCGCTGGACTCCAGAAAGAAGGGTTAAAGGTGAGCTCCCCAGCCTGACTTGCACGCATTGACATAAACTGAGTGGGGCGATGGAGGGCATTGTAAAGGGGTACCTGGCATTAACAGTCCAGGTTCAGCCAAGGCTGAAGGGCCAAAACAAAGGGGAGGCTGATTTGAATGTCCCCTTCTGAGGTTGTCCAAGACAAGACATCACTCAGTGGCCACTGAAGTGGGAGCAGATGGAAGCGACCCAAAGGAATGAGCTCTGTAGCTGCTGAGGCCAGATTGATCATGGTCTGGATGCTGCAAGGGGTAGTGACAGGACACTGCAGGAGAGATTATGCTCAGGAGCATATCTTTTCTGCCTTGCGGTCCAGAAGCTGCACCAGATTGACATTTGTCATGATGTGCATCACCATCAGAAAGAACTGCAAGATGGGACCCTGCCTGCCTTTTCCAGAGTGCCTGTAATTTTTCTTTTGTCTGGAGACACAGCAATATTCTCTAAAGTTTATCTGCAGATTGATCAAATGGGGCTAAGCAAGAGAAGCTGGTGCCTTCTTCTCACTAGGACCACGTCATCAAGACTTTCTTATGGGAGGCTCCAGGTATATGTGAACCTCCTTCCCAGAATACTGCCACGGCATGCACAGCGAAAGCTGCTGGAATGGCACTTAGGTACAAAACTGTGAGCTGGCTGTTCCCCAAGATGAAGTGTTTTCATCCTGAAAGGCGAAGGTTGACTATAAAAACCGCTTCATACAATCCATGATGGAAACAGATCTCAAAATGTCCAGTCAAGGGTGTGTCTCCTGGCCAAGGAAAAGAAGAGAACTGAACTCAAGTTGTCAGGGCTGAATCAAGTATGAATTCACTAACTGAGACTACTCCTGTTGGCTTGATGATTGAAGGGAAGAGTTGGCTCCCCCCTCTCCATCTTAAATTAACTTTAAAAGATGTAACTTCAAACCATCTGATAAAGGAAATAATGAAAAAAAATTGACCACCAGACTATGTATATGTGCACAAGTATGTTTGTCTGTCGAATCGATGAGGACCACTTCAATCATCTAGGGGTTGAGGGGGTGCACACAGATTAGGAAAGGAAAGAGAGAGTGAGAGGGTAGGGAGAGAAGGAGGTAACAGAATGACATGCCTGTGTGCATGGGCACATCTCTATAGTTATTCATTTTCTTTTTTACTTGAGGGACAACATAGAGTACACCGAGTAACCAGATTTAAAAACCAAACTTTCCCTTCAGTTGAACTGTGGGGAAGTCCTCATGCAGTCATTGACATACACACAAACATAAGCATACATGCACACACACACACACATAAAGCAAACAAAAAAAACCCCTCATAACCAGGCTTATGTGGGCACATGCACAATCACACACAACAACACAGTCTTTTCTCTCTCTCTATCTCTCACCTCCATCAATGACAACATCCACCTTGCTGGGGTAGAACAGCACTTTGCTGGACTTGACCGTAATGTCCAACTGTTCCCCAGATCTGAGGAAATAAAAATCTTCATCCATACCTGCTTCAATGCCCATAATCCTTTATGCTGATCTCCCTTGATCTGATTATCATCTTATGCATGAGTTTGGAAATACATCCTTTCATTTCTTTGGTGAAGCGAACATGTCAAGCTGGCTTTCTTGCGTTTTTTGACATGCTGCATAAGCTTTGGAGTCACTACTGATGCTTTGTGGCATTCTGCAGTGCTTTATTTTTCCCATGCAGAATGTTAAAGAAACACAAGAGCGATGCACATGGTTTAAAAAAAAGGTTAAAGTCCTATTGGCCGATGGCTGTTGGGGCAGTGAACTATCAGAGACTTACCATGTCAGGTGCATAGCATGATGGAAGACACAGCCGATCCCTTGCCACTCACTACGTTTAACTGTCCCTGAACTCAATCAACTACCCGTCTATTGTTGGTTGGACAAAGAGGGTTTTCAAGCCGAAAAAATCCACCCCATGAGTGGTTCAAACTCAGGACTGTTACCTCTCAAGCAAATGCTCTAATTACAAATATGTGCATACAAGTATATAAAGGAAATGTCCCACTAAAAGAAGTTTTAAGAAATACTAATCTGTTCACACAAATGACAAGCCCGTAAGTTAGGATGTTCCCCTCAACATGCCTCAGTATTCCCTCAGTCTCTCTAGCTGATCTCCCTTATGGAAAAAGAAATTGACCAAGCACCATGATATAAAGCTAAGCCTTACCGACTGCAGGGTCATGGATTTGAGTCTCATCACAGGTGGTTGTTTGTGGAACTGATTACAGCAGGACCTGGGCTCAATGGGGAAAATTAATTATCATACAGTGGAGTTTCATCCAGTTAAATGGATGTGTCTCCTGGGGTTTTGTTCACATTTCCTGACCAATGCAGAAAGTATTTGTATCTCTTGGACCTGATTGATGCCAGGATACACCAAGGATGGAAAGGAAGTACCCAGTCTTGTTGGGAACTCTTAGACCACAATGGAACTACAAAGCATCACCTTCACCCTGACTGATGATCACTGCAAACAAAAAAAGGTTTCTGTGGCCTACTCTTGTGCGACCAAGTTTAATTGTCTCTCCACCTGTACACCCATAGTAAGTTTATGTCAAAGTCACTGGAATTAGCAAATTCATGAAGGTACCGACTTAATGGTTATAGTGGCGCCCTCTGGAGAAGCTTGTCCCTCATGCTTACTCCCTGATTAAGCAATTCTTTGCCATCATACAAGGCTTCATAGGCGATGTTCTGTGCATGCCAGATCACAGCAGGCACCACTGAATACCACAGAAATAACTCAGCAGCAGCCTAGAGTCTTCGCCAGTGGGTTATATCCTGAAAACCTTATAATGATTGCTCCCTTCAGCATGCCGGAACTAGGACTGCTGCAGAAGGAATGTGGGTGAGGCTGTGAAAGGAAGTAATATCACTGAGATGTGAAGACAAGACCATTCTCTTCATGTTGGTTATTGCCCAGACGAAAGCAAAGGGCCATACAAAAATATTATATGCATCTTGGTTGGGTCTGGTGCAGGCAGTTGGTTGATCAGTTGGTCTATCTACCTATTTATCTGTAGATAAAGACAGGAATTTTACTACTGAGAGTAGGTTTATGATCTACTTACCTGTATGCCTTATCTCCAGTTGGCATGGAACTATGCCATCCATCAGATGACAGATGCATTTGTCCTGTTTTACCATGTTTGTTTGGTGTTCATGGTACTGTCATTTGTCCTGTTTTACCATGTTTGTTTGGTGTTCATGGAACACCTTTTGTCTTTCTGTCGTCCGTCCTGTTTTACCATGTTTGTTTGGTGTTCATGGAACACCTTTTGTCTTTCTGTCGTCTGTAAGCGCACGTCTGTTGTCCTGCTTTTTGTGTCCTAATCATATCCATAGTTTGACAGCCTGTGTACTCAATGGTGTGTGACCTGTTAGGCAGCAATCACAAACATATTGATGTAAGGTCTGACTGGCTGGTCCTCTCCTTTTCCTGATCCTCAGCTTATTTCTATTTTCCATATTTGGCTCTTAACTTTTGGAGCCATGAGGGTGTCATGACATCATTTTTTATTTTCAATCTTGATGATTGTGAATTTGGATGTTGCTTCTGTGAAAAAAATTTGATAAATCAAATTTTTTCATCGGAGCTTGGGAGGGTGTCATGACCAGCAGTTTGGAATGTGTGATGAATGTTATTGAGGATGGAGATGTATTTGATGTGAGCACTGAAATGATGTAGGGAAAAAATAATGTGATTTTTTGGTGGACAGGTGCGCTTGTGGTGTAGAGCCACGCTGTTTGTGCAGTTGTGTGAAAAAATCAAGTCACGGAGCAATGTTAATTAACCCGTTGACTGTCCTTGCACGAACGGCGTTCGAGGTGGTTTCTGGAAAGCTGTGTGCCTCACAACGAACGCCATTCAAGGTAATTTCATCATCAAAATTCGGAGATTTAAAGAAGGGAGGCAAGGAGAAAAAATGGTTTCAACGGTTGTAAGGACCCTAAAGGACGGTTTCTTCCCTTTCACGGGTTGCTGACTGACCGGCTCGTGTCCGTTCGGACGATAATACTTCGGCAAGGTTCGGCTGAGTCATTTTCAGTTCAAGATGGCGAGTCGAGCAGACAGTTCGTTCAGGCGCGTGCTGTTTTCAAATCATCTAATGCTCTTGAAGTGTTTCAAGAAGTTATCCGAGACTGTGAAAGCGATGACGAAGACTTCAAAGAAGTGGAACGAAGCGATTCGGAGGAGGAAGAAAGCGATCGCAATCAACACCACCCTTTGCTATCGGTGATAGGTGCTGATGACGAAGCTGATCCCCGACTTCGAACCAAGCGATACCGGTGCAAGTGGGGCCGAATCGGAGAGTGACGAGCTGATTCCGTCTATGTCGACTGCCCCCTCCCTCCTTTTGTGAGAGGTCGGGAGGGGAGTCGAGGAAGGGGAGGGGGTTCAGGACAATGGCGAGGGTCCAGTGTGAGGGGGCGTGGCAGAGGAAGAGGGCGAGCTTTACCAGGACTGGAGTGTCCCCTATGATATGAGTTGCTAAACATTTTATGCATTGTCAGTTGTTTGTCCTGAAGTTCAAAGGATACTAACACCAGTTTTTGTGGTTTTAGTGCTATAGTTTTGTTTATGTTCTGAAAGTGTCTGTCTTTCAAACAAAACATTCATCATTATATATATTTTTGGTCTACTCATTACAAACAAAATCAAACTATTGTGATATCTGATTGTAGCCAAGGATATAACAAGAAAATTTCCCAAGTATCTAAGATATATGTCAAGAATTGAAAGAGCAGTGGGCATATTAGTGAACCTACCTAAGAAAACAAAATTGTGTCCCTTGATACCTGGATTGTACTGTACCCCAGAAATACATGGATTTATCATGTAAAACAACAATTGTGGGTTGTAAATTCACTACCAAATATTTACACAGGTGTTCAGTAAACACTAAAACCACTTTTTGCTGGGTTTGTTGTATGTTTTTTTGTTTTGCTGCTGTGGGGTTTTGTATGCTTGCAAAGTATAATTTTTTTTTTTAAGTTGAATTATAAGATTATTTATTATACTCAGAATGAACAAAATCAAATATTATTTGCAGATATTATAGCCCTGGGTATAAGAAGAAAACATGCCAAAAACCTAAGAGATATCTCCACAAATAAATGAGCACTGATCAAATTAGTGAACCCACCACAAAAAGTCAAATTTTGCTCCGGCACACAGAAGTACAAAATTGATACAAAACAGCGGCAGTCAAGGGGTTAAATGGCTCTTACTTTGCTATGGGAATTTTCAATGCTACTCTGAATGGCTCTTACTTTGCCATGGGAATTTGCAATGCTAACTGAATGGACGTTATTTTGCCCAACGAATTTGCAATGCTAACTAAAAGGCTCTTTCTTTCACATGGAAATATGCAATGCCAACTGAATGGCTCTTACTTTATCCAGTCAATTTGCAATGCTGAGTGGCTCTTACTTTGCCCAATGGGAGAAGGTGTAGCTGAAAGGTTTCTTCTCCTTTCCGTCTTTCCCAGATGCACCAATGGACAGAGGACCAATCACAGTGGCCGCATCTTCCACAGAAGATCTGCACACAGTAGACGTCACCACATGTGATGTTCAAGTACAAAGGCACTTTCCAATAATACTCCCCTCCCTCTACTTATTCAGAGATCAACATAGCACTAACAAAGATGACACATGTTCTGGAAAAAAAATCAAGTCTTTAAAAAGAAATATTCTTTAGTGGAAGATAAATCTTTTACAACAAATGAAGAAGCAGTGACCACTGAACCTTGTAAAACAAAGGCACCTTCACTTTCACTCCAAGTCAGGATTTACTTTCTTTTAGTTCATCTTGTAAATACATATAATACAAAAATGTTGAGGCAAGAAAAAAGTCTCTAAACTCAATAAGTCTTTATGGAAAGTAAATGTCTTACAGATAAAAAATGTTAACAAAACAAATCAAAACAAGGAGAAAAGAAAAACAAGTCTGCAAAAGAGGAAGGAGTGTCTATTCAGACAGCATTCAGGTTATTTTCAAACCTGAACTTCTTTCTTTCTTTATAAAGCAATGTAACCAAGCATGTCAATGTAGCTTCAATAAATTAGCTCATCAACCCTCATAAAACCCTAATCCCTGATCCCCCCCCCCCCCTCCCCCCTCCCCAAATTCTTGTTCCCTTTCAGTTCTCACTTGATGGTGACCATGATGTCATCCACTTTCTCCTCCGTCTTAACTGTCCCAGTGGCCTGGTGCTGGATGGCTGTCAAGGTCAAGGTCACAGGGTTGGACCTGTTGCGTGAACAAAGACTTGACATGTCACACTGTTAGCCGGTGGATCCTTGTTTTTCCAATCACAATAGAAGGACGGAGAAGTTCAGGAACTGCATGTGGTAGTCATGACTGACTGTCATGCAAACAGAGGAGGACTTGCAAAATACAGAAGTTTCAAGGAAAGGATGAGAAGGAAAGTTTCTGTGTTTGTTCGGTGCAACTCGTGTCTGCATGTGTGCTTGATGAATATATACTGCAAGCTGCCTTAGTCTGGAGTTAAGAGCATGTAAACATCTCCTCAAGGAAGCATAAATGACCTATCTTGTTTATTTATTTTCAGACTGTTTACCCATCAAAATAATACTGGAAACAGTGCATATACATAATACTTGTAAAAGGAGTCAGTAAAACAAAACAAACAAATTCTTCCACTCTCCCACCCCCCTAACTCCTCCTCACCAGACCATCCTGGCATTTGAACCAGTGACCTCCAGCACATCACACATATATTCTACCCTCTCAATCACAGTTAGATCTGGTTGCAAAGTGAGGTGACTGCAGGCGGAAATCTACACAAATTTTAAATGTTAGTGATAGCGCATTGCCAAAAAAACCGTAGCCAAACGAATCACAAGGCAAAGCACTTTTTCTGTATGTTTTGTCCTGTGATTCGTTTGTCTACGGTTTTTTTTTGTGGTGCGCTATCACTTACATTTAAAATTTCCCTCAATCACAGCACATTCTGGCTGATGTGAAGTTGTTTGTGTGCCTGCATGTGTACTACATTGCTTCAATCACAGAAGTGGCACACTTTCAGCAGCAGCATTACTCATGTTGGGTTTTTTTTTTAACTTTTTTTTTTTTTTTTTTTTGGGTTCTGTGAAAAATGAAACAGTCTGGAATCGCCGAGTACTGAACTTCGGTAAGTGATGCTAATGAATATGAACTGACCTTCCCTGGACTGTACTGTCAGCCACATCGATGTCCGTAGATAGTATGAAACACTCACATTCAGAGACATCTTCTTCACATAGCTGATGGGATTAACTCTTTCATTCCTACTTTTCTATGAACCATTACTTCCTCTTGTTCCTAGATTCTTATAATACGAGTATTCCCTTTATTCCTGGATTTAGAGAGAAAAAAAAGAAGTGTAAAGTGAGAACTGCCATGTATGCATTAGCAAACCGGCCAGAATAGAGCGGCGACCACTTTCCCACTCTGTAGGGGCCATCTGGCATCCATTCCATTCATAAACACTGCCGCGCGAGCGACCCGGTCATGACGTTTACCGATGACATGACTCGCGCGAAGTTCAAAGCGCTTACCGCGAGAACCGATTTTCCGGGCTGCAGGAAGGAAAGGAGGGATTTTGTGCTGCCTGGTTTTCCGGGCTGCAGGAAGGAAGGGTAGGATTTCTGCAAACCGGGTTGCAGGGATGAAAGAGTTAACAGTGTTAAGAACAATGCATGACAGTATTGTTCAGGGTGCCTGGTTTGTTCAGTTACTGAGCAATGAACTTGCCATCACATCTTGTGTGTTTGAATCCTGCGGGCACACTACATACGAATGGCAGTTTTCATTGCCCATTTGCATATGGTGTCGTTATGGCACTACATACGAATGGCAGTTTTCATTGCCCATTTGCATATGGTGTCGTTATGGTGATGTAAGTGTAGAGTTAGCTAAGACCCCTACCCCAACTCCCTTAGGATGATTATCCCTGTCTGCCACATTTGATAGGGTGGGTGTGCATGTTGTCTAACAGCCCTGAAAGACAAAAAAAAAAAGAAGAAAAAAAAAGGTTGCTGGCATGGAAAAGGAAGGTCAGAGTCAACAAACATCTTGAACCAAACCATAGTAACAATGTTTTGCTGACAACAATGATGATAACTATCTTCAACACGATAAAACAAAATAAGCAGGACACCTAGGAACGCGCAGACCTCAACCACAGCTGAACCGACAGTGGACCTACCTTTCAATCCACATCACCACCACCAATTTACACCAAAATTGAACCAGTCTGTCCATCTTTTCCTTAAAATTAGCTTGAGTTTCACATGATCTTTTTGACATCTAATAAACAAGCAAATAGAAAGACATAGGTGAAAACAGACCCTACCCAGTGGAGGTAAAAATGTAATGAACTGTTTTGCATTCACACACATATATACACTCATACAGTACACACACACACACACACACACACACACACACTCACTCAGACAACACACACACACACACACACACACACACACACATACACACACACACACACACAACGTACAAGTGTCTCAAAATCAGGTTGCTGAACTGCACAAAAAAACAAATAGTCAGTAGTACCAGCACTGTGTACAAGTAAAGAATGCAGCGAACCCAAAATCCTTTTTAAACAATTTATCTGTAATGCATTCCAGACATGTTACTAGTTTGATGTATAGGTTTCGATTAAATGCTTTTAGAACAAAGTATTCTAAAAATATACAGCGCAAATGTGGCAAACAAATTACTGTAGACCACCTACTTCTTCACTGCCCAGGAGTTAGGCACCTTGTTCCTAAGATAAAGTTAGCAGATCAATTGTCAGCCAGAGCACCATTATCCACTGAAAATACTTTAAATAATCACTCATTACTTTGCATGTTCTCTGATATTTTTAATTCCGGTCCACTTGATATCTATCTCTGATGTACTTTAAACTAAAATTGTTGTGTTGTATGACATTGATATAAAAAAAGTTACGATTATATGATATATATGGTTATCCCCCCACCCCCCACTCCCTCTATTCCACCCTCCTTTCCACCCTGATGCCCCCCATCCCGACCCTCAAACTTTCCTTCACCCCACCCATCCCCCTGCATAATGCAGACCTGCCAACCCCCTAAGAGGCCAATGAGTAAGAACTGAAGCTCAGTGAGGCAAAAATGTGTAATTTCTGAGAGCTAAGAGTAATCAAGCGCGACATTTACCTTTTTTCAAATAAACACGATGCGATGAAATTGTTCACACAATTTTTGTGAACTTGTACTTTTCTTCAAAAACTAGCTTTTCTTTTAAATGTCACAAGAAATCTTTACAAATTATCATTATTATTATTAAATGTTGTCTTTGTTCGACCACTCTTGAACTGTTTGACGATCTCCGAATCTGAGAACGCTTCTTTAAAAAGCTAGGATGCATGGTCGGCTGTGCTAAGAGCGATGTTGTGCTCGACGAAAAATCCGGCCACCAATGCTTCAGCCAGAATTACCCTTTTCCTCATTTCATCCTCTTTTGAGGTGTCTACAGTCTGAAAAAACTGTGTGATGCTGGAAGAATTCGGCGCGTTAAAGGAATCAATGTGTTTGCGTGACTCAAGGTGACGCTTCACATCCACCATCACGCCATGGGAAATTGTGAAGTCCGACTCGCAAGTGGTACACAGTGCACAATTTACACCTTTAGCCAAAGGTCGTATGCAGGGGAACTTTTCCGAGTATTCTTTTTGGAACTCTTGACCAAGTTTTTTTCTTTTTCGCATCTTGTCCAGAACTGTCTGCTCCACATTTCGACATTTTCGTAGCTAAAACTTCAAAAGGACGCCAACTTCGCTGAATGGTAAAGATGGTGAAACGAACTGCGCATGACCGGAAACGCTTCTTAAAGATTACTGGTTATACACACGGCGCCAATTTTTTTGTCCGTTTTTTTTTTTTTTTAAACTTTCAATGCGTAATTTTTTGGCTAAATGCGTAAGGGCGTAAGAATTATCACTTGGGCGTAATAAATTACGCGAAATGCGTAATGGTTGGCAGGTCTGATTATGCTTCAATCCTACTAAACTTGTTTCATTTGATATACTTTAATTCCCCCGATCAACATACACTAAAGTCTAGCTAACCGACCAGGATAAGTAAATTTCTACCTATCTTACCACCCATCCCAGCCTTCCCCTCTTGTCCCTAACACAGTCCTCTCTCTCTCTTACACACACACACAGACAGACACACACACACACACACACACACACACACACATCCCTAACACAGTCCTCTCTCTCTCTTACACACACACACACACACACACACAGACACACACACACACACACACACATACACATGCACACTCACACACGCACACAACACACACACACACACACACACACACACACACACACACAAGCATGCCTACATACACACACATGTACATGCACACACACAATCATACGTGTTTGTTTGGGTTTTTTTTTGTTTTTTGTTTTTGCTTTTTCTCATCTAATAACACTTCCAGTCAACAGACGTTAAACTAAAGAACTAACTAACTAACACACACACACACACACATAGCAACACACACACATTCACACAGCACACACACACTCACTCAGACAACTCTCTCTCACACACACACACACACACACACACACACACACACACACACACACACACACATATTCGCACAGTGCACACACACTCACTTAGACAACTCACACACACACACACACACACACACACACACACACACACACACACACACACACACACACACACACATATTCACACAGTGCACACACACTCACTTAGACAACTCACACACACACACACACACACACACACACACCACACCCCCCATGGATTCACAGTCTAGCCTGACTCTTACGTGTCATAGGTGTACACCTCCTGTTCAAACTTGTGGCAGGAATCAGGAATCAGCTGGTAGACCCCTGACTGGGCCAGACAGAAGCGGTTTGTTCCCTTGTTCAGCTGGAAGGAGCCCACACTGCCTGACTTCTTCTCATGGGCAAAGTTCTGATGACAAATGACATGCATTGACAGAAATTTTCTTACAAAAGTACTTTTCATCTATACTTGCCTGTCCAAACATGTACCTTACTCCTGCTACTTAATTGGCAAAAACATTGCCCTATCAACCAGCATGTCCCAACCACAGGATGAGCGAGAAGGGAGCGTGATCAGCTCCTCCACATTACCTGGACACCCACAGTGATTCCCTACGGTTCACATGTCACTTCTGACTAGTGAGTGTGTCAGGTTTTGCACCTTTCCTAATCAGCCTTGTGGATGTCTGTAATAAATGGGAATAAGCCACCTGTTTGGACCAGTAAATATAAGAAAAACAAATTTCCCATCTTCCTTCCCCTCTTCCCCCCTGCATTTCATTTTCAACTCACAGGTAAAAGCCATTCATCCATTCTCTTATGGTCCAGACCTGCCTACCCCCTGAACTCTGAATGAGTAGTTTCCAGGCCAAAATGAGTAGTCTTACAGCAAAACAAGTAGTTTGCACAGCCATTTTTTTTTTCATATCGACATTTCATATTGGGCTATGTGTTTTGCTTGCTTATGTTGTTTTCTCTCTCTCTCCGTGTGCGTTTGTGTGTGTGTGTGTGTGTGTGTGTGTGTGTGTGTGTGTGTGTGTGTGTGTGTGTGTGTGTGTGCAGGCGCACACCCATCTGTGTGTGTGTGTGGTGGGGGGGGGGGGGGGTGGATGTGAGTGTAGGTGTGGGTGACACAGACAGACTGTGTATGTCCCTGACTTCATTCTGTTTTGGAGATTGCTGGAGGTTTGAGCGGCCATCTCCATAATGACTGCTGTTGCCTGGTGTCTTTGGGCAATTTTGGAGTTGAGAAAGATTTCATGGCTGTTGTCAAGTTGTCTGATGTTGCGATGGGAAACACTGAATCGGCAATTATCTAACAAATCATTGCTTCTGCTCTCATAACTGAGTGCTAAGAGTTCTTTCTTTTATTTTCATCAGTGCTCTTGCTGGTTGTCACAAACGTACTCAATTTACTTTGCTTTCCAACTCCCTCAGCGAACTGTTTGTGTGACGCATTCTGAGCATGCGCTTGCAGTCAAAAACGCCACTGCTCCGGACAGAAAAATCATCTTTGTACAGAGCGCAGTGCGCGAAATGTTTTCCTTTTTTTGACGCAATGAGGAATGGAAACTGTTTCTGATTGCA
Organism: Conus canariensis; assembly: GCA_033310375.1. Lineage (NCBI taxonomy): Eukaryota > Metazoa > Mollusca > Gastropoda > Neogastropoda > Conidae > Conus > Conus canariensis. Next base: position 22,206,396 of record CM065743.1, read on the forward strand.
TGGCAGAAACGTCTGTGATGCAGTCTTGGTCTTCTTCACAATGTTTTTTTGCTGTATTGGAATCTCCTGAATCCAGAATTTCATCATCGGACTCGTGCATCCGTTTCGTGAGCTCAGGTCCCGCCATTTTGGTAGAATGAAGTCGGCAGCGTTCAGTATTACTGTTACAGTTTGCCATCTGCCCGCTTGGACTAAGTTTAAGGCTATCACAGCAAGAGAGTTGCAGCCCGCGTGGGCGTGTTTTTCTGAATGCACTCAGCTTGCACTTGCCCGGCTTAAAAGGTGGTTCGGACTTTGACCCTTGTTTCACTAGTGCTGCTTTCGTGTTCATTTTCATCAGTTAGAAAATTATGACTTTCTTGTAGTCAGCCAAATCTAATTTACGTAGTTGCATTCCAAACTACGTAGCTAAGTAGTTTGGCAAAAAATGCGGAGTTTTCTATGGTCAAAACAGTGTAGGCAGGTCTCCCGTACCCCCAGTGATAGTTGACTCAATGGTGACATACTTAAGAACAGACTCATGGTCATCTCATGATGTAATATTTTGGTCAATTTTAAAAATACATCCGATTTGCACAAAATGACCTATGCATACAATCTATACATGATTTAAGAGTTTATTAAGCTTTTATTCTTAAATACCCCATAGATTTTTTCTGATTACTACTTGCAATTTCTAATATCATGTCTTTGAATTCTAGGGGGAAAAAGAATGCATGGGAGATCACAAGACAAATACAAAGATGGACACAAAACAAATACAAATAACCTTGATTTAATTGAAACGAAATTGAAAATGAAATGAGGCAGGGAGCAGTAAACAATTTCATTTCGATTAAATCGAGGTTATTTGTATTTGTTTCTGTCCGTCTTTGTGTTTGTCTTTTGATCTCCTTTGCATCCTTGGGTGGATCCTCAAGCGTAGGCTCAACGATTGTCCCCTACATTTTATACTGTTCGCATAGTGTCTTTAGATTTTCAGCAACTTTTTTTCCTCCCCACACTTTCGTTTTGTTTCATCTCCTACCCTTCGCTGGCTGCTTTGGGGGTGCTGTTGGATTCTTTTTTGCACCCTTGGTGGTAAAACACCACAGTATTATGGACTGTGGTGTGTCTCTATTTCACACCAGGAGCACAGACACAAGCAGCCGTGTCTCCCTGATGAGTCCGATCCAGCGTACGAAAGGCCTAGGAGCAGGTAATACAAACAGATCTGCCTTCAAGAAGGATTACAATGGTTCCCTCATGCAGCCAGTGAAGAGTTTTCATATTTATAATATATTTTCTTAATTTCATGTTCCCATGTTCTTCATCTTCAACCCTCCCCTCCCTTTAAGTCCAAATCTTTGCCAAGTCATTACCGTGATGACAGAGGGGTTGTTGGCCTGCGCTTGTTTTCCCCCACTATTAGATTGTTCGTCTTTGTATTTGTCTGACTTTATTCAAGTTTAAAAGGCTGTGCCAATCTTGAATAAACATTACTCTGTGTTAGGTTTTCTTATGGGAGCAAGAGTTACCCTACTTGTTTACTGTTCCCTGCCTCATTTCATTTTCTTTTTTTTTTCTCCACAATACTTTGCCTAGGGGTAGGGGTCAAGAGCGAACCTGGGACCGATGATGAAGCAGGGAGTGTTGGTTGAGACTCTAGCCAAAACTTGTGGACCAGCGAACTCAGGGCCAATCACCGAACACCATGCAGATCCTGACCAACACTCTAACTAGCTGTAGGGGGTGAAAGGGGAAGAGCCCATGCAGAGAAAACAGGACTCATGTTTGTTGAGGACTGAAAGTGGTCTTGGACAGGAGTTGCAAGCTGTGGAAACTGGAGGGGCAAACAAATGTAGGCCAAACAGGTGTGCGCCAAGGCTCCCTGCAATGGCAGCGAAAGCAGAGCAGAGGCTAGCCATAAACGCTGCTCTGAATTTTCTGCTTGAGAGGGAGGATTCTCATGAACAGAAGAGAATGCTGAGTTGACGGATCACTTCTGAGAATCCATGGTAGAGCGCTCAAGTCAAAAGAGAGAGTGTGTTTCCTCGCCAAGGAAAAGCAAAAAAATGAATTATGGCGAGGGGAGCGAGTTGATTACATGTTCACTAGGGGGCTCCACCCTTGTTGCGGTCCTGGTGGTTTAAGGTAGAGTTAGCTCCCCATTTTCCATTTTGATTTTTTGAGAGGTGCCTGATGTATAGCGTGTTCCATGGAGATAAGGCATTTGTTTGGACAGGTAAGTATGAAGAAAAACACATGAAAACATGCTTCTAGGTGTTCCTAGTTGATCCTTACTTTGAACATTTCTGACTGCCAATCTTCTTTCAGCAGCTACTTTCTTCAAGCACAATTCAGTGATTTTCAAGAATTTCTTCACAAGCCTTTTAAGAAAACTGGCCAGTCAACTTTTACTTCATCCAAATGGTTGTTCCTTGTAAATTCTTTGCAACTGTCCAAACCCAGCGTACCTGTCCCCCCCCCCCCCCCCCCCCCCCCCCACTCCTCCCACCCTATCCACCTCAGGTTCCTTTTCTGTATTATATTCTATTTCTGCATTAGGTTTTGTTTTATCTTAAAGATCACCACTAATCTACCCACTAACTCTGTTTACATCACCACTAATCTACCCACTAACTCTTTTACATCACCACTAATCTACCACTAACTCTCATTTACATCACCACTGATCTAACCACTAACTCTTACATCCCGATCTAACACTCTCTTACATCACCACTGATCTAACCACTAACTCTCTTTACATCACCACTGATCAACCTACTAACTCTCTTTACATTCACCACTGATCTAACCACTAACTCTGAACTCTCTTTACATCACCACTGATCTACCCACTAACTCTGAACTCTCTTTACATCACCACTGATCTACCCACTAACTCTGTTTACATCACCACTGATCTACCCACTAACTCTGTTTACATCACCACTGATCTACCCACTAACTCTGTTTACATCACCACTGATCTAACCACTAACTCTGTTTACATCACCACTGATCTACCCACTAACTCTACCTACATCACCACTGATCTACCCACTAACTCTACCTACATTACCACTGATCTACCCACTAACTCTACCTACATCACCACTGATCTACCCACTAACTCTACCTACATCACCACTGATCAACCCACTAACTCTCTTTACATCACCACTGATCTACCCACTAACTCTACCTACATCACCACTGATCTACCCACTAACTCTCTTTACATCACCACTGATCTACCCACTAACTCTGTTTACACCCCCACTGATCTACCCACTAACTCACTTTACACCACCACTGATCTACCCACTAACTCTGTTTACACCCCCACTGATCTACCCACTAACTCTACCTACATCACCACTGATCAACCCACTAACTCTCTTTACATCACCACTGATCTACCCACTAACTCTCTTTACATCACCACTGATCTACCCACTAACTCTCTTTACATCACCACTGATCTAACCACTAACTCTGTTTACACCCCCACTGATCTACCCACTAACTCACTTTACATCACCACTGATCTAACCACTAACTCTGAACTCTCTTTACATCACCACTGATCTAACCACTAACTCTGTTTACATCACCACTGATCTACCCACTAACTCTAAACTCTCTTTACATCACCACTGATCTACCCACTAACTCTGTTTACATCACCACTGATCTACCCACTAACTCTACCTACATCACCACTGATCTACCCACTAACTCTACCTACATCACCATTGATCTACCCACTAACTCTACCTACATCACCACTGATCTAACCACTAACTCTACCTACTTCACCACTGATCTACCCACTAACTCTCTTTACATCACCACTGATCTACCCACCAACTCTGTTTACATCACCACTAGGATAAGATAAGATAAGATCATGTTGCTTATAGCCCAGCCGACCGCAAAGGGCCACATCAGGGCTGTCACCACGTTAAAATCAACTCACAAGTCATCAAAAAAAAAAAAAAAAAAAAAAAACAAAACCTTTCATACATCTCTTTAAACGACATCTTCTAAAACGCACCAGAAACTTCGTTAAAAACCTTTCTTCCGTAAAATCTTAAATCAGATGAAAAATGTTAGTTAATCTCTTTCAAGAACTCAAAGATGGCATCAGGTGGGACATCTCTGAACAAGGTTTTCATGGAATCTGCTGTAAAATGTTTGTGTCTCACATCGTGCAAGTCCCAACACTCTAAAAGAAGATGTTTCATTGTGAGTGGCACACGACATGGAATGCACCACGGAGCTTCTTCACTCTTTAAAAGGTACGAATGGGTAAAATACGAATGGCCGGTGTGCAGCCGGCACAGAACTGTTTCTTCTTTACAACCACCAGACGTAGATGAGAGGAACTCTTTAAGGTTTGGACGGATCTGAAAGAGTTTGTTGATCTACCCACTAACTCTGTTTACATCACCACTGATCTACCCACTAACTCTACCTACATCACCACTGACCTACACTCTAACTCTATTTACATCACCACTGATCTACCCACTAACTCTCTTTACATCACCACTGACCTACAACTCTAACTCTGTTTACATCACCACTGATCTACCCACTAACTCTGTTTACATCACCACTGACCTACACTCTAACTCTATTTACATCACCACTGACCTACCCACTAACTCTGTTTACATCACCACTGATCTACCCACTAACTCTGTTTACATCACCACTGATCTACCCACTAACTCTGTTTACATCACCACTGACCTACACACTAACTCTATTTACATCACCACTGATCTACCCACTAACTCTGTTTACATCACCACTGACCTACACACTAACTCTACTTACAGACTATTAAACCATCGAGGCTATCAAACTTCGGAATTCAGAAACAGAAAAATTTCTAAGATAGCTGGCAGCCACAAAATTACCATCCCTGATCTGAGGCACACATCAACACACAATAACAGCCATCAATGTCATCAAGAACTCACCAGGGTGATGGGGTGAGATATGGAGCACTTGAGGATGTAGCCATTGTGGGAGAAACTGACACCGGTGACGTCCCCCTCCCCCACTTCCAGCTCGATGGTCTTGTTCTTCCAGCACCAGGAATCCTGCACCATGGTCACTGCAACGTGACAACAGGTTGTCATAAAAGCAGGCTGCACCATGGTCACTGCAGCGTGACAACAGGCTGTCATAAAAGCAGGCTGCACCGTGGTCACTGCAGCGTGACAACAGGCTGTCATAAAAGCAGGCTGCACCATGGTCACTGCAGCGTGACAACAGGCTGTCATAAAAGCAGGCTGCACCGTGGTCACTGCAGCGTGACAACAGGCTGTCATAAAAGCAGGCTGCACCATGGTCACTGCAGCGTGACAACAGGCTGTCATAAAAGCAGGCTGCACCATGGTCACTGCAGCGTGACAACAGGCTGTCATAAAAGCAGGCTGCACCATGGTCACTGCAACGTGACAACAGGCTGTCATAAAAGCAGGCTGCACCATGGTCACTGCAGCGTGACAACAGGCTGTCATAAAAGCAGGCTGCACCATGGTCACTGCAGCGTGACAACAGGCTGTCATAAAAGCAGGCTGCACCGTGGTCACTGCAGCGTGACAACAGGTTGTCATAAAAGCAGGCTGCACCGTGGTCACTGCAGCGTGACAACAGGTTGTCATAAAAGCAGGCTGCACCATGGCCACTGCAGCGTGACAACAGGCTGTCATAAAAGCAGGCTGCACCATGGTCACTGCAGCGTGACAACAGGTTGTCATAAAAGCAGGCTGCACCATGGTCACTGCAGCGTGACAACAGGTTGTCATAAAAGCAGGCTGCACCATGGTCACTGCAGCGTGACAACAGGTTGTCATAAAAGCAGGTTTCAAAGCCGATGGGAGATTCCCAGGCGAATGACAAAATGAATGGTTGTTGTTGTAACAAAGCCATGAGATGCTGTAATTTTGGGGGAATTATCAGTTGAAATTCCCTGCAGAGATGGCAAGGAATGAGAGGCTTCACCTTCTGAGGGGAAAGCTAACTAGAATGAGCCTTGTCAAGTCAGAAAAATTGCACACAGAGCCTAACAAGGCATGTTCCTTCACCAAGGAAAAGGAGAAAAATGAGCTAGTTCTAACATGACACTAAGCTGCGAACTCTAAAGACCATGAAACCAACCAATCTACCAAATTTGGGATTTCAGAAACAGAAACTTCCAGGACTCTGGCTGACCCATCTGGGGACTGAGGGGAAGTTAGCTCCCTACTCAAGGCACTGCGACCAAATTAGCTCCCTGCTCAACTGATCTTGTTTCTGGGAGAATTCTGATAATATGCGGTTTTCCACACCAAGTGGGGAAAAGGTATTTGTTTGGACAGGTTAGTATAAGAAAAATGACCAGCTAGAAGATGGTTCCAGAGGGGATTTTTGCCCATTCTACCACACAAGGCCCTTTCAGGACAGCCACCGCAGAGAGAGAAAGAATCCTGTCTGGAGAAAGAATCCTGTCTGGAGAAAGAATCCGTCTGGAGAAAGACATATACAACGAATCTGATACAAACTCTCATCAGTTTACAACAGAAAACCTATGCAGCTGACATCCTGTACTCTTATCCACATTGACTTTTTTGTTTGTTTTTTTTTCATTGGGTTATGACAGTTTTCAAGTGAACTGGATTATGACAGTTTAAATGCTGTAAAATAAAGGTTAAGCATGAAAATATGTCATATTTCATTGCAAAATGTAAGTAAATATCCTTCACTTTCAAATTTGCACAATATTCTGCAGAATCTGAGGCACAGAAGATGTTTGTATTTGCTGGAACTGTAACAATGAAAAAAATATGCAAGGTGTGGCACTGAATACAAGTATTTGACAGCCAAGAAACAAAATGGTAATATTTAAGGCAGATAACTGCGCTGTGCTAAGGGCACCAGCCATTCCACTTAACCTACCACCCTCAGATCATAAAAATCAGTAAAAAGAAGTTTCAAACAGCACCAATGAAGGATACGAAGGTGCTTCATGGACAAACAGATACTGCAAACTGGACAACTAGTGTCCATTCTGGACAGTGTTTTCAGTCACACCAAAGATGTGCCAGATTACTGTGCATTACACTCCCTTTTCCATAGTGCCAGACAGGTTGGGTGTGACAAGAGAGAGTGGGGAAGAAACTGGGAGAGGGGCCAGGGTTGGGGATGACAGGCTTTACCTGTGCTTGTCTGCAATGGCTATACTTTAGGCAAGGATATTCTTTTGTTTGGGGCTTTTTTTCACATCAACTGACAAAGTTTAACTGCTATGAGCACCTGACCTATTCCACCAACCTTTGTATTTTCCTGGAAGGATATTCTCGAAAACAAAGCTGGCCGTCCCCTCTCCGCTTTCCTTGGCCTGCAACACATGGTCAGGGTCAGGGTAAGTGTTGTCACAGAAAGTGTTACTGTGAGTGGACTAGTACCCAGCCAGGAACTATAGAGAAGCTCAAATCTGCAGACGTGTGAACCTGAAATTTACATGGAAGAAACTTTCAACACCGAAAACAACAAACAGCTCCCTTGGGTAAACGCAGAAAAACCACTGAAAGACATAAAACAATATCCAAACACACAGGAATGCAAGGGAAAGGGTGGAGGGAAGCAGAGGGAGGGCGAGGGGAGGGAAAGAGCAATGGGTAAACAGTCCAGAACCAATCCTGTTCCCAGCCCTCCCAAACCAAACCAAAACAAAACCCCTAGAGTGATTTTAAGTTTTAAAGCATGATTTATTTTAAAAAGAAAAAAAATAAGTAGGAAAAATCGACAGAAAGTTAGTAGAATTACATACCTGGTTAAAATGGGGTGGGAGCAGGGGGTAGGGGTCGGGTGGGAGGCATGTTAATAGACAATACATACTCCAAAACTTTGGCTAAATGATGACCTGGTATTCTTACAATTCTGACCAATTTACCTGACTATTCAGGGAGGTGTATTTCACTTTTCACAGCTTTCCCACAATACTTGGCATCTGCTTTCAGCGAAAGATGATTAAAACAGCAAAAGCACCACACAAAAAAGAAAAAAGACTGAAACAGCAGAAGTGGCAGAAATTTTCCATTGCTGTAGTGTTTATGACCCAGCTGGGTTTGTGTGCAAATAAGTGTGTGTGTGTGCGTGTGTGTGTGGGGTGTGTGTGTGTGTGTGTTGTGTGTGTGTGTGTGTGTGTGTGTGTGTGCATGCATGCGTGTGTGTGTGTGTTTCTGTATTTTTTTTTAGGAGGACCCACAATGGTGTTGGTTTTGTTTGCTTGGCAGTTGTCTTCCCCTTGTCATCAGTGCTTTGATCCTGAGTTGTTATGTTTCTGCCGTAGGATTCAATCCTTTAACAGTTTTGAATATGGCCTCCTTTTCCCATTCCTCATCCTCCTATACAAATCGACATGCACGGTGTAAAAGTCTGGAGAGGCAGACAAACCAACCCAAACTTGGTGCTGGGAAACATGGATCAGAATCGGCATCACTGAACACCAGTGTGACCTTGCAACAGGGCAGTATATCCTCTGGTTGGTTGCCTCATGATGACTTGAAATTGATTGCTCCCTGGGGCCTGCTGGCACTGGGGCTGCAGTGGGACATATGTGGATGCGGCTGTGGATGGGTGAGCTGAAATGAGCACCATGGAAGTCATGCCGCTGAAGAGACTCAGAAAATGAGACACACACACAAAACACTCTGCATGCACGTGCTCCAGTTTGTGGAAGATCAATACTGTCATCAACAACCACAGGTATCCACACAGTTCATCATGCAATGCAAAACTCAAATCAAAGCATTTTAAAAAGATAAAAACATACCTGACCCAAACATACAAGGTGATACGGCTGGAGCTTGAAGTGAAGATACAGACTTAGCTTCATACCCACTTGAATTTTTCAATCTTATATTTCAAATCATCTTATTTTAAAGAATGAACAAGTATGGTAACTCTTACTCCCATTATGAGATAATTACAAGCCCTTAACTCTAAACGAATGCTATTTACAACACCAAATCGTACTGCACAATGCCAATACATAGTACATAGAACAAAGAGACATCCCTGGAAAAAGATGTTCCACACTTTCCCGTATACCCTGTACCTGGCATATGTACAGAGACAACAACTGGAGAAATGAATTAACATTTATTCAAAACCGTGTGCTATGTGTTGGCATTTGTGCTAGGCGATTGAGTGTCCTAAGCAACATTCACTTGGCATTATGGGCATGTAATTATCTCATCAAGGAAGCAAGAGTTATCCTGCTTGTTCATCATTTACTGTTCACTATTCGTTACCTCACTTACGATTTCCTTTCATACTAATCAAAACGAGATATCTCTTTTCGTTTCTGTTTGACTGCATATTCTATCTGACTATATTCATGCTGTGCCAGCCATGAATAAATGTTCATTTGTGTTTGTTTGTTTCTCCAGTTGTTGTTACTGTGTACATGTTTCAGGCACATGGTATATGGACAAGCTTCAAATGAATTTTTTGTTGTTTTTTTGAAGATATCTCCTTGTTTGTTCTATGTGTGGTGTGTTGGCATATGTGCTATGCGATTTAGTATTGTAAGCAGCAATTGTCTGGAGTGATAGGCCTTTAATTATCTCATCATAGGAGAATGAATTACCCTACTTCTTTGTTAATTACATTTTACTGCTCCCTGCCTCATTTATAATTTCCATTCATCTTATTATGGACAAAATAGTTTTCTTCATACTTGTCCAAACAAATACCGCACTTCACAGTTTCATTTCCAGTAAAACTGTTCAATCTGAAATTCCAAACATCTTATTCCAGATGAAATAATTTTTTGTTATACTTGCCTGTCCAAACAAGTGCTTATTCCTACTTGGCGGTGAACATCACCATATTATCAGCATGCTAAAGAATTAAACTGGGAGAGCAAGGAAGCTAACTATGCCTCCTCCACCTGAAACCCCTACAAAGTAATCACCCTTGACGAACCTACATTATACCCAAGAACAAGCCTTTAACTCATTTTCCTCCTTTTCCTTGATGAGGGAATACCCTGCCTTTTCTTTGGCTGTTCTCCGGGGTTTATTTTTCTACAAAATTAAGGGATGCATCACAAGATTCTGAAGCACTGTGTGATCTGAAAACAACAGCAGTTTGCACTAAAAAAAACAAACAAACAAACTGCAACGTAACTTGAAAAAAGTAATATGCACATTCATCATACATCTTCATTGCAGCAACTGACCTTAACCAAAACTTTGGCTTCTGAACGACCAATGGCATCCAAGGACACTTCCAACTCGCCACATTTTTCTGAAACAAAAACACAGCTTCGGCTCAGACCCAAGTCTCAATTACACACAGGTTCAGAAAGCAAACAACTCCTCTACTCTTCCTGATACACTAGGAGATAAATAACCAAAAAATAATAACCATATTTTTGTTTTGTTTTGTTTAACAGGTTCAAACTAAATTCTTTTAATCAAATAAGGCACTTTCGTTGAAAAAATGTGCATTTCTGTCCAAAATAATTACAAATATTCCTTCTTTTTTTTTTTTTTTTTTATAGTAAAACAGTTATTTTTTTTTCTTTTTTCTTTCCTTTTTTTTCTTGCACTGACCATATTTTTTTTTAAACACAGGTATTGGCAAAGTTTCCCTTTGAGAACTGGGTTCACATACATAACATTCTGTAGAAAAACTTTTCGCAACAGGATGACAAAATTGACAACAACTGGGTAGTATGTTCTTAGTTGTTCTGTTTTGCTTTCCTGTGCTCCTGTGTGTGTGTGTGTGTGTGTGTGTTGTGTGTGTGTGTGTGTGTGTGTGTGTGTGTATTGTGTGTGTGTGTTTATGCATGCACATGCGTATGTATGTGTGTGTGTGTGTGTGTGTGTGTGTGTGTGTGTGTGTGTGTGTGTGTGTGTGTGTGTGTAGTGCATGTGTGTGTGTGTACATGTGTGTGTGTGTCTCTGATGTGTTTGTGCCATCATCCATGTATCTGTACATTCAAATATGAGCAAGTATCTGGTTTCAGCTTCAGTCAAGAAAACATCCCACCTTGCAGACTTAGCCATTCCATCTACACTCCATTGCGACTGCTAAGTCAAACATCCCACCTTGCAGACTTAGCCATTCTACACTCCATCACGACTGCTAAGTCAAACATCCCACCTTGCAGACTTAGCCATTCTACACTCCATCACGACTGCTAAGTCAAACATCCCACCTTGCAGACTTAGCCATTCTACACTCCATCACGACTGCTAAGTCAAACATCCCACCTTGCAGACTTAGCCATTCTACACTCCATCACGACTGCTAAGTCAAACATCCCACCTTGCAGACTTAGCCATTCTACACTCCATCACGACTGCTAAGTCAAACATCCCACCTTGCAGACTTAGCCATTCTATCTACACTCCATCGCGACTGCTAAGTCAAACATCCCACCTTGCAGACTTAGCCATTCTACACTCCATCACGACTGCTAAGTCAAACATCCCACCTTGCAGACTTAGCCATTCTATCTACACTCCATCGCGACTGCTAAGTCAAACATCCCACCTTGCAGACTTAGCCATTCTATCTACACTCCATCGCGACTGCTAAGTCAGGGCACTTAAGTGGAAAGAAAAAAAAAGAAAGAAAGCAGGGACCTATAAAGTAGACTGAGTGACAGTGAGGAAAAAGGAAGACAACTCACCCATACAGGTCACTGTGCCAGACACTTTGGCACGGAACTGGGAGAAGTGGACATCCATGACAGGCCGGTTGATGATCACCACCGTCCGCGCAGAGGGCGCCAGCTGTAGGCCTGCCGCAAGTTCCATGTCACTAACGTAAACCTGCCAAAAACAGCATTGCTTTAGAACTGATCAAATTTTTAACTTTTACCCACCAAAATATTTGAGTATTAGATCCCCTAAGCAAGCAGATTTTAATTTTCACAGCACAAGACAAATGGTGGTACTGTTAACAAAAAAAATGTTCCTCAATCAGGGTTCATACAGACTTTGGGCAACAAAATTTCAGGAGTTTTCAAGGCGTTTTCAAGGGCTCTCTGATTTTTCAAGGATTTCCATGCATACATTTCACTGTAAGATACCCCCATCCCCCACCCCCTTACAAAAAAAAAGTAACACTCACCTGCTTCAGCTCCATTTTTGTCCCACTCAATAACATTGGTAGAAAAAATTAAGCTCTTTTTTTTTCCACACGCACATTGTCATTCAGTCACATCTTATCACTGACCAAAAACATGTAAATTCTCTCAACACTGAACACAAGCCCATAAGTTCCAATAGAATATTCTCGTGCCTGTCAGTTCTTCATATTTTAAGGAAACAAAGCATAGTTTTTTCATAGTTGGTAGTAAAACACAGGATGTACGTGTGTGTGTGTGTGTGTTTGTGCGTGTAACATACTGTGTGTGTGTGTGTTTGTGGTGAGGGAGGGGGGTAGGTTGTGATCAAACGCTGTCTTTCAAACTGTTCATTTCCTTTTCAATTTCATTTTCCAAGGATTTCAACCCCTTCTCTTTCTTTCTCAGCAGAGTAGGGAGGGGTCAGGAGGGAAAATGTGGACGAGGCCAGGTGTAGTTTTGAATGCGACTGTGGTACTTTATTTCTCTCAACACTGAACACAAGCCCATAAGTTCCAATAGAATATTCTCGTGCCTGTGTTTATTTCTGAATAAATATCAGCCTGCACTTGTTTTCCCTCACTACTTAATTGTTCAGCATTATATTGTTTGGTCAATCAGTGGGAGATTGCATCTCTTAGGAGATCCAAGTAAAGGTTGTCCTGCACAATTCTTAGCCACTGACATTGCTTGAGTTATTGAACAGCAGAGCTGACCACTCAGACTGTTCCATATCTTTTGATCTCCCTTGTATCCTTGAATGGATCCTCAGGCATAGGCTCAAAGATTGTCCCCTACATTTTATACTGTTTGCATAATGCTTTTAGTTTTATAGCAACTTTTTTCCTCTCCACACTTTAGTTTTATTCCATTTAACTATCCTTCGCTGGCTGCTTTGGGGTGCTGTTGGATTCTTTTTTTTTTAACCCTTGGTGGTGAGAACACCACAGAATTATGGACTGTGGTGTGTCTCTATTTGACACCAGGAGTGCAGACACAATCAGCCGTGTCTCCCTGATGAGTCCGATCCAGCAGACGAAAGGCCTAGGAGCAGGCAATACAAATAGATCTGCCTTCAGAAGGGATCACGATGGTTCCCTCAGGCAGCGAGTGAAGGGTTTCTCATATTTATAATATATTTCCCCCATTTTCTTCATCTTCATTTTTTTTTTTCTTTCTCAAAAAGTTTAAATTTTTGCGAAGTCATTATTATATAATGACCGAAGAATTGTTAGCCTGCACTTGTTTTCCCTCACTACTTAATTGTTCAGCAATAAATATCAGCTCTGAGTTTTTTGTGTGTTTTTATATAAGAGGATGAGGACGGGAGGTGGGGAGGGGAAGCAAGCTAGACTGCATGCACAGTGAATCCAATTGTGCTGGCTTAGCACTGAATAAATAAATGTCAAGTGTGAAGAAAAAAAAAGTGTGGGTAAACAATATCTGTTGTAAGCAACATTGCGAATAGGATACGACGGAGGAATCACTCGTGATTCAAAGTCCTACGGTGGTGGCGTTTTATAGTTTACTACGATTTTGAACTGTTCCGGTTCCCATTCAACTTTCCGATTCAGCAGAATCTGAAGGAGCTGGACTGAGCACTGGAACTGGCCGGTGATGAGTGAAAAAAACTTGCAACTGATGTGACCGGTCTACTGGCTGTCGCGTTTTCTAGATGATTCTTTCCTTTCATGTGGCTGGTGAGAGCCCATTCTCCAATCACCGAGATGTCTATCACCTTTTGCCAGCACACAGCCTTGTGTTTGTCTGCATCACATTTCAACCACTTTCTATAAGGTTCTTTCTCTAACCACTTGGGGTTAAAGGTACACTTCCCCCCGGCCTGATTTTGGAATCTTTTGCGCCAACTTGTAACTGAATATCCCTTGTCTTATAAGCAATGGCAACATGTGCTCGAGACCTGGATGTACCGGATGTTCTCAGTTACCTCCCTTGGATCATTCTTTCTCTAGCGGACGATGCATTCCTGTTCGATCGTCGATCACTTAAATCAATGTCAAAATAAACAAAGTCACAAACAATCTGAAACAGACTCAGACAAGATTTTTTTTCTGAAGAATATGTTATTTTTTTCACTGAAAATTTTTAATTGAAGGAGTTTTCAAGGAAAACGTTAAAATTCAAGGATTTTCAAAGGAGTGTGCGAATTGCCTCCCATTCCCACTCACTTGGTCCTTCTCCTCCCCCCACAACCTGCCGACCACTGTTTCACTTCCCATGTTCATATTACGCTGTCTGGTATTTTGGATCAGAGCAGGTACCACTGACCAGCACCGAAATGATCTGGCAGCAGTGCAGTATCTACTCTGGTGGGTTGCTTCCTGATACTGACAGCTCCATGTTGAGGCCGCAAAAGGACAATCTGGGTGTGGTTGAGTACAGACAAGCCAGAGTGATCAGTATAGGAATGCCACCGAGGGTTCACAAAAAGATTAAATACACATTTTTTTTAAAGTGGGAACAGAAGGAAAGATAAAAACAAAAAGACCTGAGAGGAAAAATAAAAACCACTCACATTGAAGACATATTTGCCTGGTTTGACCTTGACACAGAACTTGCCCTCAGCATCAGTCATTTTGGAGATGGCCTCTGACCCCTTGCCTTCTGGCTGTAAATGATGCGCCGCTGGCTGGTCACCGCCCCAAGGCTTTCTGGGATACGGTCAATGGTTACTTTGCCACATACATTGAAACTGAAACAAACGAAAAAAGAAAAAAAAAACGATCGCTGACAGTCAAGATTTTTCAGTTGTGTCCAGCACTTCAAACTGCTTGTAAATGTGCCTTTTGATGCAAAAATGATTTTGTGTCCTGGTGTTCAGTTTAAGGTCGTATGATTGCAAGTGATGTTAGACAGGAGATAAAAAAGAATTCAAGTCCTCCCTGCCCCCCTCCTTTCCCGTGCTTGAGTTTTTTTTTTGGTTCATTTTGTTTTTTTAAGGCAAAACTGCAAACAAAATTGTTTTATTCCCTCTTGGTGTCAATAATGCCTTTGACAATAATGATTTTTCAAAGAAGGGCAAGAGAGAGAAGGGAGCCAAGCCCTTATTCTTGCATGATTCAGAGCGACCTCGATCAGGCAGCCAACCTCATGAACATCAGTTCTCCTTTCCTTGGAAAGCGAACACACCTTAAAGCTTTCCAGCATTTTTTTCCTATGTACTGCATTTGATTCTTTGGTCACTTTGGATGCCTTTCCACCTTCTCTTTTTAATTTTGTGTGAAATGGAGCCTTCTTTCTTCCCTGCATGGGAGAACGTTTTTGGAGAATGTTCAGTTATGGAGTTTGATTCTCTCCAGTCTCCTTCAACCTCAAGTCCAGTTTCATCCATTAAAATCATTTGCACTAAGTAACTGGCAAATCAGCTTAGGGCTGTGACAGAAACTTTTCACAATATTAAACATCAAGGGGAAATGGTCACAAAATAGATTCCACAGCGCTGTTTTACAGACAATAAAAAAAAAAAAACATGAAAAATCACATCAACAGCTTTGTAGGCAATCTGTCAATTAATGATAAAACACAAAATAATTAAGATCTTTTTCTTCTTTCCTTAAGAGTGCCATCTTCATGACTGAAGAAGTGGACACTGAGTGATGTCAGGAGGGAGATGGGAGAGTGGGGACAGTGGGAGATGAGGGGGCGAGAAGGTGGAGGAGGGAGGGGAAGAAAAAGGAAAAGTTTTAGAGAAACAGAGACTGGAAAGATTGAGACCACACCTCAGGGTATGGTGCTCAGGTCAATACTGTGTGGGGAAAAAAGGACTTCAGGGTATGATGCTCAGGTCAATACTGTGTGGGGAACAAAGGACTTCAGGGTATGGTGCTCAAGCCAATACTGTGGGGAAAAAAGGACTTCAGGGTATGGTGCTCAGGTCAATACTGTGGGGAAAAAAGGACCTCAGGGTATGGTGCTCAGCTCAATACTGTGTGGGGAAAAAAGGACTTCAGGGTATGGTGCTCAGGTCAATACTGTGGGGAAAAAAGGACTTCAGAGTATGGTGCTAAGGTCAATACCGTGGGGAAAAAAGGACCTCAGGGTATGGTGCTCAGGTCAATACTGTGTGGGGAAAAAAGGACCTCAGGGTATGGTGCTCAGGTCAATACTGTGTGGGGAAAAAAGGACTTGAGGGTATGGTGCTCAGGTCAATACTGTGTGGAGAAAAAAAGGACCTCAGGGTATGGTGCTCAGGTCAATACTGTGGGGAACAAAGGACCTCAGGGTATGGTGCTCAGGTTAATACTGTGGGGAACAAAGGACTTCAGGGTATGGTGCTCAGGTCAATACTGTGGGGAAAAAAGGACTTCAGGGTATGGTGCTCAGGTCAATACTGTGTGGGGAAAAAAGGACTTTAGGGTATGGTGCTCAGGTCAATACTGTGTGGTGAAAAAAGGACCTCAGGGTATGGTGCTCAGGTCAATACTGTGTGGGGAAAAAAGGACTTCAGGTAAGGTGCTCAGGTCAATACTGTGTGTGGAAAAAAGGACCTCAGTGTATGGTGCTCAGGTCAATACTGTGTGGGGAAAAAAGGACCTCAGGGTATGGTGCTCAGGTCAATACTGTGTGGGGGAAAAAGGACTTGAGGGTATGGTGCTCAGGTCAATACTGTGTGGGGAACAAAGGACCTCAGGGTATGGAGCTCAGGTCAATACTGTGTGGGGAACAAAGGACCTCAGGGTATGGTGCTCAGGTCAATACTGTGTGGGGAAAAAAGGACCTCAGGGTATGGTGCTCAGGTCAATACTGTGTGGGGAACAAAGGACCTCAGGGTATGGTGCTCAGGTCAATACTGTGTGGGGAACAAAGGACTTGAGGGTATGGTGCTCAGGTCAATACTGTGTGGGGAAAAAAGGACTTGAGGGTATGGTGGTCAGGTCAATACTGTGTGGGGAACAAAGGACCTCAGGGTATGGTGCTCAAGTCAATACTGTGTGGGGAAAAAAGGACCTCAGAGTATGGTGCTCAGGTCAATACTGTGTGGGGAACAAAGGACCTCAGGGTATGGAGCTCAGGTCAATACTGTGTGGGGAAAAAAAAGACTTCAGGGTATGGTGCTCAGGTCAATACTGTGTGGGGAAAAAAAAGACTGCAGGGTATGGTGCTCAGGTCAATACTGTGTGGGAACAAAGGACCTCAGGGTATGGTGCTCAGGTCAATACTGTGTGGGGAAAAAAGGACCTCATGGTATGGAGCTCAGGTCAATACTGTGTCGGGAAAAAGGACTTCAGGTATGGTGCTCAGGTCAATACTGTGTGGGGAACAAAGGACTTCAGGGTATGGTGCTCAGGTCAATACTGTGTGGGGAAAAAAGGACTTCAGGGTATGGTGCTCAGGTCAATACTGTGTGGGGGAAAAGGACCTCAGGGTATGATGCTCAGGTCAATGCTGTGAGGAAAAAAGGACCTCAGGGTATGGTGCTCAGGTCAATACTGTGTGGGGAAAAAAGGACCTCAGGGTATGGTGCTCAGGTCAATACTGTGTGGGGAACAAAGGACTTGAGGGTATGGTGCTCAGGTCAATACTGTGTGAGGAAAAAAGGACTTCAGGGTATGGTGCTCAGGTCAATGCTGTGGGGAAAAAGGACCTCAGGGTATGGTGCTCAGGTCAATACTGTGTGGGGGAAAAAAAAGACTTCAGGGTATGGTGCTCAGGTCAATACTGTCTGAGGAAAAAAGGACCTCAGGGTATGGTGCTCAGGTCAATACTGTGTGGGGGAAAAAGGACCTCAGGGTATGGTGCTCAGGTCAATACTGTGTCGGGAAAAAGGACTTCAAGGTATGGTGCTCAGGTCAATACTGTGTGTGGAACAAAGGACCTCAGGGTATGGTGCTCAGGTCAATACTGTGTGGGGAAAAAAGGACTTCAGGGTATGGTGCTCAGGTCAATACTGTATGGGGAAAAAAGAACCTCAGGGTATGGTGCTCAGGCCAATACTGTGTGGGGAAAAAGGACAATTTTCTATACCCTTCTTGCACTGTGAGATAGGCCTGATCAGTTGGTGGGAATGGGGGTAGTGGGGGGATGGGGGCATACTGTGTTTGTGTTTGTCTACCAGGAGGTACTGGCTGCTGACTTTGATCATGTTTGTGGTCGACCACTGGGCAGTTCTGGCTGCCAATTTTGTTCCATCTTAATGGTCAACTACTGGAAGGTACTGGCACTGTGGCAACAGACTGATCAATCTTTACGGTTGACGACAGGGAGGTACATGCTGCCAATTTTGATCATCTTTGTGACTGATTACTGGGCAATGCTGGATGCAAATTTTCATCCATATTATTATTATGGTCAACTACAAGGAGGTAGTTGCTGCTGACTTTCATCAATCTTGATGGTCCATGACAGGGAGGTACTGATGGTACTTTAATCAACATTTATGGTTAACTAGAAGAACTTACTGGCTGCTGATTTTGATCAATATTTGTGGTCAACCCCACTGTGAGGTACAGGGTGCCAATGTTTAATCAGTATTCATGATTGACTACGGAAAGTATTGACTGCTGATTTAAATCAATATGTGTGGTCAATAACCAGAATGTACTGGGTGCTGGCTTGATCTACCCGTGGTGGAATTCATCATAGTGAGTCTGTCCAGCCCTGACTCTCCCCTTCCTCTTGATGGGTCACATCAACTGATGGATCACAACATTAACCCTGGTGCCTTCAGAGAGGAGAAGATGTACACTATATGAAGATCCCAGACTGAAGCTGTCTGTTCCAGCAGTGGATAGGAATCTTCATGAGCAACACCTAGTTCTTTTGTGATTTGGCATCTGTAAAATATCTGCCTTTAGCATGCGCTTCCATTGTATCCGGCTTTTTGTTGTGTTATCTGTTTGTTTGTTTGCTTTAAAGTTACCTGTGTCTCAGACATCCTGTTACTGTTCAAGTGATCATCCTGTGCAATGCTTTTTGTCTCTACCAGACAGAAACTGACAAGATCTGTACTCCTTGTATTACGCCGTCCATAAATGCTGCACAGAAAGCAACTATCCTATCCTATCCACACCTATCCTAGCACACGACAGTTTGAAAAATGGCCTTGCTACGAAGCAAATACTTTCTAGCCTGCACATTTTCTTAATAGAACCTATTCCTATCAACAAGAACACTAGTCACCCGTCAAAGGGAAGCAGCCAAAATAATTATTTCTTCTTATTCTTCCTCTCTATTGAGGGCCCAACGTCCATTTGTTGGTCATTCTTACATCTTACAGAAAAACAGAGGGTTCCCTATAAACCTTAATCTTATCGGCGCGGATACATTTTCCATTGTCAGTTTTCTATACAAGCTGGGGCTAGGATGGCGTGAAGACTGGATGGCTGGTTGCCCATAGTGTTGTTCAGGCTTGTACTCCTGATATTTTGTTCTGTCAGTAGTGGCTTGCATAGTTTCTATTTACAAGTTGTTGCAATGACGTCCATTTTATTCATCGCTTTCTGTCTGGGTGTTGTAAAACGGACATTTTGTTCATATACCTTGAAAAGTTGAATAGTGCTAGCTTGACAGAGCCTGGTTAGCAATTTGGGTTAGGGTCAGACTCATGTACAACAGTGACAGAGCCTGGTTAGCAATTTGGGTTAGGTGTCAGACTCATGTACAACAGTGACAGAGCCTGGTTAGCAATTTGGGTTAGGTGTCAGACTCATGTACAACAGTGACAGAGCCTGGTTAGCAATTTGGGTTAGGGGTCAGACTCATGTACAACAGTGACAGAGCCTGGTTAGCAATTTGGGTTAGGTGTCAGACTCATGTACAACAGTGACAGAGCCTGGTTAGCAATTTGGGTTAGGGGTCAGACTCATGTACAAAGTGACAGAGCCTGGTTAGCAATTTGGGTTGGGGTCAGACTCATGTACAACAGTGACAGAGCCTGGTTAGCAATTTGGGTTAGGGGTCAGACTCATGTACAACAGTGACAGAGCCTGGTTAGCAATTTGGGTTAGGGGTCAGACTCATGTACAACTGTGACAGAGCCTGGTTAGCAATTTGGGTTAGGTGTCAGACTCATGTACAACAGTGACAGAGCCTGGTTAGCAATTTGGGTTAGGGTCAGACTCATGTACAACAGTGACAGAGCCTGGTTAGATTGGTTGTCAGACTCATGTACAAAGTGACAGAGCCTGGTTAGCAATTTGGGTTAGGGTCAGACTCATGTACAACAGTGACAGAGCCTGGTTAGCAATTTGGGTTAGGGTCAGACTCATGTACAACAATGACAAAAGCCTGTAGCGAATTTGCTAGGTCAGTATCATTTCACACTGTGACAGTCCTTTAGCAATTTGGTTAGGTGTCAGACCATTGTACAACAGTGACAGAGCCTGGTTAGGTGTCAGACTCATGTACAACAGTGACAGAGCCTGGTTAGCAATTTGGGTTAGGTGTCAGACTCATGTACAACAGTGACAGAGCCTGGTTAGCAATTTGGGTTAGGTGTCAGACTCATGTACAACAATGACGGAAGCACTGTGAGATCGAATTACACCCACAGCATTTTCTTCTTCTTCTTCTGTCTTCTCTCTTCTTTTTTTTTTTCAATTCTGTGCTTTTACTTGGATATGTTATGTTTACACTACTTTGTTAATCATGCATTCTACCCATCAAGATTTCCAGCAGCAATGGCATAATTCCAAAACCGACAGCATGATGTGCAGCGAGTCGGTGAACAGGCCTGTCTGTTGTCCCAGTCAAAACTGGGAATAACCATTTTACCAGAAAGTAGCTCTCATGAGACTTGCCATAAACTGAACTGTCCGAAAAGCAGTTTCAAGCGACATATCATTGTGTACGACAAATAACTAAATGTTGGCTAAAATAGTCAGCAGATAATTTTCTATCATAGTCATCTAAGTAGACATGTGTACAATCACCCCTAATAATGCACAGCAAGAATTGTCACTGACAAGTTACTGCCTGATTTGAGGTCATTGTTCCCCTTGGCCTTCAACCTAGCTTCCCTCAAGTCCAGTGTTCTTGGAACAGATCAACCAAAACTGAAGCATCAATATCACCTTAAACCTGCACAGACTGGGGTCTAACTGCAACAGCCTCTGGCTACCAGAATGAAGAAAGAGAAGAGAAAAAGAGACACCTGACGATGCCAGTAGGACCAAGGGAAATACTGTTCTAAGCTGCTGAACCGGCCAACAGGGTGGAATCCTGTACCACCCTTAGAAGCCTGCACTGTGTTCACATAGGGTGCAGACATACAAGACATTCCTTTATGAGACCAAGGGACATAACTGTTTTGTAAGAGCCTCTGGCTAATAAGATATTAATCTCAACCTTAAGCTTCACCATCTTCATTTTTCAAAACCTACATGTTCTGTCCTTGTTTAATTTTCATGTCAAGCAGATACAGCTAAATGGCAATTATTCACTAGTTCACTGGATCAACATGATCATTTTACAAAACATGTTTAATTGATTCAGAGCATGTTGTAAAATTAGAACTATATAAGAAAGCTTTGAAAAATATTGGTTAAAAAATAAGCTCATACAGGAAACAGTGTGGCAATGTTACTTCAAAATGAAACACCAAGCTGGAAGTGTTTTCATGCTGTCTGTTAAATCTGATCAACATACAGCTCACACAGAAAATGTCTTCCATATCTAGTTCTTTACATGAGCTATGTGCTGCTTCGGCTTTACTCAATGCCTTTTCAACTACCCTTCCTCCCTCTTCCCCCCACTCTTTTCCAATAAACAACCAAGACCCACATCCCACACCCACTTCAGACTTCTACTGACCAAGAAAATAATTAGTACGGTTAGGAGGGGGATAGTGCGAGGCACCAAGTCGAAGTAAGGAACAATACATTGTTAACACCAAAAGATGGATACGCAAGGCATGGCCCAAGCCAGACAGTGTTGTCCTAACATGGTTTGGCCATGGAAGTAAACATGTGCCACTCCATGCTGTACACTGGAAGTGTCAGATAATCAGCTGGACTTCATAGTGTTGCCTTAGCCACAACATACATCCAAACAGACCTAGCAAACTGGCTACAGCTCGCATAAGCTCCAAATGGCACAGTGTATACTGTATATCAAATCTGTCATTTTTGTTTTTTCTCTGAAAGCAGAACTCCAAGGAATTTTGTTTTTTAAATTGGAAAACAAGCAGCAAAGTCTCAGAGTACTGAAGGCTGTTAAATCCCCATGCCCCTCCCTTTACATCATCATTTCCCTCCCCCATCCCCTTTCCCTTCCTTCCCCCCTGCTCACTCTGTGGCCACGATATCTGGAAGCTGAGGTGTGTTGGGGGTGATTTTCATGGAACTTTCTGGAAAGAAGATGTTGTCAGCTGTCACGCTGAGTGAGTATGTCCCCGTCTTCATGTTCTCCAGGTGATAGGTGCCTGTGGCGTCTGTTGTGGTGGTGGCCACCCCGTTGATCAGCACTGTTGCCTTGGCGATGCCCACTCCCTGAAAGAAGTGGCAAGAGATATTAGCCTTGTGAACATTTCTTTCTTAGAGATGTGAAACCTCTGCACTATTTTTAGGAACAATTTGCAAATTTTTCTTTAATTTTTGAAATTTTCAAGAACACTCATACATCATTAACCTATACAGCATACATTTACATTTACCTGCAACAAAGTAAAAAAACTTTATTGGAAGGATGTGCATGCGAGTTCCCCAGGACAGACTGCACAATGCATGGCTAATTTCTGGTATAACTTCCCTGTGACTTCTGCTTCCCCAGCTGCTTCTTCCCGGTTTCAACTGAATCCACAACACCTGGCTGCTTTGCCATTTCAGAAGAGCTTTCACAGTTGCCATTCACAGCACGATACAGTGACGCAGGCGCCAGAGATCAGCTGACAGAGAAGAAAGTCATGTCCTTTCCTGTTTAGGCAAACAAATCTGCTCAGTACCACTTCACTGTCAATGTATGCGACTGGCTCTGGTTCAGCTTTTATCACCTGAGATCAAAAGACTGTTTTGCTGTCCCAACCTACACTCAGTGTATCATGTGTCACGGAATAACCATGCTGTGTACAAGTGAGAAGGCAGGTTTGGCCCTAATTAGCCTACAATTAACTTGTCAAAACAATTCTGACGTGCATATTTTCTGGACTAATTGCAACCACAAGTAACGAAAGACAAAGAAATCAGGATACCAGGCATCTCTGTTTTTTCACATTTCCATGACCAGTATACTGAAGGGTGCCTTGACAGGCCCATGAGCAGTGCTGCTGCTGCTATTGGAGCATTCATCGTGACATTCAATGGGTCATAGGGGTTGTTTGGTGGTGGTCATCATGCTGTTTCATGCTGGGCATCGTGTGTTCCCATAACAAAAGGAATGCCAACACGGATCATTGGATCTTTAACAAGCATACTTTATCTTCTGCATGTGCACAGATATGCACGGGGTCACCCACAGGCACATCTGCACATATGGGGATCTCATATGAACAAAATATGAAACAATGCAGCAATCTTCAAAAAAAATTTGGGATCCTGAAAAGACGTGTTGTGTACAACACGTCACACCTGGAATCAAATCATTTACTTCATAGGTCAGCTGCTGTATTACATCATGTTCATAGGGCTTAGCAGGCATGGCTTGAGTCCATTCCACCAATCTTCTCAAAGGTTCCCGCTGAGTACACATCTTCCATAGGGTCCTTCAAGCTTAGCACGCATGGCTTGAGTCCATTCCACCACAGCACAAGTAACAGATCATCACTGCATTGACCTAACACACAGTGACTTATCTTCTCTGCTGGGTGACCACAGAATGAACTACCATTGCTAGTTCCTACGGATACTTGAATGAGGTCTGCTACACAATAAACTACGATGAGCAGGATGTGTTTGGCACAGAATGAAAACAATATCAACAACACACACACACACACACACACACACACACACACACACACACACACAAACAAGTAAGCAACAAAAAATTCAGGAATTCTGTCCATACTCATCAACATCTGTCAGCACTACCTTACTACCTACATGAATGACTGCTTAGTTCATGGGTAACATGTCTCCCTCTGAAAATAGATCACTACACATTCATCCAAACCACCACATTCATCCAAACCACCACATCCATCCAAAACACCAGATCCAACCAAACCATCACACCATCCACCAAAGCCACCACATACATTCAAGCCATCACATCCATCTATACCATTATAGCACTGAAACCACCACATCCATCCAAGCCATCGCATCCACCCAAGCCACCATCTTCACATCCATCCAAACCACCACATCATCCATCCAAGCCACCACATCCACCAAGGCCACTGTTACCAGCCAAACTGCCATATTATGTGCTTGTTACCACATCCATCCAACCCCCCCCCCCCCCTCCTCAACTTCCAAACTCCCGCATAAGCCACCACATCTGTCTGTGCCACCATATCCATCCAAACCACTATATCCATCCAAGTTACCATTCCATTCAAAAGTACATCCACCCAAGCCACCAATCAATCCAAACCATCATATCCATCCAAACCACATTCATTCAAGCCACATTATCCATTCAAACCACCATATTCATCCAAACCACCTAATCCACCCAAGATACATAGTCCATCCAATCTGCCACATCAGTTCCAACTGCCATCAGAACTTAATCTAGGATTTTTGAAAAAGGGGGGCAGTCCCCCCCCCTCATATCGAAAAAAGGGGGGCACTCCCCACCCCACCCCACCCCCACCCCACCCCACCCCCACCCCCTCCAACCCCACGTTACATACCTCATAAATACGATTTGTTTCTTGTGTTTCAAACACAATTCACATCGCATCCCACCGGTCTTCAGCTTAGACATCCAGGGCCACTTCTTCAGCCAATCGTCTTGAAACCGGTGTTCCCTTGCATTGGCACTAATTTTGGGCTGCTTCTCCGAGCTTTTGGATGTAGTCGCGGTTTCTTCATGATCTTCTCCACCCTCGCATGGCACAGACTCTTTTTTTTTCACCTTTCCTCCATGAAAGTCGACGTCGAATAGGGTGGGTGCATGCTTCATTTTGGAAAATATCCAATATGGCGCCTTAAACTCTCACAACTTCTCGTCGGTGATCGTCGGAGATGAACGCCGCCGATTGGTTGATTTACACTAACATCCAATGAAATATCAAGAAATTGTTCGCTCCTGCTCAGTCCTAGTTTCAGTTTTTCAAGCCGACAACAAATGAGCGCCCGCAACGATCACTGAACAGGGCGGGCAATTTTGCAAATGTGCGAGAGTCTGCCCGCGGTAAGACTCGATAATTGCGGGAAGTAACAGATTTTCGGGGGATTGTACCAATCCTGCACTCTAGATTAAGCTCTGTGCCATCACATCCATTCAACAACCATCCCTATTAATGTGTGCAGATACTGAGGACAATCATCACAGACATGGCCATGGGACATGGGGGACAAGTTGCCTTGAGAGCAGGCCATGAAGGGCCACAGAATTCGACACAACATTGAGCCACTTTGGTGGCATCCACTGCACCTCTGATCTCATTCACCTCATAATCATCCCCCCCCCACCCCCCCACCCCCTCTCTCTCTCTCTCTCAGACATAAGAGTTAAGCAGTAATGTTAAAATTCTCTTTACATCACAGGATTCTCTCATTCAACAGTGACAGTTAAGGCAACATGAGATTCAAATCGCATGTTAAAGGCTAGGTAACTCTTACCTTCTCACTCTCAACGACTCGTCCGCTGACTGAGAAGCCGGCCACTTCAAAGTTCCTCTGGAAAAAGTAAACAAACTAAACCTAAGAAGACAGGCACTGTGTGAAGGGCATTATGTCTGAGTTTGTGGTGGTGTTGTGATGGTTTGCTGTGATGTGGTGTGGTATGATGTGGAGTGGTATGGTAGAGTTTTAGGAGTACAGATCATATGTGGAAAAGGAATTTTACTGCTAGAAGTAGTTTCATGATATACTTACCTGTCAAAACAAAAGCCTCGTCTCTACTGTGCGTGGAACATGCCATATATCAGGATTCTCATAGAAAGACTAAGATGGAGAGTAGGGGAGCTAGCTATTCCTTTACCATCATGCAAACAAAAGTAGTTTGCCTTAGTGAGTTCATACTCAATTTACCCTCACAGCCTGAATTCAGTTTTCACCCCTTTTCCGCACTGTAGGGAGGGGGAGATGTCTTAGTGGTTGGACAGGCAACCATATCATAAAACTACTTTTCGAAGTAAAATTCCTTTTATTCATACTTACCTGTCAAAAAAAATGCCTGAATATAGAAAAGGAGGGTGGGATTTCTCAACTGAGAAATCAATCCAATCTTCTTCACCAAAAATCAAGAGGTAAACCACAACTCATCCCAGAACTCTGCACCAAATAACCAACTGGCCCTAAGTCACAACTGTCTCCTGGTGGTTAAAGGATTGTCTCTGCTCTCCTTTATGGCTCCACTAATATGAGTCAAACATGAGAAAATAAAATGAGTCAGGATCAGGAAAAGGAGAAGACCCATCCAGTCAGACCTTACGTGCCAATGCAAGCGATTGCTGCCAAACCGGCGGGGATTGTACACACTGAGACACATAGAAATGTCCAAAAAATATGATAATGGCTGAGGGCAGAAGATGCCTTTAATACAATGGGTGTATCATGAATTAACATGGTAAAAGGGCCAATACATACGTCATCACCACTGGTTGCCCGATATCAAGTGGCTTTAATGTAAATACATAAAAATTTGACCTCTTGACGCTCACCTAGGGGCAAATGTATACAAGTGATAACAAAAAAGCGTGTACCATGAACATCAAATTCATGTGGAAAAAGGCCATGATCCAAATGTAAAGGGAGCAAATAAGGGGTGTGCCAGAACACTCAACAGACTTGGCTAATGAGACAAACAGAAGGACTACAACGCTGTTTCCTAGACAGCCATGCCAACAAAAATGTTCCAAATAAATACCAGCAGCAGCACCCAGACAAGTACCCAGGCTTTTGTGTGGGTAATGCTGCTTGTAAAACAAAGTAAAGGAATGCCCCATGAACACTCAAACATCATACGGTGAGAGATGAGGTCCCCACTGGAGTCAGTCCAAGAGTGTACCATGAACACTGAAACATCATATGGTGAGAGATGAGGTCCCCACTGGAGTCAGTCCAAGAGTGTACCATGAACATTCAAACTAATGTGGTGAAAGGCAACGTCTGTGAGCATGTAACCCCCCATGGCAACATAGGTGTCTCAGTGTCTTGGCGGGTTTCTCTCTTTACCTTCTAAATGTGACACATAAAAGAGAGAAGGGGGTGCAAGAGCTTTACTCAGAAAAGTAGCCTTGCAAGCCACCTCTATTCAAGATGAGAGCCACAGACTGTATGCCATGCTGAACCTGTCCATCTCTCACACCCGAGCTGCATGGAAGGAAGGGAGAAAAGCTGGAGCAGCTGACAGAGGTTTCATGGGGGTTGAGGTAGGAGACAGCTTTCTGCCCGACATACAGGCTCTGAAAGTACGAGGTCAACTTGGAAGACGCCAGGGTGCTCTGTGATAATGGTGATTGTGAAGGTCAAGCGCAGGTTTGTGTTATTTTCTCCATTGGCCAAGTCGAAGTGTTTCCTCCTGAAAGGGAAGGCTAACTCAAAGGATCCCTACGAGAATCCAAAATCGAAAAGACCAGTAGAGTACATGTTTCCTCGCTGAGGAAAAGGAGAAGACTGAATTCATGCAATAAGGGTGAACCGAGCATGCGCTCATTATTTGTCTGTCTGATGGATAAAGGATGAGTTAGCTGCCCCACTCTCCATTTTAATCTTTTTAAAGGAATCTTGATGTACAGCATGTTCCATGTGCCTAGTAGAGATAAGACATTTGTATGGACAGGTAAATATGAAGAAACTGCCTTTCTAGAAAGGAGGAAAAAAGCATAGAGAGGAGGGGAGAATTATGGAAATGTGGAGAAGGGGAACGGGAGGGAAGGAGGGAACAAAGGGACGGTGGGGGAGGGAGGGAGGGAAGGAGAGACACAGAGACACATGCACACACATACACACACACACACACACATAGGCACATATACACACAACCTAAAACATTTGTATAATTCAACAAACAAAACCCATTTCAATATACCTCTAATCAATGAAAACAGATTTTTTTTTTAAAAAGCAGAAACAAATAAAGGAAACAGAAAGGAAATATACAGTCAAACAAATGCTCACCTCAAAAACTACCGAGTCATGTGTCACTTCAAAGTCCAGCCTCTCTGGCTCCACGTCAAAGGTGATGTGCTCTCCTTTGTAGAATGGAACCTGTCATGATTTGTGTCACATGTCAACACTTTCCCCCACTGCTTTCCCATCAAACAACAAATCACCACATCCAGCTCACATGACCACATGGAGCCCTCTCAACTGATCCAAAAATGGTGCAATACATCCAACTTGAATACTTTAGTTACAGGCTGGTGCAGAAAATTACTTTCATCCCAAACTGACCCCCACCCTTTGCCATCTTTACGCAGATTCATCTGGTCCAAATCATCAATAATTTTGAAGTAGGTAGTTGCATACTAGTAAACAGTAGTGCAGAATGGACAGCCAGAGTTCCATGCCATTGATATATATATCAATGGCATATTGTATATATGCAAATTTTTTTCTTTTTTTTCTGTCCTATCTTCCATGCCACCTTAGTAACAGTGCACCCACACCACTCATTCCAACCCCTGTCCACAGCCACAGCCTGGGCTGGCCCACCACAACCCGGCACCGACAATCCACAGGGAGCAGTCAATGTCAAGTCATCAAGAGGCAACCCACCTGAGGAGACACTGCACTGCTACCGAGTCACTTCAGTGGTGTTCAGTAGCACCTGTTCTGATCAAACATACACAGGACACCACCTGCTGAGACAATAATTGCTTAGTCATGGAGCCAGCGTGAGTGAGCTCTCCCTCCGGAGGATGCCACCACGTCCATCCAATGACAGCCCCCATGGTTCGCTGATACCGGTGACTCCGATGGAATCAACCAAGACCACAGACGTGAAGAAGAAATTGAAACTGACGTCACCATGAGAGCAGGGCATAACGGGCCACAGAATTTGGGACTTTTTTTTTATGCTGATCAATGAGAATGAGGATAATGAAGATGATGCTGCGGATTTCTATTCCAGTCTGAGACTACATGACAGGGCTGTACTCTATGCTTACTTTCATAACATATCCTGGCCTCAACCAGGCCCGAGAGATACAGACATCTGCAGTGTTGCTTAGGAAATTTGAGCAACACTCTCAGAGACACATCTATTAAGTGGATGAAACTCGACTGTGTGGTCCCAGTCTTCCCAATTGAGCCCACAGCAAACTCAACTCTGGGTCAGAGCCGGTAGGGGCAGAAAAATCTCTGATGGGAATTGAACGCACAACCTCCAGCCGAGAGTCCATGACGCTAACCACTTCGCCACGGCAGCTGGTCTATATATGCAAATCTTGTCACCAGTAGTATAGAGTCTACACAGAGTGCCCTATAGGCTATAATATGAATAAAAAACATCATATGTATCATACTTGGACATGTCTTCGTTTATTTTGTGAGAGAACAGACTGTTTTAAAGACACTGTGCTTCCCTGGATACATATACTAGACATCTTCCTGTGTCAAATTCAGATTTTTTTTTTTAAAAAAGGATTTTCTTCAAATGGTTCTAGAAGAAAAAAGATGAAGGTAGGAAGTTTGATATTTTCACCCCAACTAACTCAATATGTTCTGAAAGTTCCATGTCCTTACTCCTAAGATTTTTTTTTTTAATGATTTTTTAAAAATAACCCTTACAAATGGTCTGTCCCGTAGGAAAGTTAAGGGAAAAATCTGCCAGTATTGAGCAAGTTAATGGGAAGATCCAGCTCCCCACTCTCCAATTTTAATCTTTTTAAGGGAATCCTGATGCATGACGCTGATTCACACTAGTGGAGATAAGACATCTGTTTAGACAGGTAAGTGCGACGAAATCTATTTCATTATACAGTGGAACCCGCAAATGAAGGACTTCGCCGACTTCCCCCAAACATCCCCCACCACATTGTTTCCTCTTCTCTCTCCCCTCCCAACTTTCACTTCCAGTTTAAACAATGTTGTTGTTTTTTTTTATCTCCAAGGAATGTTTTCTCCCCATTCAACTACACCGGTCCCCGGGAAGTACGGCGAGCTGTGGGGCCCAGGGCAGGATTTCCTCGGGGACCTGGGTAACCTGAGGCACCGGGGGGGGGGGGGGGGGGGGGGGGGGGTTAGCAAGAGAATGTAGTCTCTCGTACCCGCCCCGGGGAGTGCACTGCCTCCTGCATCTCCTGGGTGCGGTCCGCACCGGCCCCCTGCATGGCAGGGGGGACGGTGGGTGGCATGGTAGCCGAGCCCCCTGGCCGCATGAATGCGGACCGGGATGGCTGCGGTGACGTGTCCACCTCAAGGATAGATAGGTTACCCGTGGTCCTGCTGGTCGATCCTCCCCCCGGAGGAATGGGACTGCGGACGCTGCCCAAGTTGGGAGTGGAAGAAGTCCGCTCCCCAACATCCTGTACCCCTAGGGGAAAATGCAACAGTCAATCGGGGTGGGTCGACTGTCGTGGGTCAGGGCGCAGATCCAACCCAGTCGATGCCTGTGGCCGAGACATGGGGAGTTTGTGTTATACTCCCTGTTTGGCTAATATACTTACCATGTCAGACCATAGCATTCAATGGCAGTTAGCCAGCTCTGTCAGGCCGAATTTTTCCGTGGCCAATGCAGTCATAAGACAGTCACGTGATGTCACCCCACTTCCGGCCCCGGAAGAAGCCAGTGTCAACTTCCTATACGTCATTCAGCGAGGCCTGTGTGTATGGTAACCCCGAGAACTTGGCGCCAGAGGGGAAGGTAGGGAGGGAATTAGAGTCTGACATGGTAAGTATATTAGCCAAACAGGGAGTATAACACAAACTCCTCATTTTGGCGTCATATACTGTACCATGTCAGACCATAGCAGAATTTAAAGGAATCGGAGGAGGGCAAGCGCCCTAGTGGTTCTTGGGGTTGACCGATATGGCTGCATTGGCCGCCACAAAGGAGATCCCCTTAGACCCATCAGCTCTGGTCATGCGGATATCCCTCAGGTAAAAATTAATGAAGGGATTTTCCGAACGCCAGTAGGCTGCCTCCAGAAGGTGGCGCACGGGACAGAGTACTGGAACGCTGTGGAAGTGGCCAGTGCTCTGACCTCGTGGGCCCTGGGTGATAGGACAGGGAGATCCTTGTACGCCTGAGCGTAGGTAGATCTCACCGTCTTGGAGAGCCACCTGGAGATAGTTCCCGCCGAGATATCTCTAGTATTGTTGGGGTTGAGGGAGATAGGGAGTCGTCTCTGGGAGGAGCGCCTGGGGCGTGTGCGTTCCCAGTAGTACCTGAGACACCTGGAGGGGCAAAGGTCCATGTCTCCATCTTTTTCTCCCTTTCCCAAGATGTCCGTCAGGGAACGGATGACGAGGAAGGGAGAGGGGGTGCCCGGTTCCTGATTCTTTGCCAAGAACTCCGGAAGGAACTTGAGAGAGACTGAGCCGTCCCTGTGGAAGGCAATATCTCTGGGGTCACCGCTGAGGGCGTGAATCTCACTTCGTCTTCTGGCCGAGGCCAGGGCGAGGAGAAAGGTGGTCTTAAAGGAGAGGAGGTCAAAAGGAATAGAAGCAATGGGTTCAAAAGGGGGTTTTCTGAGGGCATCGAGGACCGTAAAAAGGTCCCAGAGGGGAATGCGCCTTGGGGACTGAGCTTCCCGTAGAGCAACTCCTCTAGACACCTCTCTGAGCAGAAAGTCATTGTCAAAAGAAGGGCCCCCCAGTTGACGAATGGTGGTGCAGATAGCTGATCTGTAGCCCCGAATGGAGCCCAGCCGACAGCTTAAGGGAAGAGGATAGGTGGGAGAGGAAATTTCCTATTTGGATGTTGGAGGGGCAGTCATGGGGAACAGAGTTATCTGAGCACCAGGCTATCCATCTCTCCCAACGGTAGTTGTAGAGGGACTCGGTGCTGGCTCTGCGAGATGCCGAGGCTAAGTCCCGTAATCCCTGAGAGGCCCCTGCCCCGGCTAGTGTGTCTAGGACGGACTGGGGTCTGTCCGAGTGGGGGGTAGATGCAGATGTTCGCAGTTGGGCTGGCATAGAAGCCACGCGTGTAGGCGAAGCATCTTGGGATTGGATGAGGAAGACCTGACCGGGGTTGTCTCAGCATGTCCCAGCGAGGGCTGAGCCGGAGAGGGGGAACGTGGGTGAGGGACTTGAGGTCCGGGAACCAAGACTGGGTCGGCCACCATGGCGTTACGAGGATCAGCCTGGGTCTTTCCAGCCTCGCCTTCCTGATCACCTTGTGTAGGATGGGGAAGGGGGGAAAGGCATACGCCAGTAGGCCCGTCCAGGGGAGGGATAGCGCATCGACTGCATACGCCTGGGGATCTGGAACGGGGGAGACGTACAGGGGCAGGCGATGGTTGAACCTGGTGGCAAACAGGTCGATCATGGGCACAAACCAATGCTCCCATACATCCGACAGGGTATGTCTGTTGAGGGTCCACTCCGTGTGGAGGAGAGACTTCGACCTGCTGAGGGAATCCGCCAGGATGTTGCGTTTCCTGCTATGTGTCTCGCGCGGAGGGTGATTCCCCGCGCGTGACACCAGCGAAGGAGGGCCTCTGTCCTGAGGGAGAGGCCTATGGAGCGGGCCCCTCCCCCTTTGTTGACATAGCAAGCTACCGACGTATTGTCCGTGAGGAGGAGAACAAGTCGGTGCGCGACCTTGTGCTGGAAGTGGAGAAGGGCTAGCCTGACCGCTTCCAGCTCCAAGATGTTGATGTGGAGGCGTGCAGTTTGTGAGTCCCACTCCCCCGAGGCATGACTGTCCTCCACGTGAGCCCCCCCAGCCCAAGTTGGAGGCGTCTGTATAAAGTTCCAGTGGTTGGGTTGGGAGGGAGATGGGGACCCCGGTGGAGAGAGTGGCTGGAGTGAGCCACTCCTCCGTCGCTGAAATGAACCAGTGTCCGAGGGGAATGACCTGGTCCCAGCGGTCGGAGGTCTGCGACCAACGTCGGCGGAACTCCCTCTGAAGTTGGCGTTTGGGGACCCGCCCCAGGGGAATGAGGGGAGACAGGGACTCCATCATTCCTAGGAGGGAGGACAGGGTTCTGGCCGAGGTGTGGGGTGCCTGTGACAGGCGGGAGATGAGGTCCACTATGCGTGCAGACCTCTCCGGGGTCGGGGAGACTATCATGGAGATTGTGTCGCAACTCATTCCCAGGAAGGAGAACCTCTGGCTGGGAGTGAGTTCGCACTTGTTGGGGTTTGTGACAAACCCCAGTGTGGAGCACAGACACAGGAGGCGGGTGGTGTGGGCTTGGCACTGGGCCCGGGAGGGGGCCAAGACGAGCCAGTCGTCCAGATACACTAGGAGGCGGATGTCCTCCTGCCTGGCTAGGGAGGCCATCTCCTTGACAACCTTCGTGAAGAGGAAGGGTGCCAGTGAGAGGCCGAAAGGGAGGGCCCTGAACTGGAACACTCAGCCCTGCCAGACGAACCGTAGGAATCGTCTGTGGGCCGGGTGAACCAGGATCTGAAAATAGGCGTCCTTCAGGTCGATGGATGTGGCCCAGTCAAGATGATGGATGGAGTCTCGGATCTGGGTGGGGGTCTCCATCTTGAACTTGGTGGGCCTGAGGAACTTGTTGAGGGGCGAAAGATCTAGAATGGGCCTCCATCCTCCCGAGGCTTTTGGGATCACAAAGAGGTGAGAGTAGAAGCCGGGGTTTGGGTGGGAAACCTCCGAGATGGCCCCTTTTTGGAGGAGCTCTTGGACTTCTGTGCGAAGAGCTTCTGCTTTGGCGGGGGAGGGTTCGTTGGGGGAGGGAGGGGGAGATAGCATGAGGGGGGGACGCTCGTGGGCCCAAGGAAGGCGAAACCCTTCCTGTAGCACCGCCACTATCCAGGGGTTGAGGCCCATACGTCTCCACTGGTGGGCATGCCGGGAGAGGCTGCCCGCCAGGGGGGGCGAGGGTCTGGGCTGGTGGGGGGGGTTAGGGCGTGGGGGGGTGCTACCTGATCTAAGTCCCCCTCGGGCTGTCTCCCCAGTCAGCTCTGGGAGCGTGACTGTTGGCCGAACCGAAAATTTTGCTGATGGGGTTTCGGCTTAGGCCTGGGGAGAAGATTAGGTCGCTTGGCGGGCCGTGCGGTGCGGGAAAGCGATTGCCTGGGATAGGGTCTGTGCCTGGGGAAGGAACGAAGTGGGGGTCTAGCAGGGCGTGGCGGTGGCCTGGGCGCAAAGGACACAGCCTGCTTGCGTTCCTCGACTGCTTGTGCTATGACGTCAGCCGAGTAGTCGCCAAAGAGCGACTGGTCCTGGCCCGGGATGCATCGCAGGGCTGCCTTAAGCGTCGGGGAGAGAGAGGTCCGCGCCAGCACGGCATCTCTCGCGACCACCAAGCAGTTGAAGTGGCTTCTGGCTGCGCTGTCCGCCGCAGCCGAAAGGTGATGCGAAATCCTGTTAACTAGGTGTCGCATGAAAGGATCGCTGAACAAGCGAGAGCCAGGCTCTTGGTGCGCCTCAGAGCCCGAGTCCCACGGTACTGGGATGGCACCATTGTCCTCCGGCCATAGAGCCTCCGCTCGCTGAAGGAGCATGCCCAAGTAGGTGTGTCCCGCCGTGGTGTGGAGGATGCCCATCCTGGCTACTCGGTCCCATTCCTTTAGGTTCTTAAAGGAGATGGTGCTGGAAGTAGGGGGGGCAGGTGGGGGATCAACCGACGGTCCGACTGGGAAATGCCCATCTCCCTGGTCACGGGATTGTCAGTAAACAAGGAGGCGACTGAGGGGTTCTTGCGGTCCCCGAGGAGGAAACCGACCTGGGCTGCATGTGGGGCCGAGAGGGGTCCCTGTCCTGGCGGAGGGACGGCATGCGCACCCCTGGCGCAGTTGCTGGACCTTCCCAAATTGAGGAGAGGGACTGGGGGGCAACGATCTTTGGTCTAGATCGCTGGGCCGGGGGGGGACCGGCGAAATGGGAGAGGGAGAGAACTTCGTCAGCGGGTGCGGCCTCCCTCCTAACGAGGTCTGGTCGCCACCGTTCTAACGTGCGGACATCGTACAATGAGGTGGAGGCTAGCTCCTCCTCATCGTCCGCCTCAGGGAGGTACTGGTCCTGAAAGGGTTCGTAGCACCCGTCGTCAGGAGGTAAGTCGAGGGGTGCCTGTGGTGTGTCCCCGGTGGCCCTATAATCGGCGGCCGGGACATCGTCCTGCCGATCAGGACAGCGCCCGAGGAGGGAGACCAAGGTCGACCCAGGCAAGTGAGGCCGGGTGCCACATTCGACCATATAGCTGGTCGTGCTGGGTGTTGGCGTTAAGCCACTGGTCTCTCTCGGGGGCATAGAGCCACCGGTCCCCGGGGAGGTAAACGGCTGTGGCGGCCCTGGGGTGTGGGCAGAAAGTCCCCGGGGACCCGGGTAACCTGAATCACTGTTGGGGGGGTCTCGAGAGGCCGTGGCCTGTCGTCCCCATCCAGGTCCGTGCACTGCACCATACACGTCCTTGGAATGGGCCTGGGAGGGCCATAATGGTATGGAGGAGGATGCGGAAGCCGAGCCCCCAACCCGCGAAAGTGCGGATTGGTCAGGATGCAGTCCCGTGTTCCTCCCCCTGGAGGAATATGTCAGGTTACCCTTGGTCCCGCTGGTAGATCCTCCCCCCGGAGGAGCGGGACCGCGGACGTTGCCCAAATGGGGATCCGAAAAGGTCGGCTCCCCAACATCCAATACCCCTAGGGAAGAAGGTGACGTTCGATCGGGGTAGGTCGACCGTCCTTGTGCATGGGCACGGCCGGGCCCATGGCGCGGCGTGCCCGCACACCCAGGATTATGGACACCACCGAGGTCGTGCGTCGGGGTGACCATAAGGCTGCTTCCGGAGTCGAAGCGCTCCTCGAGCTCAGGTGTTGGCTGCACCTGTGCCCGGTGGGGCCGAGCGCTATGAGTGCACGTATCAATTTGGGGGGAAAAAGAGATACGTGACTCATCAAGGCGAGTGACAGATTGTGATTCCATCCCAGACCCGTCACCCGTGCTGGTCCGCGGCTCGGCAAGGTGCCCCGGGGGCCGAGATTCGCGTGACTCAGCATGATAGTTAGAAATCTCCGCGCGAGTCCGTAGGCTAGAGGGCAAGCTGGCCGATGGAGAAGGGGTGGGGGAGGGCGAATTCCGTTGCCTAGTCTTTGCTCGGCAGGGCCCTTGAGGGGAGCCTTGCCCTTAGACTTTCTGGGCAGCACCTTGAGGGGAGCTTTGCCCTTAGACTTTACAGGCAGATCAAATGAAAGGCATTTTGAAATGGTGGCCACTTGCCTATCAGCCTTGGGACGCCGCGGTCGTGCGTCCGTCGGTTTGGTAGACGAGGAAAGATCACGCGTCCCTTCCGCGGAGAAGTCGTCTCTGTCTACCCGAACCGTACGTTCATCAGTGCGAACGGATTGCTCCGAGATGGAATCAACCGCGGGTTCTCCGGGAAATTGAGCGAACTCCGAGCAGTGGAGTGGCTCGACCCGGTGGTGTCCTTCACCATGTTGGGCACAGGTGGATAGAGCAAACCCGGAACACACGACCGCAAAGAGGAGACAAGGTGGCCGATCGAGAAAATCAATTAATCTCGATCGTCCGTGTGGTGTCGTGCAAAGTGCTCGAGAGATCGACTGAAAACTCGCATACCCGTACACGCCACCGATAGTGTGACTGGTATGACTATTAATAGCAATCTCTACACGTGGAGTATCACTGTGTATAGGTGTGATAGTTCTTGGGCACTAAATCTTAATAAGCAGATCAGTGTCACGCACCCTTACTCGAACACGTTCTACCTGTGATGGGTAAAGAGTACAGGTGTGATAGTTATTGAGCACTAAACCTTAATAAGCAGAACCAGCACAAATGCGTGCTGAACCCGAGGCTCGGCAGTATGGTGGGGGAACACGACCAGCGAGCGGTGCTGACGATCGCGAGTAACAAAGTCGCGAGAGTGCCGGTAAAAGAGACAAATCTTTTAATAAATACGATCCCACCAAGAGCCTCACACGGCAAGAATACTCAGGGTCTAGTGCAAGCCACAACTGAATCAAGTATAGAAACAAAACACAGCAATCTTAACACAAAGGCAAGTATAGGCGAGACAGAGCACAAGACTTATCTTGCTTTGACGGCAGGCCGAAGGTGAATGACGTATAGGAAGTTGACACTGGCTTCTTCCGGGGCCGGAAGT
The DNA here is from genome assembly GCA_033310375.1 of Conus canariensis. Classification (NCBI taxonomy): domain Eukaryota; kingdom Metazoa; phylum Mollusca; class Gastropoda; order Neogastropoda; family Conidae; genus Conus; species Conus canariensis. The sequence goes on from CM065743.1 coordinate 22,243,805, forward strand.
GGGGTGACATCACGTGACTGTCTTATGACTGCATTGGCCACGGAAAAATTCGGCCTGACAGAGCTGGCTAACTGCCGTTGAATGCTATGGTCTGACATGGTACAGTATATGACGCCAAACTGGAGTTATAGTCAGTAGGGGGGGGGTACCACCAGAGACTGGCCATAACTCCTCCACCAGAGTGTTGACGCTCCTCGTGTCGGGGTGGTGGCTGCACTCGGACACGGTTGGGGAGAGCGTGATGAGGCTGCGTGACGTTAGTGGGGGGAAAGCTAACGCCACAAGGCTCATATGTTCGAGTGACGGGCGGTGATTCTGACCGTGAGTCGTCACCCGTGCTGGTTCGCACCTCAGCAAGGTTCCCCAGGGGCCAAGGGTCGCGAGACGCAGCATGATAGAAGGGTGTCTCCATGTGCGACTGAAGGCGAGGCGAGTTGGCCGGAGAAGGAGACGAATTTGGATGAGAAGTTTTGGAATGGGCTGGTCCTTTGAGAGCAGCCTTGCCTTTAAATTTTTGGCAGTGTCAAAAGAAAAACAGTTCGAAATAACGACCGATTGCTTGCTCGCCTTCGGGCGCAACGATCGTGCGTCCGCCGGTCGGGCAGAGGAGGTTGATAGGGATGTCGCACGTCCCCTGCGCGGAACCCTCCTCCACACTGGCCGTACGTTCATCACAGGTGCGAACGGATTGTCCCCTGGAATCGACACGTGGGTCCTCCGGGGCAGTGAGCGACTCCCAAACAGAGGAGCGGCTTGACCCGTTGGTGTCCTTCACCATGTTGGGCACTGGTGGCGGAACAATCACGGAACACACGATCGTAAAGAGGAGACGAAGAGGTAGATCGAGGGATAAAAAAGAGCTCGATCAACCTTGTGAAAGGCACTGGTAATGGGAGAAATAACGAGTAAATCAAGCGAAAAAAAACGCTTGAATTACCAAGGGAACAGTACTAAAGTACTGTTAGATCGAGGATAACTCGATCGTACCACGCACGCCGGTAATGGCCGGTCGAAATCAAAATGGCGGAGGCGACCGGTGAGGAGAATGGAGGCCAAGCGACCGACGAGAAAGATCGTTGACACAAGGCGGTGTAATAAATGGGATCGCCGAAAGGGAGCCGAGAAAGGCTGAATGGAGGAGTTCCAAAGAGGAACGAATTAGAAGTCCCGGCGACAAAGTTCCGAAATTGAGAACGTCCGGAAAACAAAGTCACGAGAGCAGTGAAAGAAACACGCTAACGCGAGGAGCGTGGGATGAAATGAATAAATAAAACACGCAAACCAAAGCCTCACATGGTGAGGGTATAAGGCTTCAGCGCGCAAGCCACAACAAAACAAACAAAAGAGCAAAACACAAGGCAATCTTTACAGAACGGCAAAGAAAAGGCGAGACAGAGCACAAGACTTATCTTGCTTGGACGGCAGGCCGAAGAAGAATGAGGTACAGGAAGTTGACACCGGCTTATTCCTACGGCAGAAGTAGGGTGGGCGTCACGTGACTGTCTTATTACTGCATTAGCCACAAAAAATTTTGGCCTGGCAGAGCTGACTAGCTGCCGTGGAATGCTATGGTCTAACATGGTATAGTATATGACCCCAAACAAGATTTTTGCTTCATATCTAACAGATCCCCCTCCTCCCCTCCCACACATCCTGATGCCCTCCAATCTCCCATCTCCCTCCCCCCATCCCTTCCGCCTGCCACGCCCCCTTCATCTCCTTTTCTCCCAAAGTCCTTTCCTCTCTCTCCCCACCTTCCTCTCCCTACTAAGTTTTGTCGTTTTCTGGAAATCAGCTCTGTGAAACTGCAGTGCACTTCTTTTTCTTTTTCCTCTCACCCCCACCACTAGGACTAAAGACTAAAAAGCATTCCAACTGGCCACACAGGCAACAAAAGACAGCTCACCAGAAAATAGAGGCCTGTGGGCACGGTGCTGAAGGCAAAGGAACCATCCGACTGTGAGGTTACATGACACAAGGGCTGTTGGGACGTGGAGGGAAAACCCTTCGGCAACGATTTCTCACAGCCACCGACAACCTGTGTGAAAACAGCAACAGTGATAGCAGGTAGGAGGAAAGGGTAGAGATGAGGGATGAAAGGGCAATGGCAGGAAAGGAGTAAGGAAGGGGGAGTGGAGGGGGAACAAAGGCAGAGAAAGGGATGGAGGGGGGTGAGGAGCTGACAATCATTAAATCAAACAAAAAATAAACGGGCATATTATGCTGTTTTGTTTCTGTGTTTGTTTCTCATCAGCTCCATTTCCATCTTTGGAACCTGCTATAAAAAAAAATATGCTGAAATCCCTGAAGAACTGTGGTAAGTTCTGATTCCTCAAGCCTGATAGGAAAAAGCAGTAGTAGCATTGAAGAGGGCAGTTGGGTGAAACAAGGGGGGGGGGGGGGGGGGGGGGGGGGGAATGTAAGAAAACAAACCAAGGCAAATACTGAGCCGATTTCATACAATTCTTTTGATCAAAATTTCAAAAATCCAGACCACGGCAAATATTGAGCTGACTTCATACAATTCTTTTGATAAAAATTTCAAAAATCAATGACAAGGTTTTTTTTATATGACTCCCAAAGGACTTGTCCCGGAACAACAACTCCTTAAAAGCCTCCAACTGATAGGACCTTAAACTCACCCTTTATCAACTTACCATGACTCCCCACTCATTTCCATCTAAATCCTCTTTCCCATTTTGTACCTCAAGAATTCAAAAGCCAAGGTCAATGGTCATAAACAATGCACACACAGAATGCACACACAGAATGCACACACACACACACACACACACACACACACACACACACACACACACACACACGCTACAAGGTGTCACTAGCAAGCTAGAAGTGACACATGCGCTTACTAACCACAGCGAATCAAACACACAGCCACATTCAGGCTACATCTGGTCCTGGACATTTTCCTCGCCCTCCATTGTATTTCAGTGAAAATAAAAGTCCCAAACAACCACAAGCTTGGGGTGAGATAGAAGCACCTAAGTGAGAGTAGAAACCTGGAACATACACACAAGGAAGAATGCTGGCTGAAAACTGAGGAAGGAAAGATTCTGCATATTGTCCAAGAGAGATGGAGGACAGGGACTTCTTACTGCACTAGTCACAACATTTTCAGCTACCACAGCTTTCAAAGATCTTGCATGCATCTGTCATGGTATGGTATATGATGCCAAAATACAGTTTCACTCTTATCTAAGAGAATTGTAGAACACAGTGGGGTCTTACTTGTCCAAGCAAATGCCTTACCTCCACTAGGCATGAAACAACACCATGCATCAGGATTCCCATAAAAAAAATTGAAAATGGAGAGCAGGATCTTCCCTCTAACTGTCAGGCCAGCAGGAGTAGTCTCCCTTAGTGAGTTCATACCCAATTCACCAAGACGGCCTGAATTCATTTTTCTCCTTTTCCTTGGCAAGAAAACATGCCCTCAACTGGGATGAGTTATGGTCAGATTCATGCATGTTTGAGTCCAACGTCAGGACTGGTTTCTCAGGTGAGAATTCCCTTCACCCTTTTGTATATTCTGGTATTTGTTTGGACAGGCAAGTATCAAAAAAAAGGATTTTATGACTTAAAGTAGTCTTATGTTAAACTTACCTGTCCAAACACTAGGAAACCATCCCCCCTCCCCGTAGTGCAAAAAAAAAAAAAAAAAAGGGGGGTGAAAACTGAATTTACGCTGTCTTGGTGAATTTGGTATGAACTCACTAAGGGACTCTACTCCTGTTGGCCTGATGGTCTGAGGGAAGACCTGGCTCCCCACTCTCCATTTTTAATCTTTTCATGGGAATCCTGATGCATGACATTGCTTCATGCCTAGTGGAGATAAGGCATTTGTTTGGACGAGTAAGTATATCATAAAACTATTTTAAGTAGTAAAATTCTTTGTTTGCAGTATGTGCGGGGGAGTACAGTGAAATAAATGACTAAAGTGGATAAATGAACATAGGGAAGTTGGGACAAAAGACTCATGGATCAGACTTAGGCGATACTGACCAAAACATCAACCAACATGGATGAGTACAATCAGATGCCAGATCATCACATGAACCCACACGGACAAAACTTAGCACACGCCTGATCTACACATTAACCTACAGGGAAAAGACTTGGCGACGCCTGACCCAGGCCATAACCCTGTGCACTGCTTAGGCCTACAGACCAAACATACACATAATGGCAACCATAATTTTCCAGTATTCTATGGCCTGAAAATGGTTCTATCCAATAAGGATGGAAAATGCCATGAGGTACAGGAGAACAGGGGATGAAGGAAGGGTAGGGGGCACAACTGCCCCCTTACCAGTGTCTGAGCTGGGCCCTATGTGGGTTAAGGGACACTGACCCCTGATGCTGTAAATCTTTGGTAATTCATGACCTCTGAATGGGCCTTCTTAGAACAAAAAACACAATTTCAACTACAAAAGTCCACTGCAGTAAATATAAACATTTACAAATTAAACAAATTCTTTTTCATTTAACCCCTGGCACTAATTTCTGGTGGAACATTTTTCTAAACCACTGTTTCATGATTCTGAAAATGCTGAAATTTATTAGGCCTGATTTCAGGACTGTCAAAGCCTTCCAACGCAGTGTCATATGACAAAGATGTTCAAAAGCAACATTAACATCAGACTTCTTTTTTTCCCAAGTGAGAGGAGATATGAGAGGCACAAAATTATTATTATTATTATTATTATGAACATTTATGACGCCTAATCAATTGAATGCCCTAGGCGTTTACAATATCACAACAGACATCAAATCACACAATATATAACAATCATACATGAGAAAAAGGCATCAAAATCCAAAGCAAGGACACAAACTCACAAGCATGCATACACGCAAACACACACTCACACAGACACGAACGCACACAAAGCAGACACTCGCATCACACATTGCAAACGTCGGGTCACAGGGAAGACGAAGTTACCTAGGAAACAGATGAGTTTTGAGAAGGCGCTTGAATGTGGGCAGTGAGGGTGAGTATCTGAGAGAGCGAGGCAATTGATTCCAGGTAGTTGGAGCTTGATAGGCAAAGGAACGTTGACCAAAGGTTTTAGTGCGAACAGTGGGGATACTGTAGATACGAGTGTCACATGAGGAACGTAAAGCTCGAGATGGGGTGTAAAGATGTAACAGGTGGGTGAGATACTCAGGACAGGAAGACTCGATAGATTTGAAGCAGAGAGAGGCAATCTTGTAGGATATTCTTAGCTGAACAGGGAGCCAGTGGAGAGAGCGGAGCAATGGGGTAACATGGTTATATTTAGAAGTGCGGAAGATGAGACGGGCAGCATGATTCTGAACTCTTTGAAGTTTGTTGATGAGATGAGAGGGAGAGCCAGACAAAAGAGCGTTACAGTAATCCAGGCGGGATAGAACAAATGCGCAGACAAGAGCTTTTGTTGTGTTTTCTGAGAGAAGATGGCGAATAGAAGCAATTCGACGGAGTTCAAGAAAGCAAGTGCGACAGACATTGCTGACATGCTGTTGGAAGGACAGGGTTTGATCAAGAGTTACACCGAGGTTGCGGGCAGAATGAGAGAAAGTGATAGGTGAATCAACAAGTTTGATGGAAGTCAGAACAGAAGGGTGGTTTTGAAGTTTTGGTGGGGTGATCAGGATCAGTTCAGACTTATCTTCATTTAGTTTTAGTTTGTTTCGGGTCATCCAGTCCTTAAGGTTGGCTACACAAGACTGGGTGTTTTGGATCATGAGAGGAAGGTCAGAGAGAGGCCCAGAGACATACAGCTGATTGTCATCAGAGAAGGAATGATGCTGAAGTAGGTGTTCTTGGACGATAGAAGAGACAGGATAAGAGTAGAGAATGAAGAGTAGAGGGCCCAAGACAGATCCTTGTGGCACGCCGTAGGTCAGACAAGAGGGATTAGAAGAAAGGCCGTTGACAGAAACTACTTGTTGACGATCAGTGATGTAGGAATGAAACCAACTCAAGACTGTGTCATCAAGCCCAAAAGAGTGATGTAGGCGGGAAATGAGGATAGAGTGGTCAATAGTGTCAAAGGCAGCAGATAGGTCCAAGAGAGTCAACAGTGATACATTGTTACAGTCAAGGGCAGTCAGAATGTCGTTACAGATTTTGAGAAGAGCAGTCTCAGTACTATGTCCAGAGCGGTAAGCAGACTGAAGGGGATAGACAAGGCTGTTGGAATGAAGGTGGTCTAACAGTTGGTCAAGAACAACTTTCTCTAAAATTTTTGAAAGAAACGGAAGATTTGACACAGGTCTGTAGTTTTTCAAATTGTCAGGGTCAAGAGTAGTCTTTTTCAAAAGAGGTCTTACAATTGCAGATTTGAAAGAAGAAGGAAAGAAGCCAGTTGAGAGGGAGTGGTTGATGATGATGGTAATATGAGGGAGTACAGTGTCAAGGCAATGGGTGAGGAAAGAAGCTGGTAGTGGGTCAAGTTCACAGGTTTTAATGCCAGATTTCATGATGATTTTCTTTACAAAGACCTCAGAAACAGGATGGAAGGAAGTGAGGAAAGTTCCCGAGAAAGGGGGATCGGGAAATGGTGCATGAGTATTAGTCAGGGAGTCCAGTGAAAGCCTAAGATTAGTGATCTTGTTGACAAAGTAGTCAGAGAAAGCCTGTGGAAGGTCAGAAGGTGGGAGATTGGAAGGAAGAGGAGAGGAGTCAGTTTTACCAAGAAGAGTGTTAGTAATGTTATACAGCTGTTTGGATGTGGAGCATGCAAGAATTTTGGCATTGTAATAGGCAGATTTTGTAGCGTGAACAAGGCTGTTAACAATTTTGTTGGCAGTTTGGAAAATTTGCTTGTGAACTGTCAGACTGGACTTGAGCCACTGTCTCTCGGCTCTGCGTCTTTCACGCTTGGCTTCTTGCAGCTGAGGCGCAACGGAGGAGAACCAAGGTGATGGTGGCCTCTTGGAGACAAGACGGCCACAGGCAGGAGCGTACTGGTCCAGGAGCCGAAGGAGAAGGGAGTTGAGGTCATCTGGAGTGGTCGGCGGTGAAGTAGACAGGTGAGAATGGAGGACAGCGTTGAAGACAGTCATGTCGACTGCGGAGAGGTTTCTGGCTTGAACGTACGTTTTGCGAGGTGGAGGGCGGAAAAGGTGGAGATCAGCTACGAGGCAGACATGGTCAGACGGGAGGGTGTGGTCGATAGTGACAGAACTCACCACAGCCTGGTCAACCCTGTGGATCATATTATCCAATGTGTGTCCACGAATGTGAGTGGGAGCGTGGACACACTGAACCAGTCCATAGCAGTCCAGGAGGTCGATGACTTTGGAGGTGGTGGAGTCAGAGGGGCGATCAAAATGAATGTTGAAGTCACCAG
>CM065743.1:22256165-22328665 GCA_033310375.1 Conus canariensis
TAATTCAAAAACTTCAAAAGATGTGTTTTAACTTTGTGTGGAATAGTAAACAAGATAGAATAAGCAGGAAAACAACAATTAAAACTATAAAACAAGGTGGCTTAAATATACCTGACATCAAAAAATATATTAATGCTTTGAAACTTTTATGGATAAAAAAACTTAAAATCACAAATCACAAATGGAAGAGCATTGTTATGAAAATATATCCATTCAGCGAAAAAATTGAAAATTATGGACCAGCATTTGGTACAGGATACATGAGCTCTAATTTGTTTTGGAGACACACCTTTATAGCCTATAGGGAATTTTGTCTTTGCGTGACACCACAAACATTAAATGAACTTCTAGCTGAACCTGTTTTTTATAACGACAAGGTAAAAACAGGAAATGAGATAATTAAACAAAAGAAATTAATTGAGAAAGGAAAGTATGCAATAAAACATTTTCTGAAGGAAAATGGACAATTCATGAACTTTGAAGAATTCATGACCAATGATGATTATACTATAAATTTTGTCTCATACTGTGGATGGATTTCCTCCATGAAAGAGTTCATAAAGAAAACTGGAATAAAACCTGATAATAACAATGCAAACACAATTCAGAACATGCCGAGGGCTTTTAATATTATTATGAAAGAAGCAAAAGGAGCTAAACGATACTATGAAATTTTTACTCAAGATGAGCGTAAGCCAAACTGTTGCTCTCAATGGCTACAAAAACTTAATTCTGAAGTTTCTTGGAATAAGGTATTTACCCACGTCCACAAAATTAAAGATGTAAAATTGAAATGGCTTCAAATTAGAATTATTCACAGAATTATTGGCACAAATATTGTTTTAAATGCCATGGGCCTGACAAACACGACGAACTGCACATTCTGCAATGAAGAGAGAGATTCAATCCAACACTTTTTATGGATGTGCAATTACGTTCAAACTTTTTGGAAAGAGGTTGAAAATTTATTTAACGAAAAATGCCGAAACTCGTTTACCATTAAAATAACACGCGATGTTGTTATCTTTGGAGTCGACAAACATATGCAAACAGAGACAATTTTTGACTTTATTATTATGGTTGCTAAATCTTATATTTACAAGTGTAAGATCGAAAGACGTAGGCCAAATGCTTCAGTTTTTCAGAGCCAGCTGAGCAGCAGATTCAAAATCGAACTCTATAATGCTAAAGTCAACAATGATCAAAACAGGTTTGATGCTGAATGGTACAATTACATGCCGATGATTTTTTACACAAATACTTTTAAAAAAATCGATAACAACAACAAAATCTCAATCTAACACGCATCTCCGTAATCCCAGTATCCATTTCTCAAGTGGTTTTTTTGTTTGTTTGTTTGTTTGTTTGTTTTTGTTGTTTTTTTTGTTGTTTTTTTTGTTTTTTTGAAATTCTCATGATATTTGAATTGACATGTTTTTGAATGTACATTTGAAGCAACATACTTTTTTATGTATTGATATATTATCCGTATGCTCTTGCTGTAATGTAAAAAATGTATGTCAAATGTGTATGATATATATCAGGGGAGTTAAAAAAAAAAAACTGTTTATAGAACTTACAGAAATGATGCCAATGTACATATGACGTATTTGTAATCTCTATATTGTTTGATTAAAAACGTGAGAAAGAAAAAAAAAAAAGATTTGGACTCGGGGGGGGGTGGGGGGGGGGGGGGGGGGGGTCTGGGGATGGAGAGGCTGGGAACGTGAGACCAAGAAGGTGCACTGCAGATGTGGAGATTCTTCGCTGGCTGCATGGGGGAGCCATCGCGGTCCCTTTTGGAGGCGGATGTGTTTGTGTTGCCTGCTCCGAGGCCTTTCGTCCGCTGGGTCGGGGCTCATCGGGGAGACGCGGCTGGTTGTGTCTGCGCTCCTGGCGTCAAATAGAGACACACCACAGTCCATAATACTGTGGTGTTCTCACCACCAAGGGTCTCTGTTTGGCGCCAGGAGCGCGGACACGGCCGGCCGTGTCTCCCTGGTGAGTTCCGACCCGGCAGGCGGGGGGCCTCGGAGCAGGCAATGCAGGTGTGTCTGCCTTCAGGGGGGATTGCGATGGTTCCCTTGTGCAGCTGGTGGAGAGTTTTCGTGTCTGTGGTGTGTTTTCTTGGTTTCGTGTTCCTGGTTTCTCCATCTTCAGATCCCCCCCCCCGCCTCCTTGAGTCCAAATCTTTGCCAGGTCATTACTATGAGGACAGTTCAGTTGTTGGCCTGCGCTTGTTTTTTTTTCCCCACTATTAGATTAATCTTAAATAAATGTTAGCGAACCGCCAGAGAACGTGGACAAACGAGTCACAAGACGAAACACAACTAGTTTCGACCTCTTAGGTCTTCATCAGGTGAGACATTAACGAATAAAACAATGAATGCTAAGTGAATTTTCATTGTTTTATTCGTTAATGTCTCACCTGATGAAGACCTAAGAGGTCGAAACTAGTTGTGTTTCGTCTTGTGACTCGTTTGTCCACGTTCTCTGGGCGGTTCGTTAACATTTATTTAAGATTTGTTTAGATTTCCGCCTGCAGTCCTCTCGCTTTGCAACTAGCACTATTAGATTGTTCGTCTATGTATTTGTCTGGCTTTATTCAAGTTTATAAGGCTGTGCCAGTCTTGAATGAAAGTTACTCTGTGTTAGGTTTTCTTATGGGAGCAAAAGTTACCCCACTCGTTTACTGTTTATTGTTTACTGTTCCCTACCTCATTTCATTTCCAATTTTGAAAAAGGAAAGTTTTCCATTTTGTTCAGACCTATTTTCTTTCATTTTAATGAACTTATACCTGACAAATATATCAACAACAAAAAAGCTGAAAAAAAAACCAAAAAAAAACAAACAAACAAACAAACAATCCTGTCCAAAACATCATGAAAAAAGTGATTCAAAACAAAACCACCATGTTCATTGCACAGCTTAGAAAGAAAGCAAAGGCTAAAAGAGCGAAGAAAAACACATCTACCATCATCCACTACTTGACTGCTTACAGCTGGGAATAAAAATCATGTTCTTCACACACCACACACACACACACACACACACACACACACACACACACACAACACATATGCTCTCCCATATCACATTCAAGTGTAATAGAATTTTGGCGGCTGTTGTGTGAGAACATAAAGTACTCACCTTCCTCCAACAGCTGTGTGCACTGTCTGCAATATCTGACCACTGCTGGTACTGGTGAGAGTGACTGACACGCCCTCTGGACCCTCAGTCTGTCCCTCACTCACCACCTGTCATCAACACCACAGTCATCACAGCCAGTGCTGTTGTCATTTGTAACCTGTCTGTCTGATGGCACGCAACTGGCCACAACAAAACATTCATCTTTGATTTTACACACACACACACACCACTTTTTTTTTCCCCTTTTCCTGTCTAATCTCTCATGCTATTACATTTTCAGTGACATTATCACCACACCGTTCATTCTGTTTTCCCTTTTTGGCCATGCTCCGCCTTGTCCTGGGAGCTGGCAGTGGTCAGCAGTGATGAGGCAACCCACCACAGGAAGCACTGCACTGCTGCCAAATCACTTTGACAATGTTCAGTGGTGCCTCCTTTGATTCAACATATGCAGTACACCATCTTACAAAGCCCCCTATAGATGACAATTACTGCATAGTCACAGTGTCAGTGTGTGTGAGCATCCCTCTGGAAAGGGCGCAACCAGGCCTGTCTATCCACAGTCCCCATGAGCCTGTCAATATGTGCGACCTCAACAATGACTCACCAAGGGCACAGTAACGAAGAAGAAATCAAACCCGAGGTCATCATGCCAGAGAGGCATGAGAGGTCACAGAATCTGAGACTTTTTTGTGGATGCTGATCGATGAGGACGAGGATGAAGGAAGGTGATGGAGTGATGGAGTTCTACTATGCTTTGAGACTACATGACAGGGCTACACTCTACACTTACTTTCATAGTATTCATGTCCTGGCATCAATTAAGCATGTGAGCTATAGACACCTGGAGTGCTGGTCAGGAAATTTGAGCAAAATTCTCAGTCTCAAAGAAACATTCATTCAGTAGATGAAACTCAACTATGTGGTTCCATTCTTCCAAACTGAACCCATAGGAAACTCACTTTTGGGTTTTAGCTGGTAAGGGCAAGAAAGAGATCGACAAATTCGGTAGATGGTTCTGACAGGAATTGAACCCAACATCTCCCAGCACAGAACCCGCAACACTCATCACTGAGCCACAGCCGCTGATCAACTGGTCTTTTTCGCTGGTCACCCTGGAGTGCCATCTGAAAAGTCGTAGGTTGGAGTCCAACAGGAGACATTCATGCCTATTTTGTGGCATTTTTTTGCTTCAGGTGGTTCCTTCCCAAACCTGAATGGCAATGCATTGGCTCAGCTGGGAAGACTGGAATAAGGTCAAGTTTCATCCATTAACTGAATGCATTTTACAGAATGCTGGTCAAAGTTCCTCACCATCACTGCAGGTGTTTGTATCTCTTTGGTCTGGCTGATGTTAGAATATGAAAAATGAAACAGAAAATCAAGCCTTGTCATGTTGTCTCAGACAACAATGGAACACCTTCATCCTCACTGACCACTATAGATTAAAAAAAAAAAAAAGTCAGATTCAAAACTCAACAACCCATGCTTCCTTTGGAACCACAGTTCCCATTGTTTAGCTTGTCTCAAACATAACAGTTAGTATCAGGAAGTTCATCAGGACTGTCATTGGATGGATGTGGTGACAACTTCAGGAGGGGTGCACTTACTCATGCTGGCTCTACGTTGAAGCAATGACTGTCATGATCAATAGGCTTTGCAGGTAGTGTCCTGCATACACTGGATCACAACTTGAACAACAGAGCACCATGATGTGCGTTCGCAGCAATGCAATGCCTCCTCTGGTGGGCTGCCGCAAGACAGCTTGATACTGACTGCTCCCTGCAGACTGCCCATGGTGGTGGGAGCAGCTGGGTGTGGGCTGGTCAGAAGGAGCCGCATGGGATTAGGAGCAATGCACTGAGAAGACATGGAAGATGAGACAAAAAAACAATACATTAGTGAAAAAAATAAAATACTGAATTGAAAAAACTGCCCCCCTCACCTTTCCAGACACAGAGAAACCAGTGAACTTGAAGTTGATATCCTCTCCCAAACTGCACTTATCTGTTGTCCCATCCACATGCAAGTCAATACTGGTGGGCTCTGAAACAGTGAAAGGCATCAATAACATTCCTACAAGCACCAGCAAAATGATCCAGCAGCAGCGCAGTGTTTCTCTGATGGGTTGCATCCTGCTAACCCACTATCAACTGCTCCATTTGGACTGCAAGTGTTGATGCTGTGATAGGCCAGATCTGGGCGTGGCGGTGTGGATGTGTATTATCTCCATTTTTCTCTTTCTGTGGACACAACTCACAGGTTCACTCTTTTGAATCTGCGACCATCCTATCATTAAGCTGCCTAATTTTCTCTTGAGATTATGTCAAAACATGACACAAGTGTGCACGTTTCTTACTTTAGAGCCATTCATCCAGCCAGTGCCTGATGGCCCTTCTCTGAAACATGGAACCCCTTACCTTGAAACAAGAGTCTAAGATGATGCACTCAGTAAAAAGCAAAACTTTCTTTTTCACTTCACAATTTTCTTTTAGAATTTCATTTACATTTTTTAGGTTCCTCTTTCAAAGCTGCCATTCTTTCAAAACCAAATTAGCTCTGGAACAAAAATTGCTTTGCTGGACTGCCAAACAATAGAAACAAACAAAACACAATAGAAGCAGAGCGTTTTGATGCTGAGGCCTTAGTTATACAGGCAAGACCAACAAAACTGACAGACAGTGAAACACAAACAGAAGACCAACACATACACACACACACACACACACACACACCAGAACAACGGGTGTGCTGGGATAGCATCTTTGATTGAAAGAGAGCAGGAAGTGTGATAGGAACTGACCTTCTCTCTTTCTCTCTTACCTGTTAAAATTTGGACTGGAAGCGAAAAGGAAAAGTCTAATGATACACAACTCCAAGCATGTGCACACAGAAACCTCAGCATAAATGCACACTCAGTCGACTCATACTTGACATGTTACTAATTAATTCAACAATTACTGACCGAAGCTCCATCCTGCTGGTGGCTCCACTTTGAGGATGTAGTCTCCCTTGTCGTAGAGTGGAATCAGGTAATAGCCAGTGTTCGGAGCACAGTCTGTCTGGTATTTGATAGACCCATGGGGTGTGTACAGCTTCACCTGAACAACACAAGTTGATTTCAACTTTAAGTTCATCACTGAAGTATCACACACTCTCATTGTACCAAGGAGAAAGATGTGTTCTCTTACCAGGAGTTCCGCTTGATTTTAGCTTTATCTGAGTATGAAACGAACAGTGTTGAAAAGTCTCCGTCATTGCAGGTTTTTGCCCGTGACACAAGTCCAATGCTTTCTGCAGTACTCTTTGCATGACTATGACATACTATAGTGCTTTTCTTGAATATCACAGAAACAAGGAACACATACACTGGCTAGCAGTAATAGGCCTAACATAATAGTAAGGAAATTTACACATGAAGTTGTGCCACTTCGGTAGAAGGATGGATAGTGATGTGCTTCTGCTTTTCTATTGCTACAAAGTTAGAGATCTACAGTCATAGGAACCTTACTAATTATGTGGAATGCAGCATAAGCCCACTTTGCATCAGTTTCAAAATGGAGTGACTGAGGGCGGAGAATGAAGCAAAATTTAGAAAGAGAGGGGGTTAGTTACCGCCAAAGACATTGACAAAGCACAGGACAAGACACAATGCATTTCGACCTCTGGGGTCTTCTTCAGGCAAAAAAATAGATCACATTTAACATTTAGGACAGTACAAACAAAGAACGAAGAGTGACTTATCTGTCCATGTGTTCAGAAAAAATGGCCGCCAGATGGAAACGACGGAGAGGATTATGGGAGAGGAAAAGGAGGGCGGGTGGGTGGGGGGAGTGAAACGATGGGGTTTGTAGGTTGTGTAGCTGGTTTAGTGGAGTAGCAATCTTTGTTTGTACTGTCCTAAATTGTTAATGTGATCTGTTTTTTTGCCTGAAGAAGACCCAAGAGGTCGAAATGCATTGTCTTGTCCTGTGCTTTATTTGTCAATGTCCTTGGCGGTAACTAACCCCCTCTCTTTCTAAATTCCACTTTGCATCAGTTATACCCGAGAATTTCATCAGCCGTGTCTATCTAGATATATATATCTGAAACTCTAACCTTCACATGTCAATTGGATGAGGTAAATTTTGTGCAGGGCTAACACAATTATTCATCGCTGAGTTTCCAAGTGTGGCTTCACCTCAGCAGCCTAAAATCCATAAATCCATAAATGGAACCCATTCAATCCTCATGATTTAAGAAGGGCCTAGATTTTTCCCTTTTGTTAGTGCCAGCAGTTTCACATGAATTACTACTTTCAGTAATACCTTTTTGAACTCTTGGGACCAATCCAGGCCCCAACTTGCAAACACGTTTCAGGCAACAAGCCCCAATCAGGGCTTTTGTATGACTTGAATTTTTGGACTGGCACCCACCTCGTAGATGACATGTTAACTCATTCCCCTCTGACATCCGCTATAAGAGACATCCCGTGCACACCTCTTTCTCTCTGACATCAGCTATAGCGGATCGGGCATTAATATACTTTTAGAGCCAACGTCATGCTGAGTCATGAAAACTGAAGCATGCCATGTGATAGCCTCATTATCAAAGAGCAGCCTTTCAAGCTGCGTGTGCCACAATGTGATGTGTTGGCTGACCACTGAGCTATTTTTCACCAGTCGCGACAAGCTTCTAGCATAACACCATCAGTCTCCAAAATCCCTCAAAGTCGGACTGTGGCTGCCCATGTGGCAGGGTAATCAAAAAACGTCACACACATAATGTTCTCATCCCTAGCTGATGCATTTGTACTGTAGCGTTCAAGTGCTTTGGCTGTTTGGATGATCCCTGGAGTCTTTTAGCCAGGGTACGACAACAACAACAACAACACCAGCCCAGACATTTGTTTAAAATCAATGGCTTATCAGCCTTCGACTAGTGGTATTAGAAGCAGACAAGTAACACATGTTTACAACTTAGGTGAAGCTGTTAAACTTGTTCAAACTGAAGGCTCAGACCTTCAGGATACTGAACACAATGATGACAGTGAATTAAGTTTGTCTGAAAAGCGTGATAGTGCACTGGAAAGTGAACATGGCGACATTCAGAGAGAGAGACAGGAGTGGGTGGGGTGAGTAACAGTATAGTAAGGGTGGCGAAGCTTCAGGCAATGCATATGCAAATGAACCACCAATAGACCAGAATGGGCATGATTTTCTCCGGTTCATGATGAGAGACTGGTATGGAGAGTTTTCTTTTTTTCACCAAGGCCTCCATACACAGGCCAACTAATGCACGGAGTGAAATTGCAAGGCATGACTGACCACGCCCCCTTGGATTCTGTTGACCACATCAGGTCCATGTTTTACGCCAAGGTATTTAGTCATTATTATTTACTCTGTGTGTGTGTGTGTGTGTGTGTGTGTGTGTGTGTGTGTGTGTGTGTGTGTGTGTGTTTCTTTTTCAACTCTGTGCATGTACAATAGACGAATATGCTGAACTTGACAAATTTTCTTTTTTTTATTAACAAGACTCACTGAGTAAAGTTGAGATTTTGACTATGATCCTGTTGTCTACTGAGATTGAGATAATGATCTTGTTGTTTGACTATTTTAGGTGTCATGGGTGTCCTGAAGTGGATGGACAAGAAAGCTGTCTATCTGATCACCACCAAAATGGATCCAGCTGAAACAGGACAGATGAAGCCCAAAGCTGTCCAGGGCTACATAGTTGACATGGCAGGAGTCGACTGCAGTGACCAGCTCATGGCCAACAGCAAATGATTAGTGTTTGTTCATTTAAGTACCGTAGAAACTTTCAAGTAGTCATTGTGTACATGCTACCATTATTCTAATTCAGTAATTGAGATTTGCATACAAAAAAGCCCCTTTTTCAAGAGAAGCATAGTTTTACACCTGTTTAT
The DNA here is from genome assembly GCA_033310375.1 of Conus canariensis. NCBI lineage: Eukaryota > Metazoa > Mollusca > Gastropoda > Neogastropoda > Conidae > Conus > Conus canariensis. The sequence continues at coordinate 22,265,222 of CM065743.1, forward strand.
ATTTCCAACTAACCTCATCATGAAAGATACCCCATTTCCTTTCTGTGACTGACAGAGTACTGAACAAGCAAGAGCCTTGAAATTAAATTATGTACTTTGCTTATAAAAATACAGGTACACAGTTATCATGTGTCAAAATTTCAAGAGTGTGTCTGTAGCCATTATTTTATGATTTTTTTTCTCCAAAACTAAACAATTACCCAGTCTTGCAAAGAATGCTGAACAACAAACCACAGAGTACTTTGTCATCTTCTATAGATTGATTTTAGTTCTTTTGTTTAATAAAGACACTGTCAAGTAGCTATTTTCTTTACACTCTACTGGGTTTCTCAGTGATTTGTGATGAAATGGGCCTTTTTTCAACAACAGGGAAAATTTCACTTTATATGCCTGTGTAACTACACTTGAGTATCACTAAATATGAAAAATAGCCTCTTCTTCATCCGGCTACGAAAACATGGTATATGGTACGGTATATGCTACAGCTTTAAAAACATGGTATATGGTATGGTATATGCTACAGCTTTAAAACTTTGTACTAACTCTGTTCAATCAAACAATAATCATGTGTCCAAATTTCAGGTGTTCTTGTTGTGATGTAATTTTTCAATGATTTTTAGAATTAATAGAAAAATGTATCAAACGCCCAGTATACAAAGGAATGTTGAATTTCACGGCCACTAGGGAGTGAGTTAATCTAATTACAATATTCATTGACCTTTCCCTTTTGAAAGCAACCAGCTGTTGCAGAAATTTTCACCGGGCAAGCAACCCACAGGGTATTTTTGCAAGTCCATGTGTTTAATGCGTGTCAACAATGGCATCTCAACTCAGCGCAACTTGATAGCGACACCTAGACAAAAGTCATCATAGTCAATGCTTCACAGCCTTAGAAGTTATAGAATTACCTCACACTGAAAGTTCAGACATTGAAAAAGACTTTGACGACAGTAATGAGGATTTGACGACAGTAATGAGGAGCTGAGGCAAGTGATAGGGTGAAGAGGGTGGTGGTGACAACAATGGCACACCACAGGCTAAGCAGAGAGGAGAGAATGTGCCAGCCATTACAGAGGAAGACTTTTTACTGTTATGATTCAAGACTACCATCAAGATTTTCGATTTGCTCCTGCTGTGCCGCCTTTTACTTGTGAACATGACTTACTCACATTGATCATTCACAAGACTGCCACACCCCTTCCAGTTTTTTTCAGCTGAAAACGCATCACCTATCACCATGTGGTCAAGTCCAGGCTTTTCGGCAAGGTGTGTATATTTTATCATGTTATCATCCTATTACTGTTTATGTTCTCTTTTTTTTTTTTTTTCTCACTCACACATGTGTATGTGTGTGTGTACACACACACGCACACACACACACACACACACACACACACACACACACACTCACACACACACTTACGAAAGTAATGACAATGATAATTACAGCATGTTGACATATTTTCATATTTTCAGGAGATATCATGGGAGAGTAAAATAAAAGAAAAACATCTTTTACATCTCTAGATAAAGATTCATTGTGCTGTTGTGTCAGGTGCTGTTGCTGTTCTGTAGTGGATGGATAGGAAGCCATCCATGTCATCACCACCAAGGTCAACCCCTGCATCATGACAGATGTGACCCTATGTTCACTAAACCCCTGGCTGTCCAGAACATGGCTGGGGTGGACAAAAGTGACCAGCTGAGGCGCCACTAAACTGTAAGACCATGAAATGGTGGAATAAGCTTTTCTTTCACCTCTTCACCCTGACCCTCATCCTGTGTGACAAATATGCTTTCATTTTCAAATTTTCAAAAATTATTTTGATTATCAGTATAGCAAACAACCTTTAGCAAGCCAGTGTGTACATAGTGTAATGGTGTAGGTTTTCAGTTTCTTCTTCTTTTTTGAGTTTTTCTTAGTGTTGGTATCAATATAAGTAGATCATAAAGTATAGGCTATAAAATTCAACAAATATCATATTAGGACAATGTTTTTTTGTGATTTTTCAAAATAATTTTTACATATGGTCAGTCCCACCCCGGAAAGTACAGGGAAAAAAAATGCCAGAACCAAGCGAGTTAAACCAGAAAAGTTTAAAGCTCTGAGATAGTGGGTAAAAAGGGAGCAACTGCCACTTTTCCTTACCTGCTGTCACCTGTCATCACCGACTGTGATCTTTGTTTTTGGCGACATCTGACCCTCATTGAAGTCACCTATACACCTGCCATCACTGGTTCTGACCTTTGTTTCCGGGAACTATTGACCCCATTTTGCAGTCACATATCTTGCGTGCATTTCAACTTGATTTTAAAAAGCAAAATGTAATCGCTTACAAATAACTTTCTTCTCAGATGTGTGACTGAGAAGCTTAGTTTTAGCACCGCTTAATTTTGCTCTTTTTTTTTTCTTTTTTTTTTTTGGTGCTAAATTCCTAACGGTGATGTGTACGGAAAAATTGTTTTTGGATACATTAATCAAAAATTTTATTTTTTGTCTGTACACCTTTGGACCCTCCCCCCATCCCATCCCTCCCTAGTTTAAAAATATATATAGTCTGCTAAGGAAACTTTCACTGAATGACAGATGTGGAGCAGCTAGGGATGTAAGAAACGATGGGAGTGACAAAACGGATGCACAACCAACTGAAAATCACAATGTGACTTTCAAGTTCGTTGTTGTCGAAGGGTCAGACAGTTTTCTGCACCAAAGTGGGAACATCACTAGGGCTACTTCTCGTACACCAATCACAGGAACTGTCGGCCACTTTGTTTCGCATGCGAGAGGAGCCCCAAGACACCTCTAACCAATTCTCGCCTATTCCTAGACCCGTACGCCGAAAGGATGTGATATGAAACGCAAAAACTCGCCAAGCAAGTCAAAACCTCGCCTCTGAAAGGTCTGTCTGGTAACTGAAGATATTAGAAGAAGGAGAAAAAGTAACAGTAGCAGTAGAACCATCGTCGGCTTATTTGAACTGATCATGAAGGGTGAATCGAGCACTCGACACAAACACATTACTCGCTTAACTGTTGCAAGATTTACCTCTACGAGAGAGAAGTTGATGTCCACATCAGATTTCACAAACCCTCCACATCCAAGCACACCATCTCCTTGGGATGAAACAGGGCAGAAAACAACAGCTAAACAGAAAAGTACATTTAGAATTGATCCGGCCTCCATGTTGACGATCAAGACATGCGCACGGCTAAAGCAAACCCACCTTACCGATACGCACCGTTTACAGACAGGTTGAGCCGTTTGAGAACAACACAATTTTTGTACTCCCAGTTCTTATAGAACAGGGAGTACTTTAGAATAGTAACGAAGAAGTGCGGTCTGTGTGTCTGTGGTCAAAATGTGTTCCAATCGCTCCAGACAAAACTACTGGGCCGATCTTTCTGAAAATCTGAAAATTATGGGTCAAGGATGATGCCCGATGTTTTAGTTTACCGTTATAGCCGTTACTACCGGCTGTAACGGCCTGTAATGGTTTTTCTTCTTTATGGAATATCTCCGAAAATACTTGGCCGATCTTTCTGAAAATTTGTAGGTATGTTCATTATGGGTCATGAATAATGCCCGATGTTTTAGTTTACCGTTATAGCCGTTACTAACGGCTGTAACGGCCTGTAACGGTTTTTCTTCTTTATGGACTATCTCCAAAAGTACTTGGCCGATCTTTGTGAAAATTAGCAGGTATGTTCATTATGGGTCACGGATGATGCCCAATGTTTTAGTTTACCTCGTTATAGCCGTTACTAACAGCTGTAACGGCCTGTAACTGTTTTCCTTCTTTATGGAATATCTCAGAAAGTACTAGGCCGATCTTTCTGAAAATTTGTAGGTATGTTCATTATGGGTCACGGATGATGCCTGATGTTTTAGTTTACCCCGTTATAGCCGTTACTAACGGCTGTAACGGCCTGCAATGGTTTTTCTTTTTTATGGAATATCTCCGAAAGTACATGGCCGATCTTTTTGAAAATTAGCATGTATGTTCATTATGGGTACGAATAATGTCCGATGTTTTAGTTTACCGTTATAGCCGTTACTAACGGCTGTGACGGCTTGTAACGGTTTTTCTTCTTTATGGAATATCTGAGAAAGTACTTGGCCTATCTTTGTGAAAATTTGTAGGTTTGTTCATTATGGATCACGGATGATGCCGGATGTTTTAGTTTACCGTTATACCGTTATTAACGGCTGTAACGGCCTGTAACGGTTTTTCTTCTTTATGGAATATCTCAGAAAGTACGTGGCCGATCTTTGTGAAAATTAGCAGGTATGCTCACTATGGATTACGGATGATGCCCGATGTTTTAGTTTTCCGTTATAACTGTTACTAACGGCTATAACGGCCTGTAACGGTTTTTCTTCTTTATGGAATATCTGAGAAAGTACTTGGCCGATCTTTCTGAAAATTTGTAGGTATGTTCATTATGGGCGACGGATGATGCCCGACGTTTTAGTTTACCGTTGTAGCCGTTGCTAACGGCTGTAACGGCCCATAATGTTTTTTTTCTTTTTCTCTTTTTATGGAATGTCTCAGAAAGTACTTGGCCGATCTTTCTGAAAATTTGAAGGTATGTTCATTATGGTTCACGGATGATGCCCGACGTTTTAGTTTACCGTTATAGCCGTTACTACCGGCTGTAACGGCCTGTAATGGTTTTTCTTCTTTATGGAATATCTCCGAAAGTACGTGGCCGATCTTTCTGAAAATTTGTAGGTATGTTCATTATGGGTCACGGATGATGCACGATGTTTTAGTTTACCGTTATAGCCGTTACTGACGGCTATAACGGCCCCTAACGGTTTTTCTTCTTCATGGAATATCTCAGGAAGTACGTGGCTGATATTTCTGAAAATTTGTAGGTATGTTCATTATGGGTCACGGATGATGCCCGATGTTTAAGTTTACCGTTATAGCTTTTACTAATGGCCCATAATGGTTTTGTTCTTGATGGAAAATCTCAGAAAGTTCCTGGCCGATCTTTCTGAAAATTTGTAAGTATGTTCATTATAGGTCACAGATGATGGCTGATGTTTACCAGAATAGCCATTACTAACGGTTAGACCAGCCCAAGACGGTTTTTCCTCTTTATGGAATATATCACGCGTATTCAGGATAAACTGGGAGCACGTTTATATGCTTTGCATCTTGTTTTTTTCTTTTCTTTTCTTTTCTTTTTTTTTTTTTTTTTTTTTTACTCTGCCGTCGCTCGTCGCTTCCAAATGTTGATGGCCATATGTTTTCGAAGGCGACGGCTATTTTCAGTTTAAAAATTCATTAAGAATTCGGTTTTCATCACAACGGCCTTAAATTTCAGATTATAATTATGCCTTCAACTTCTGTTCAGTTCAGTTCAGTGGTTATTGACACTTATCATAAAAAATAAATGAATAAATAAAAATTTAAAAAAACTTCACACTCAACTTATAATCCATGTTAGTACTTTCAAACCCACATCTGATATGCATATTTACATGAGTGAAATACTCTAGTGGTACACAAAATTGTTGATCTTTAAAAAAAAAAAAATTGCAACCTGTGACTGCGAAATGACCATGGCAATTTCAGCAACATATGAACCATATAAAACAGTATTGACATTATCAAAGTTATTCACCTCAATACCTTTCTCCTGATAGAGCGATGTCAACACGGAGCATTCAAACAAAAGATGATGCACAGAAATGTTTTATCTGCATACACAAGTAGGCCTAATACCACGAGAATATTTAGTTTTCCAAGTATTCAGCCTTGATTTATGAATTAATCTAACAATGAGCCTTGGGCACGATGGTAAAGTAGCCATTTTTTGACTAAAATTCTGCTTATGTATATACTTTTCCATAATTTGGATTAATTCACAAGAGATCAAATCTGAGGGATTTTTTTTTAATGAATTCTCAACTTCTGCTTGACAATCGTGTGCGCAAAAAATTGGCTGTCTTTGTTGATTATTAGTAAACGAATAATCCTCCATTCATACACTGTGGGTTTTGCTGTGACTGTGACAGACTTACACATTGGTAAAACAGGAAAGTGTCGATAAACCCATCCTCAAATCCTGGGTTTTACAGTCCTACACTTTCTGAAGAGTTAGCATCATGCCAACTGCATCAGACCTTTGTTTGTTTGTTCGTCACATTTTCAAAAACGCCGATATATCCGTGGCATGATACCTCAAATAGCCTATGTGCGTGAACACCTGTCTGGGACCAGCCGATGGCGAAAGTGTTTAGCAGCTGAGAAGTCGTTGGATCGATTCCCTTTAGTGCCATTTATGTTTCTGCCCGACCGGCTCCAACCAAGACTTGGGATTGGTACAGGCTCCATCGGGACGACTGGGACCACACAATCGAACATTATCTACCTAAAAGATGCGTCTCTCAAACTATTGCTTAAAGTTCCTGACCAATATCGCAGATGTCTGTATCTCTCTGGCTTGGTTGAAGCCGATATAATATTATGAAGATAAGCTACATCCTTGTCATGCACTCTTACACCAAAATGGAAATCCGCAGCATTATCTTCAACATCCTAATTAATCAGCTTTTTTTAAAATCTCATATTCCGGAGTTCTTTATACCCTACTCTCATGTTGATCTCAGTTTCGATTGCCTCTCAAGTCTATAACCTTGGTTTGATTCTGTCAGGGTCACGGGCATGGGCAAATTCATAGGCACTGTAGTTGGACAGATGTGGTGGCGCCCTCCGGGGAGAGCGCTCACACTCCGGCTCTGCGACAAAGCAAATATTGTTGTCAGTAAGGGACATAGCAGGTTGTGTGCTGCGTACGTTGGATCAGAACAGGCAACACTGAACGCTACCGAAATGACTCGGCTGCAGTGCAGTGTCTCCATTAGTGGGTTGCTTCATGACGACTTGACATTGACTGCTCTCCTGTGGATTTCCTGTGCCGGGGTTGTGGCTGTGGACAGGGGGGGGGGGGGGGGGGGGGAGGGGACTGAATGAGTGGCGTGGCACGGATGATGAGGAGGAGGAAAAGGAGGAGAGAGAGAGAGAGAGAGAGAGAGAGAGAGAGAGAGAGAGAGAGAGAGAGAGAGAGATTTGCAGCATTTATTTAGGCGTTTTGCAACCCTTGTTGTCTTCTACTCAGTGTTGAGTGAGCTGTGGGGTATTAGAACACTGCACCACATAGTTGATTTTCATGCACTTAGCTGATGAATCTTTGAGAGTGTAGCATAAGTTTCCAACCAACGCTGAAGGTGTCTGTACCCCTCGGGCCTGCTTGACGCCAAAGATATAGTATGTAAAGAAGCCTGCAGTACTGCCTGTCATGCAATCTTTTACTCGTAGAGAACTCCATAGGATCATCCCTCTTATCCTTGGAAATTAGGAAAACATATCTAAAATTCTGGAGCCCTTCATGCCCGCTCTCCCGGTAACTCTGTTTGGATTCCTCTCTGCCTCTTCATCTTCATGCCCATGATGAGTTCCCCTTTGGTCGTCGGTATTAGTGAATTCATAGGGACTGTTGGTGATGGACTTGGTGGCACCCGTCGGAGGGGAATACTGAATGCTCACTCTAGTTGGAGAACAAGTTTGAGTAGTGCCGATGTTTTGTGTGTGTTGCACTTTTGTTGTATTAGTGTGTTTTGAAACTGGTGTTCTAAACTTTCTGTTCTTGCATAACTTATGCTTTTTGACTGTCTCTATCATTCCTTTTTATTCTTCTTTCCTTTTCTACCAGATGCTCTCAAAATCAGATCCAGGGTGTGGTTGTTTTTGTTACCGTATTACTGATTCAACATCTTTCATTCATAGATTAATTTTCCACATCACGAAACAAAAAAAGCTAAAGAAACTTTCCCACATCGCAGAGGAAGATGGAAAAGACAAAAGGAAAAAGGATAAACCGAAAAACAGACGCTTCAGAAGAACAGACGTAACTCAAGCAGAACCACAGCAAGTCGTCAATTTATCATCGAAACCGCTCTCCAGGGAACAGACTCGGCTTCTCTTCTTATGGCCCCAAGTTTTGTCCGACCCACCAGCCGCCGTGGCGAAGTGGTTAACGTCGCGGACTCCCGGCTGGGAGGTCGCGGGTTCGAATCCCATCAGAGTCATGTGGGTTTTTCTGCCCCGACCGGCTCCTACCCAGAGTTGAGTTTGCTGCGGACTCAGTTGGGAAGACTGGGACCACACAGTCGAGTTTCATCCACTTAATGGATGCGTTTCTGAGAGTGTTGCTCAAATTTCCTGACCAACACTGCAGGTGCCTGTATCTCTCGGGCCTGGTTGACGCCGGGATATATTATGAAAGGAAGCGTAGAGTACAGCCCTGTCATGTAGTCTCAGACCGAAATGGAAATCCGTAGCATCATCTTAATCATCCTCATTCTCATCGATCAGCATTAAAAAAAAAATGTCTCAAATTCTGTGGCCCTTCATGCCCTGCTCTCATGGTGACCTCAGTTTCGATGTCCTCTCCACGTCTGTGGCCTTGGTTTGGTTCCGTCGGGGTCACAGGTATCGGCGAGTCCATGGGGGCTGTCGTTGGACGGACGTGGTGGCGCCCTCCAGAGGGAGAGCTCACTCACGCCGGCTCCGCGACTAAGCAATTATTGTCGTCAGTAGGGGGCTTAGTAGGTGGTGTCCTGCGTATGTTAGATCAGAACAGGCGCCACTGAACACCACCGAAGTGACTCGGCAGCAGTGCAGTGTCTTCTCCGGTGGGTTGCCTCTTGACGACTTGACATTGACAGAGAACTATAAAATAGGCATTCTGGCTCACCCACCTCCGCCAGCTCCAACCGGCTAAAGCCGGTTTCGCTGTTGCTCCGCCGGCTTACCCAGAATGCCTATTTTATAGTTCTCTAATAGTAAACACTTTACAAACATACATAATGTGTAGGATTATCTGTTTTTAACACTAATTTAGAAAACTTTTGAGACTTTAGTTTTTGCTTAATCCTTCGTTTTTCTTGATCGTCTTCAATAACATCATTTTCACGCATACATTCATCAAATGCGTCTCTATCTTTCATGTGAAATAAAACCACTGTCTTTAATTGCTCTCTAAAGTCTTTTAAAACTGAGTTATATTTTTGACATAGAATCCACACACTTATCCCAGCATGTCTTCCACTGAAAGCCAGTTTTGATAAAGTGTTTCTCTTTTTAACTATGTCTCTTTCTGCCGAACAGTCATCTATAATAAATAGTGTCTGAGTTCCTTCAAACTGTCTAAAGAAATGTTCTAAACACTCACTCAGTTTATTGCTAGGATCAACTAAATATATGTCATCATCTGTCCATATAAACCTTCTGTCGTGATATGCTTTGTTCCATTTAAGTGTTGGGCAGAAAATTACTATATGATCAAAATTATAACGATAAACTGTTTGTAATAGGTCGAGGACAAATATTGTTTTTCCACAACCAGTCTGTCCACAAATCAATGAACAATGAGGGGTTTTTGTCATAAAGTTTAACATCGGCATTGACACCAAAGTCGTCTGCTCCATAGTTTTAAAACAGAATTTAATCTAATCCAGTTATTGTTTTTATCATACTCTCTGTCAAAACTTGTTCAGTATAATAAAACCCTATAAGGCCCAAATGTGTAAGATTAATCCAGTTCAGTTCTGTAAGATCGTTTCTATTTAAACTAATATCAATTTTGTTGCTTGTTGTTATGACCTTAATATCCTCGCCATTGTAAAGAACGACGACAGTAACTTTAAGTTTGTCAACGTCTAAGTTTTGCCAGCTAATAAGAATTCCTTCCATAAGGTTGTCACTGACACCCACAGCTCCATTTCTTGCCTCATCTTTTAAGACAGAAATTTTAAATATCATTGTGAACGTGTCTCCTAATTTTGTGCGTGGAATGAACTGTAATTTTGTAGAAGCTTTCTTTAAAACCGATTCTCTTCTGTGGAGGATGTACTGTTTGTCCCCAAACGGCTTTATTTCGATCTCTTTCCGACTGTTGTCCTCTGGCATAAGACTTACATGTAAAGGGCCAGAGTTCAATGCTTTTCTGAAACTTTTTTGACGGTCAAAAAATGTAAATGGGCTTACGAATTCAAATTTTATGTCCCATTCTAAATATGGTTCTAAGTGCCATTTGTTGTCAGTTTTTCGAACTATTTTATATTCATACTGACCTGTATTATTTGCTTCTAGATTGCATAGTTGTTCTAGTTTAGGAAACCTTTTGTTGTCGTCAACCTCTTTGCGCTTATAATAACCATCTTTAGTGTACTCAAAACCATACAAAGTGCCTATCTCACCGTTTTGTTCAAAGTCCTCAACGTCTGCAAGGTCTTTTAATTCTAAAGTTACACACCTCTCAGGCGCTAATGTGACCCCCGAATCGTCTGGTCCACGTGACATTTTTTAAAACAACGTATTATTTTATTTCTAAAACAATGTGCAGGTTATCACATTTCACGACTTTCCCTGTTTTATCTGTGATCTTTATATTAAATGATCTGACCCTCCCACAAGCTAATCTTTTAAACTGTAAATTAGGGAATCGTATAATTTCATAATCGCAATATGCAGCTTTCCTGATGGAAGAGCTCTTAAAACAGTTGAGGGCCTTCCATCATATAAGTTTTCATCAGTGCTCAGCTCATCCAAATGTACATAGAGTAATGGATATAAGGCAAGATCGAGCGGATATTCTCCCTCAAAAGTAGTTTCGTCTGGTGCAACTCTAAATTTATGATAGGCTTGATTGATTTTAAAGCCTAACATTTTAGCTAGCTCTACATCAAAAAAGTAATGGACTACTTCTTTTTCAGGTTTGAATGTTAACATTGTTTTTAGATTTGCATTGTTAAGTTTGAGAGTAATGTCGAAGTTACTCATTGCTTCTTTTAGCGAGCAAAACCCGTAATAACCATCAGGTATGGTTAACTGGCTAATTACGTCTCCTCTTCTGTCAAGTTTTGAAATCTTATTATTCCTCTTGGATTGACTTATATTAAACCATACGACTTTGTAGAATATTTCATGGAGTGCGACCCTTTGGGTTCCGCAGTTATTATCAATAGCATATTCTAAAAAAGAAGGACTGTCTTGAGTTGTTATTGTTACAAACATTTTTAAAACAATTTAAAAATGAGTGCATTCAAATATACTAATGCAAAATATTCTGTTGGACCGCACTACAATCTTAAAAATATAACAACTGACACCCTCGACATTTCTGTGACTCAGACTGACGCCTTTCAAGTAAAGGTTAGTACTCCATTGGATCGTTATCTTAACCCTCCTATCAAAAACGACTACATCGCGAAAGTGTGGTTCAGTCATCCGATGCAGTTTTATCAGAACCAGTTAAACTTTGCTGTGTTTTGTGCATCAACTGGGTGTGGAGTGTCGTATGCTGATCATTTAAATCATCCTGATCCTTTGGTGAGGTCAGTGTATAGATTTCATTTTTATTACACCTTCAGACGTATTTTATCTGAACTGCAAGCGCCATTACCAAATGACAAAACGTTTAATCCATTCAGCAACAGAATAGATTACAAGGCTTTTGAAAGGATCTGTAACGAATTTGATATTGACCCAAAGACAGACTTTAGACAAAAGTTGGATTTTAATCATGGTTTAGGCACCCTTTATTATTGGGGCGTGCATAGAAAGTATAACTATGATTGGAATCCTCCTTACACATCTTTCTCTTCAGGCACAACTGTTCACCTCGGGTCCATAGAGCAAGAGCATAAAACAGCATGGACAACATTTATTTTGGATACTTCTAATGGTCTAACTAGAGCGGGAATAGAACGAATAAACGACTCCATTCGTACTTATGTTTGGTGTTTGCTAGGTTCGCAAGCACAAACGAGATCAAACATAATTGATCCTTCTACTGGCTTTGACGCCCAAAAACAGTATTTAGCAAATTTAGAGGATTCTATTAATTCTGCAATTGATTTGCCTTCAAGTATTAAAAGGTACCAAAATGTTTTGCAATACGCAAGATCGAAAGTAGACTTTGCTGTTGGCACTGGTTTATACATGCTGCCTTCTGACCTCAGACTTCAGATAGGAACAATAATAAACTATAATAATGAAATCCTTGTGGCTGGTAAAGAAGAGAAGGTCGGAAAAAACGACATAAATTCTAAGCCAGCAATAGCAATAAAAAAAGAAGCCCCACCAATCCCCGAGCCCCCCAAACCCCCCCATTCAATCCTTGTGGTCCCAAGAAATAATGACCATGAATATGAAAAGACGGCACTTGTTATTGGATTAACTGCCCTAGGATTACTTGGTCTTTATCTTACTTAAGAGTAACCCAACTATTAAGACAACTAATGCCCATAAGTGCTCGGCCATAAAGCCAACTACTTTACTTGCAGTAGACAAAAGCCAGCTAACGATCCCCCCTATTATACCAGGCAAAGAGTCTATTGCCTTACTGGCTAATTTTTTTAATAAACTTGCAAGATGATCAAGTTGTTTTTTTACCCATGATTTATCTGATGGTGGTCCTGGTGGCACTGCTCCCCCACCGCCACCACCGCCTGTAATAGCCAACACCAGTGTACTTATTGCAAATCCTAAGGCTGTTATAACACTTGCTAATGTGACGCCTTGCTCTCTAAACAGTGTTCTTATTCGTTCTGCTAGTGTTGTGTCTTCATATAAAATTCTTTGGATAGTTTCTCTTATTCTGCTCACTTGAGTTCGTAATTGTTCTCGGTTAGTAGACAACACTTCTAGTCTTGCTGATCTCTCTTGTTCAAGATCTTTTAGTCTTTGTGTTATTCTTTCTTTAACACCAGGTCCTAAGTTGTGGTCATCAGCCTCAACTAGTTTTTCTTTTTCTCTTTTTATATGCTCATCTAGTTCACCCAGTTTTGCTAAATTGTTTGTTAATTCGCCTCTGATGCTTTTCAAAGCATGATCAAGGGCCGTTATTTCTCTCATAGGTAGCGGCGGATCGTGCATAGTTTTTAATACTGTTTCTTCTGAAAAACTGGTTTCTATTATTTCGTCTGCTGTTGGGCTTAAATCTTTAAGGGGTATGTTTTGTATTTGGTTATCTGTTGGGAGTTCTTGTAGTGTGTTTTGAAGTTTAGCAACTGCCTCACTGTCTAATCTTCGCGGTTTAGCAATGCCAAGGCGATTTTGATCGCTCACACTGAGCCTTTGTCTAATTGTAGTCTTTGCTAAAAACTTTGATGGGTCTGGTTTAGTTGTAAGCTGAACAAGTTGTCCTTGCTCGTTTTTCACAAACAAATGGTCATCTTTTGTTTCAAAATCATTAGGGTCTATAAATTCGGGAGGTTCTTGGCCTAAACTTTGATAAAATGATTTGACCTTACTTTCTGTTAATTCACGCCGCAATGATTGTAATGGATGTGTCAAAGGCGTCATTTCACTCATGTCGTCTCCAGGATCAAAAACATCATAATCTTCTTCTGCCATGTTTTTAAATAATTAACTTTTTATTTTGTTTTATAAAAAAAATGTCACAAGCATATGGTTCGATTCTTGACCCGCATAGAAGACTGAAAGAGCCCTTTGGCGTGAAGGGAAATAAACAGAATATTATTGTTCCAAATAATCCATCTACTATTGATTCAGATCAGATTCTTACTGTCAAATTTCCAGACCTAGGAGCAGATGAAGTGATTGTGCCGGGATCTGCACGGCTTACTTTTAAAATAGAACTTGATTCAGCAACAGACGTAAACAGGACAGTTGTACAGAATCTGGGACGGGCAATCGTTAAGAAAATTTCTATAAAACTTGAGGGGCAAGAAATATTTTCTTTACACAATGCAGACATATTTCTAATCTATTCTGATCTATGGCTAACCGATAATGAAAGGGCCGATCTTGCGTTTCAAGGAATCGAAAATAACGAAGCACTAAAACACAGAATAGACGCCGAAGATGCTAAAGACGGTAACAAGTATGAAGCTGTAAGTTATGCGTTTGGAAATCGCTTTTCTATACCCTTGGATTTTGAGTTGTTAAAAGCGCATGCGCCATACTTTCAAGGAGCATTAAAAGACAGATTGTCATATGAACTAACTTTTAATGAATACAAACGTGTCATTAAATCTACAGACACTGATTCCAAGTACAGCATTTTCGACATCTCGTTAGAGTTTGACATTGTTAGCAACCCTAACTTAGCAAGGCTGATTGAGCAACAATATCAGTCAAAATTAGCAATATATTACGAAAGAGTGATTCATCATTCAAAATATCCTAAAAGCAGGGCAGACACAATATGGAACTTTAGTTTTAGTGCTGCAGCAAGATCCCTTAAAGGTATTTTATTGCTGTGTGAAGATGAAGAACCATTCAAAAGACAAAGTGAAAAATTTATTAATCCTAAAATAACGAAAGTACAATGTTCAATTGAGGGTAGTCCTAACCAAGTCTACGGTAGCGGGCTTAAACCTTATCATCATTTTGATGAAATAAGAAAATTGTTTGGAGGCGGGAGGTCTAGAAGTCCAACAGTAGACCTTGTGTCTAAAGATCTACACCTTCACAGTGTTAGACTTGATGAATATTTAACAACGAAATACGGTTTATGGATTGACCTAAGGTCAACAGAGGATAATCAGTTGCATGGGAGTGGGAGAACAGTTAAAGACGTAATAAACATTCAAATTGATAAAGAAAAAGAGAGTGATAAACCACTTAATGTACATTTGTTTTTAATATATGATGCGCAGCTGAATATTCAAGATAACAGATTAAAAGATATCCAATACTAAATTATTTTTATTTTTTAAAAAAAGCATGTCTGTTCAGGTTTATCCAAAAGTGCCCAAAGAAGAGATAGTAGGCAATTCTGCTGCTGTAGACATAAAAACTTTCAGATTAACCAACATTACACAAATGCAACAAAAACTAGAGCAGGACCTTTCAAAATACAGTAAAACCAAACGAAGGTATTCTGCTGTCTTTAATGCTGTTACATATGTTAATACTGGAGCATCGATCACTAGTGCTCTATCAGCAGGAACAAGTGTAGGTCTCTTAGCAACAGGCGTAGGTGCACCGGCAGCTTTACCTCTAGGTGGTTTGTCTTTAACTCTTGGCCTGTGTTCATTAGCTGTAAGTGCTGTCAGCAAAAAAATAAAAGCTAAACTCCAAAAGCACACAGCTATGGTTCAACTAATAACAGCTAAACTTAGTTCCTTCAAACTGATAATTGATAAAGCACTTGCTGACTCAAACATCACGGATGAAGAATTTAGTCGTCTACAGGCTGATTTTGAGGACTACAAAAGACAAAAGTTTGATCTTCAAAGAAAGGCAAGGGCAACTTTTTCTCAACAACCAGACACCGACCAGATAAAAAAGGAATGTTTAAAAAAAGTAAACGAAACATTAAACTCTGTTCTAAACAGCTCACATTAACAACCCCAAAGGGCGTTTATACTTTAGTTTATGAGTCCAAGCACAAAAAGACCGTTGATATTGATTCTGATTAACTTTTATTTTTTTGATTTAAATAAATATTTTGAGTTAGAAAAGAAGCTCAACATGGATAAGATATATGAAGGTTCAGATGAATTGTTTGAAGCAATGCTCGAGGAAGAGCGTTTGTCAAAAGCTTTAAATGAGGTCGTTTTAGAAGTTATTGATCCAACAAAGGTACAGGCAAGCGTTGTACACGCTATTTCTCAAGTTCCAAGTAAACTAACAATAAACCCTCCAGTTAAAGTAAGGTTAGTTGTTTTAATCGACTATATAACAATAAACGAAGAAAATCTAGAAGTCTGGGTCTCAACTAAACAGCAGACTATTCTTTCTCATAATGACTTAACACCCGGTTGGGCAGATCAACTTCTTACACAGTTTAATGAAGCCTCTGAAGCAGCTAAAATGAGAGGCTCTGGTTGGTCAGAGGGTGAAGTCCTAGACATCAGATTAAGACAGGCTAAGTATGAGCCAATTGTAGGCAAGTCTTACATTCCACTGCCTCCAACATTAGTTGCAAAGAAAGCAGTTTTGAACATAAAAAATTCAGACGACAAATGTTTTATGTGGTGCGTTCTTGCTAGGCTGCATCACGTTGCCAAAAATGCAGAGAGAGTATCTAACTATTTACAGTGGACCAATAATCTTAACTTTAACGGCCTTGAATTTCCTATGGCTGTAGACAAAATTGATCAGTTTGAAAAACAAAATCCACCAATAACTGTTAATGTCTACACATGGTCTGAAGAAACCAACCTTCTGCCAATTAGAGTGTCAAAGAACAGTCCAACAATAGGCGAACCAACCAAAACTCATGTAGACTTACTCCTGATGCAAAGCCTTAATGGGTTGCACTACACTCTAATACGCACAATGAGTAGATTACTAGTGCATACTACAAAACAACATAGCAAACAAGAATTCTGTAGAAAATGTTTAACAAGAATTCCGTCCGTTCAAGCTGCGAGCGAACATGTAAAACATTGTATTAGCCCAGTTGACTGTGATACAGAACTAATTACGCCCGGAGAAGGCAGTAAAGTTAGTTTTAAGAACTGGAAACGGTTGCAAACTAGTCCATATGTTGTTTACGCAGACTTCGAATCACTCATTGTTCCTTATGAAGGACCAACCCCACAGAAACTTCCTAAAACAGTCTTAATGAGTAATCATCAGATTTGCTCATTTGCCTTCATCATTGTTAGGTCGGATGGCGCCCATTCAAAGCCAGAATTATACAGAGGACTAAATGCTGCAAAATACTTCTTAAAACGCATGCAGCAAGTGCGTAATGCCTGTTCTAATAATCTAAACTTATCTGAAATCATAATGACGCCTGAAGACCAACAACAGTATGACTCAGCCACTCACTGTTGGATTTGTGGGGCGGCCTTGGTTGCCACCGCAGAGAATCCAACAGTAAGAGACCATGATCACATTAGTGGAAAGTTTAGAGGAGCAGCACATAACAAATGCAATCTTCAACTAAAGTTTGAACCAAAGACATGGAAGCTGCCTATATTCTTTCACAACTTGCGAGGTTACGACTCTCACCTTATAATGCAAGCAGTAACCAGCGACTTCAGGGTGTCATGCATTGCACAGTCATCAGAAAAGTACATGTGTTTCACTTTAAATAACATGTCTTTCTACGACTCTATGCAACACATGATGGGTTCATTAGAGTCACTGGCTATGTCCTTAAAGTCCTGCCCAATAACAGAAGAATATTTTGACCCAACTCTTGTTAGAAAGGGCGTTTACCCTTATGAGTACATGAACAGTTGGGAAAGGTTTGACGAAGATACACTTCCGCCTAAAGGCGCGTTCTTTTCTAGTCTTAGAGGAAAGGACATCAGTGATTCTGATTACCAGCATGCTCAAGATGCGTGGCAGAAGTTAGAGTGTAAAACAATGGGAGACTATCATGATTCCTATTTAATGGCGGATACCTGTTTGTTGGCGGACGTCTTTGAAAATTATAGGAAGACCTGCATGAAACATTACAGCCTGGATCCCGCGCATTACGTTTCTGCGCCTGGGATGAGCTGGGACGCTTTCTTAAAATTTACTGGAGTACAAATTGATTTATTGTCTGACCTGCCAATGCTTCAGATGATTGAAAACGGATTGCGTGGGGGAATCAGTATGGCGTCGCACCATTACTGTAAAGCAAACAACAAATACTTGGACAACTATGATCCAAGTAAAAGGTCTAACTATCTCATGTATTTAGATGCAAACAATCTGTATGGATGGGCAATGGCGCAATCACTTCCATTACGCAACTTTAAAATGTACACAGGACTCAAAGACATTCAAAAGTTTTTAAAATGGCTACCTACTCTAGAAGCTGATCGTAAAAGAGGTCTCATTCTAGAAGTTGATTTAGAATATCCTCATGAACTTCATGATTACCATAATGACTATCCATTAGCGGCAGAAAGTCTAAAAGTGTCAATGACAGAACCACCTAAACTTGTGCCTAATCTTCGTGACAAAAAAAATTATGTCTGTCATTACAGACTTCTTCAATTTTATTTAAGACATGGTTTGAAGTTGACAGCTGTTCATCGTATAATTGCTTTTGATCAAGAACAGTTCATGAAACCATACATAATGAAGAACACTGATCTCAGAACTAAATCCACAGATGCTTCAGAAAAAGACTTTTTCAAGTTGATGAACAACAGCTGTTTTGGAAAGACTATGGAAAATCCGCACAAGCGTAAAGATGTTAGATTGGTCACCAGAGAAAACGTTGCAATTAAGTTGACTTCAAAACCTAATTATCAGGACTTCAGAAGATTTCATGATCAGCTTTTTGGCATAATGATGAAAAAAAAGAAAGTCAAATTGGATAAGCCCGTTTTTATTGGGTTTACTGTTTTAGAGCTGTCGAAGCTTTTGATGTTAGAATTTCTTTACGACTACTTTAAGCCCTTGTATCCTGAGTCCAAAGTACTTTACACAGATACAGATTCCTTTGTAATCGACATCCCTACTGAAGATATCTATAAAGACATGGAATTAGAAGTAGCTAAAGGGCATGCGGGATGGTACGACACATCTGATTACCCTAAAGATTCGCCTTTGCATTCAGATATTAACAAGAAGGTTTTAGGTAAGATGAAGGATGAATTATCTGGTGGTGTGATCAAGGAGTTTGTTGGTTTGAGGTCGAAAATGTACAGTCTTTCAAGCCAAAAAAAAGTTGTTAAAAAAGCAAAGGGAATATCTCGCAGTGTTGTGCAGTCAAGCATATCCCATGACAACTATAAAAAAGCATTGTTTGACAATAAGACTTTTCATCATGACAACGTAAAACTACGATCTAATCTACATGAGATCAACACAACTGTTGTAACAAAGAAGTCATTAGATAGAACAAACACAAAACGTGTGTTTGTTAATCCAGAGTTTTCATATGCAATCGGGCATTGGAGAATAGTATAATCATATGGGCTTATATTTTTCAGCAATCGCACGTTCAATTATATCATCATCTAATTTAGCAAAATTAATATTATTTATTAATGCTAGATGTGCTTTAATTTTTTTTGTCATTTCGCAATATTCATGTTCCCATACCCATAAATCAAAATAAAAGCTTTGGGGTTTAAAGCGATTGTCTGGTGATTGTTCTAGCCAAGGATTGTCAATCTTCTCAAATACTTCTTTAATGATATACTGATACTCAAATAAATCTTGCATTAATTTTAAAGACTTTTCCTTTGTCATTTCTGCCATTTCCCTTTGAGCTTCCATTTTAAACCCAAATGTATTTGCGTAGATTAAAACAGTTCGTTAAGCTTAACTATATCATCACCCAATTCAACCAAATTATTTTTCATTACTGCTAAATGCGCTCGAATTTTTTTAATATATTCTTGCTCCCAATCAAAATTTGAGGTTTTGTCTAGCATGGCATAATCAATCTTCTTAAATATTAGTCTAATAGCAAGATTATAATCAAATATTTTTCGCATTATTTCTAAGGACTCTTCCTTCACCATTCTTGCTTCCAGTGCCATTTTACGTAAGGATTCTTCCTTTTCCATTCTTGCCGCCATTTTAATTTAAATTAAAAAATAATTAAGCGACTGGAACTGTGTCTGGAGGGATTATCTGCAGTTCTTCCTTCACAAAAGATCTTCGGGGGGCTGGTCGTTTTGTTGTGTCAGTTTCTCGTAAATAATACACGGGCGGATTCATTTTCACAATTTTTTTTATCTCATATGGATCAACACTCCAAACTGGATCTGTTGCCCTGATGCGAGTGTCCCCTTCCGCTTCTCCCGGCGAATAAAGGTATCTCACTTTCAAACCAAATGGTAATAGTTTGCTTGATGAAGACTCTCCTTCAACAACATTTATTGTTTGTTTTCTGATTGCTTGTACTGGTTTTAAACCTTTAAATTCTTCATTATTCATTGCGCGCAAAACTGAGGGCAGTCTTCTAACCCATTCTGTGTTGCGAGAATTGTCAATCAGCTCTCTGTGATACTGGTAGGAGAAAAGTCTTTCAGATAACTGTTTGTTAAAGTTTTCAACCAAACCCTGTGATCTGTGAACACCCGGAATGCCTCTTTTAATGGTAACTCTATGTTTTAACAATAATTGATTCACTTGTCCTTTAAATTCTTTCCCATCATCGACTTGAATCATGCGAGGATAAGTTAAGGGTCCTCGTTGATATATCAGTTGTATAGCGACAGCAACAGCAGAAGCACTCTTTTGTGTTAATGGTTCCGCATCTTTGTATCTTGAAGCTATGTCAATGACTGTAAGTGCGTACTTAAATCTTTTTCGTCTAATCGTATCATGGGGTAAATATAGAAGATCCATTTGATGGGTGTCGTTTGGAGTTATATTCACAAAGTGTGGTCTTTGTATTCGTTTAGGCGCTGGTAGATAAATTTGCCAAATCGCTTGTTTAGATAACCATTCTTTTGCTGTTTGTTCACTGACTCCAGCTGCTTGGCTTAGCTTTTTAATTGCTGTTATTCCCTTCCAATATCCTTTTGGCGAATAATAGATCTTGTTCATTTTTTATTCAGCCAATATTATGTGCAACAAAATACACAACGGTCATGCCAAAGGCAATAAACAATATTTCTTGCATCTTTTGTTTTTCTGATGGTTGATAAAAATCGCTGAATTTTGGTGGAGGCAATGTCTCGATTGGCTTGCCTGTTACAAGATAATATTCTTTTATTGCTTGATCAACATCTTTAAATGTGTAAGCTGCATGTCCCTGTTGTTTAAGTCTGTCGTTAATAAAATCTAACTGCTCCATTCTTTGCTTTTCATAGGTGTCTTGTGCAGCAGCTAGTTGCTCCATAGCTCTGTTATGTCTTTTTCTCTCATCGTTATTTTGTAGTTTACTAAACGCGTAATTACTTCCGCTAAAAGCAAGCGCATTAACCACAGCGCCACCAATCATCATTACGAGTGAAGCCATTTTTATAAATGTATTTTTTTAATTTTACATATTGATACTGTCTGGAATTATTCCTTGCTTAACTAGAAAATCTTTCGTAGCAAATGAAGCTGTAATAACAGCAATCAGCTTTGCTGAGTCTTCAAAGTCTAGTTTGCCAAGATCTGCTGGTTTTATTTTTAACAAGTTTTTACCAAGCATCGTGTATCCTACACTTAGGCCTCCAATAACAGCAGAATGGTATACAAGGTTAGTAATAGTTTTTTTCGGTGCTCATTTTTAAAAAATAAAATAATATTTATTCATTAATAAAACATGAACTGCGATGATTTACTTCCTGAACTTACAAATGATCAAGTTGATGACCAAGCTATTATGCGTCAAAAGGAAAGGCTGTATTCTTTGGCGGCGTGTGGAAAAACAAAACAGTACCTCGGAAATGAATTCAGCATAGAACAGATTCAACAGATGTCAACGCAAGACATTGTAAAGTATCACAACAGGTATGAAGCGCAACTGGGGTCAAGAATGGTAAAAAGTGTTGGGCAAACGGTTCTTAGTTTGTACACTAAACTAGTTAGTAGATTTGCTCCCATTGATTCTGAACAAGATTTTATGTATGATTTAACGCAGGATCCAGTTTTAACAAAGTCATTAGAGTCTCTAGGATGTGATCTATATTACAGATTTGGAACATTGTTATCGCCATTAATCATAGGATTAATTACTTTTAATCATATAGATTTTGTTTCCCTTCAAAATGACCGAGCCAGAAAATCAGCAGAAAACATTGATGGAGAAAGTGACCAGTAAAAAGCCTCCTCATCCTGGGCGTGTTGCAGCAGGAAAAAAATTAGCAGAGTGGAACAAACAAAAAAAATTAATGTTGCAATCACAGAATATAACTCATAATGAAAACATAACACCGCCAACGCCAACAGTTGTTTCAATGCCAGCTGTAAATACACAAGTTGATTCAAGACCTACAACACCAAAGTCGACATGGATTATTTGGATTAAAAGAGTTAGCATTTTTGGCGTCATTGCTGTTGGTGGGGGTGGTTATTACGTTTATAAAACATATAAAGAAAGACAGCAAAAACCAAAGCAGCCCAAAAAATCACAGCCACTAAATACAAAATCTGAACAAAAAAGAATACCAGAACCGCCAACAACAAAAGATCATTTTGATCCATTTCAGATGGAATAATATTTCAAGAACTTAATAAATAATTATAAGTGACTTGAATAAGAACTTAATAACGACTTGATGACGACTTGATAAAACTTAAATAAGAACTTAATGACGACTTGATAAGAACTTAATGACGACTTGATAAGAACTTAATGACGACTTGATGACGACTTGTTAAGAACTTGAATAAGTACTTGAATAAGAACTTGTTAAGAACTTGATGTTGACTTGTTAAGAACTTGAATAAAAACTTGTTAAGAACTTAAATAAGAACGTGATGCCGACTTGAATAAGAACCTAGAACGACTTAATGACGATTTTTTTTCACAATTAATTGTTACATTCTTTTCCGGGGAGACAACTCCCTTCTGCCTTTATGTAGTATCTAGGTCAGACATGTCTGGCCACGGCTTACTCAACTGCACAATAGCCGAGTCGAAGCGCCCGCACTGTTTCCGGGTTCGTGTCAAGTTACACATAAGGGCGCCGGGCCGCCCACGCGGCATTGTATAAATTTAGCCGGCTAAATTCCCCACCGGCGTCGTTTAGTACAGGCGTTAGACGTCATTGTATAAATTTAGGCGGCTAAATTCCCCACCTCAAAATAATCTTTTCCCAATTTTATGTATTAAAAGCAGCATTTTTATATTTAAATCTAAAAGCATTTAAAACAAATATTTATTAAAAAGTAGTGACTAAAAAGTAAGGTAAGATGCACTTTGTTATTTAGCTTTTGGTGTTGTTTTAACAACTTTAAAAACAACTTTACTCTAGGCAAATAAAAACAACTTTACAAGTAGACACCATGTAATTGTAAAGCGTTTGTTTGTGTACAGTATATATATAAATCTTGAAGTTAACAACATTGGGGATATGCCTGCAGTAGTTTTAAATACTTGGTTGTCATGGCATTGAAAAGTCTAAATTTGCCCTCTTCCCTGCCCTCAAGTGATCCTTCCTACTTTCGTATTGGGTCACTGGCGCGGCTATAAACGCCCGTAAACCCAGAATATGGTCACTGGCGCGGCTATAAACGCCCGTAAACCTAAAATGGTCGCCCTGGTGCGGCTATGGGAAGGACCACTAAAATGGGGGTGAGGGGATTGCCCAAATTAGACAAATAGAAAGCAGGCAAACAAGTATAAAAGTATACTACTGTTGGAGGCATATTCCCAAAACCCTTCACATCTGGCCGTGTTATATGTGACCCTCTGGGTCTGGCTTGGGGCCCTAGGGCGCCATAGGGTCTCAAGTGAGATCCAGAGGTGATCAGTAATGCGGCCAGATGTGAAGAGTTTTGCAGAAATTTATTTCACATTTGATGAATGTATGCGGGAAAATGATGTTATTGATCAAGAAAAAACTTAAGTCTCAAAAGTTTTCTAAATAAGTGTTAAAAACAGATAATCCTACACATTATGTATGTTTGTAAAGTGTTTACTATTAGAGAACTATAAAATAGGCATTCTGGGTAAGCCGGCGGAGCAACAGCGAAACCGGCTTTAGCCGGTTGGAGCTGGCGGAGGTGGGTGAGCCAGAATGCCTATTTTATAGTTCTCTTTGACTGCTCCCTGTGGATTGTCGGTGCCGGGGCTGCGGCGGGGCTGACCGGGCTGTGGCTGTGGACGGGATGTCGGAATGGGCGGCGTGTGTGCACTGCCTCTGAGGTGGCGCAGAGGTTGGGACAGCCAAAAAAAAAAAAAAAAAAAAAAAAAAAAAGTTTTGTCCGACCCCCAGAACCTATGATGAGGTTAAACTGCTGGAGGACACGGAGGAAGGCCTGAGAAGAATGCGACTCAAGGAGTTCTTCTTTGAAGAGGATGCCCCCACACAGCTACCCTCTACTTTGCGGTTCCACAAAAAGTCCTTTTGGGAACCACCCAAGAACCGGGACTCAGCCATGGAAGCCTTTGCGGCCACTCTGCTATCACAAGTGACGTCTTACACTCCTATACCTCCCAATCACGTTAACATCAGCCACACATGTCGCCACGCCCTCGCTGAACTCAAGAAACAGGTGGATGACAGGGTACTGCGCATCTCAACAGCTGACAAAGGGGGTGCCGTGGTCGTCCAAGACTTTGAACAATATCACAAGGAAGCGATGCGCCAGCTGACCAATCCAGAGCATTATGAACAACTCCAATCAGACCCAACTAAGGAAATTGCCAGGGCATCCAATGAACTCGTCAGAAAGCTGCACAACGCCGAGTTCATCAACGACAAGACCAAAGATTGGGCAATCGTGAATCAGGACACGGTGAGGACACACAGTTTCTACCATTTGCCGAAAATTCACAAACGCCTCAACGACCCCCCTGGTAGGCCTATAGTGTCTGGAGTTGACGGACCCACAGAGCGCCTCTCCAAACTGGTGGACTTTTGGCTCCAACCCATCGTTCAGAGACTACCCTCGTATCTCAAGGATACAACGCACCTGCTGAACATCCTACAGGAGTGGAATACAGACCAGCAACCCATTCCTGATGATGCCCTTGTCGTTACAGTAGATGTGGTGGCACTATACCCCAGTATTCCCCATGAAGAGGTTCCTCAGTCGCTGAAGACTATGCTCAGAGAACACAAGAATGACTCAGACGTTATCCCGAACGTCCGTCTCCTACAGCAGACTATCATGCACATTCTACAAAACAACGTCTTTAGGTTTGATGGGAGGGTGTACCGGCAAGTACAGGGGACAGCGATGGGCACGCCCATGGCACCTGCCATCGCTAACATCTACATGGGGTGGCTAGAGAAAGAACTGCTGACCTCTTCCCCCTGGAAGATCCCGGTCCGACACTGGAGACGCTACATCGATGATGTGCTGATGCTGTGGCTTCAGGGGGAGGACTGCCTTAAAGACTTCCTAGCATGGCTCAACCAGCAGCATCATAGTGTGAAGTTCACTTCAAACTACGGCAGGTCCAGGGTGCCCTACCTGGATGCGGAGATAAGCATCACCAATGGGAAACTGACCACGGATGTGCACATCAAAGAAACGGACGCCAACATGTCCCTCCCCTTCAACTCATGCCATCCACGCCACTGCGTCCGCGGCATTCCCTTCGGACAGAGCCTCCGACTGAGGAGACTATGCTCAGAGGAGGAAGTATTCTTCAAGCGTTGTGTGGAACTGAAGGGCCGTCTCGTGAAGAGGGGCTACCCACCTGGCCTGGTGCAAAAAGCCATTGACCGGGCAGTAGCAATACCAAGGCAGCAGACCCTCACGTACAGGAACAGGACCAACTCCACAGGACGCATCCCCTTCATAATTACACACAACCCCGCCCACCCTCCCATTGCCCAGTGGCTACAGGAGCTCCTGCCCACGCTCCATACCAGCAGAAGGATGAGAAAGGCCATCCCCCAAGCCCCCATGGTAGGAGAGCGGAAGTGCAGAAACCTGCGCAGTCTGCTCATGCCCTCCCAGCCTCCCCCTGTGCAGGTGGCAGTGTCCCCAGGGCCTGCAGGCTGCTACAGGTGCCAGTCAAAGAGCTGTGTCCTCTGCGCGGAACATCTGCAAGAGACCACACAGTTCACCAGTGTCCGCACCGGTCAGGTGTTCCAGGTACGCCATAGACTGACGTGCACCAGCAGTGATGTGGTGTACCTCATCAATTGTGCACGCTGTGGGGACACGCAGTACGTTGGGGAGACGGGACAGCCACTAAAGAAACGCTTTTATGGCCACAGGTCAAGCATCAAAAATGAAGGGACCAGAGAAACGGAAGGCTGCCGTGCTGAAACCCTGGTAGCCAAACACTTCCAAGCCAACAACCACTCCATGGCGGACATGAGGGTTATTGCAATAGAACAGTGCCACTCCAAGAATGCGTGCAAACGCAAAGTCAGGGAACGATTGTGGCGCCACAAACTGAAAACAAATTACCCTGACGGCCTAAATGTATGGGACTAGAGCTCAGGTGGTGTCCACGATACTTCCCCTGCTGCCACTCGGACAAACTCTGTGTGTGTGTGTGTGTGTGTGTGTGTGCGTGTGTGTGTGTGTGTTTGAAAGAATGAAAAGAAAGAAAGAAAGAAGGAAAGAAAGAAAGAAAGAGAGAAAGGAAGAAAGAGAGAAAGAAAGAAAGAAAAAACAGAGAAAGGAAGAAAGAGAGAGAGAAAGGAAGAAACAGAACAAAAATCTTCCAGGTTTGACGACATAAACGCGAGACCAATAAATACGTATAGACGATGACGTATGACACGATAAACGTCAAAGGAGGACTACTAGGTGTTCCAAGGTGACAGTCCTGATGAAGTCAAGTAAAGACGAAAATTTGGCAGAGAACTGGTGTTTTTTGTTGTGATCAAGTGTATAGATTAATTTTCTCTGTATTTTTCAAGTTGGCTGCATCTGACGGTTGGCTATGGTCATCGCTTCTCCTGACTCAACTCTTCTTGGGTCTGTGATACGGTCTGTCTGTATGTCTGTCTGTCTGTGTGTGCTCAGGAGGCTCTGGACAACTTTCAGAAGCCAAAATCGAGTGGGAGAACAACACTACTGTGTAGTCTACGGCAAGGCCATATAGGTGCTGCTTGAGTTAGATCTCAACCCCCTGTGCATCTGAGGATGTTGCTCTTCCTTTTTCCTCAACATCACCCCACCCTGACAAGGACAAAGAGGTGCTGCTGGAGTTGGGGCCTCAACCCCCTGAACATTTGATGTTGTTCACTTCATTCTCTCTGGATCACTTCGCTACAACAAGGACAGACAGATCCTGCAAGAGTGAGGTCTTGACTCCTTGCACCTATGAGGACCCGGGTGCCTTCACTCTCTCCGCCTCTCTTCACCACGGCAAGGTCAGACTGGTCCTGATACAGCCAGATGTCTTCACTCTCTCTGCCTCTCTTCACCA
Organism: Conus canariensis; assembly: GCA_033310375.1. Taxonomy (NCBI): domain Eukaryota; kingdom Metazoa; phylum Mollusca; class Gastropoda; order Neogastropoda; family Conidae; genus Conus; species Conus canariensis. The sequence goes on from CM065743.1 coordinate 22,292,177, forward strand.
TGGCAAGGTCAAGGTCAGAGTGGTCCTGATACAGCCTGGTGTCTTCACTCTCTCCATCTCACTACACCATGGCAAGGTCAAGGTCAGAGTGGTCCTGATACAGCCAGGTGTCTTCACTCTCTCCGCCTCACTTCACCATGGCAAGGTCAAGGTCAGGGTGGTCCTGATACAGCCAGGTGTCTTCACTCTCTCCGCCTCACTTCACCATGGCAAGGTCAAGGTCAGAGTGGTCCTGATACAGCCAGGTGTCTTCACTCTCTCCGCCTCACTTCACCATGGCAAGGTCACATTGGTCCTGATACAGCAAGTTCTGAAGCCCGCATTAATTGTAGGATCTAGATATCTCCATTCTCTGTGCACCACGTCACCAAAGCAAGCACACACAGGTCTTTAGGGAGTTGGGCTTTCTGATGTACATTTGAAGATTTTGTCTTCCGTCCAAGAGGAACTGTTAGGGTGTTTGTGTGTGTGTGTGCGTGTATAGTAGATGAATGGGTGAGCGCGTGAGGTGGGTGGCGATAGTGGTGATGCAAGAGTTAACGCTAGGGGGAACCGGATGGTTTCCAAAATGTTGAGGGGTCTAATTCCGCATCAAGTCAATATAAATACCAGGATATGAAGAGAGGTGCCTTAAGTTTCTACATGAACACTGTGACACCAACAATATTAATAATCACCATCTTCATCTTCATCACTATCTCCATCATCGCCAACTTCATTATAATCATTGTAAGGACACCATTATTGCCACAAGGACAATAACACCACTCATACTATCACATAGGCACACACGCACACACAAATACACACACACATCACAAATAAACAAACATCAAACACACACATACAAACACACCACACAGAGATACAAATATCCACCAAAACACAGAGAGAGAGGAGAGAAAGAGAGAGACGCCGGCGCGCGCGCGTTCACACACACACACACACACACACACACACACACACACACACACACACACACACACACACAGAGTTAGACAGAGACACATACAGCTAAGCAGGCCTCATGTCAGGATGTGTTAATCATATTATTATGCACTTTTTATCCTGCTTGACGAATGACTCAGCTGTTCCATGGATAAAATTGAATGTTGTTTTAGAGAGAAATTCACATCATGAGCCTCACATGTCAAAAATCGCCTCGGGAAGATTGGCACAGTTGGCGGAGGGTATGGGAAGGAACGTGAGGATGACACTAGAGGAAAAGGCGAGAGAAGAAAGGGGAGAGGCAGGCGGATTTGAGCCGGAGGGGTGGGGGGGGGGGGGGGGGGGGGAGGAGAGGAAGGAGGGAAAGAAAGAGAGAGCGAAAAAGAGAAATGGCGGGAGAAGAGTGTGCATAGAACAAGACAGAGAGAGAGGCACTGACTGCCTGAGAAGACACGGAGAGAAAGAAAGAGGGATAAATGAGGAACAGGGGAGGAAACTGTGAAGATAGACATACAGATTGTGGAGTAGTAACAGTTTGTAGATGTCGTGTCAGAACGAATACTGGCATAATTACAATGAGGCTCGTCAATTTCGATCTATACTAATCCATAGATATTGAGTATCTTATAAGGGATTAAACTACACCGTGAAGTCAGATGTTCCAGGCAAACCAGAAGAAAGTCTGATGTGTAAGGTAAACCAAGTAGCACAGACCAAAATAAACTCACAGCAGACAAACCAGTCTTTAAAGAGAGGAACTCTTTATATAATTGAAACCAACATCATAGACCAAAACAAACACATCAAAGACAAATTTTAGGGAAAGAAATCCTACATTGTAAGGTTTACCAAGCAGCACAGACCAAAACACTTTGGGGGGGGGGGGGGGGGGGAGAGACTCGTTATTATAGGGTAAACCAGTTAGCGTTGACCAAAACAAACACACCAGAAAAAGCTGTCTTTTAAGGTGGGTGAGGGGTGCGTGGGTGGTGGTGGTGAGATAAGGTGGTGGATGTCCTTATTGCTTTGGACACCTAGTACAGACCAAAACACCAATGCTCGAACAAAAATTCTTTACAAATAGACACCCTGCGTTGGGAGGTAAAAGTAGCGCACACAAAGCCAACCTGTTCCGTTAAAAAAAGCCATTAAAGAGAGACAGAGTCTAGTCAGGTCAGAGGTTCCCCTTTGCTACTGGTTATCATGTCTGCCCAGCACTGTCTGGGCCCCGCCAGGTTCAACTGTTGCCAAAGAAACACCACATGGAAGAAGAAAATACTGAGATCATACCTTATCAGTCGCAGCCTGGGTTAACAGTGACCATGCCGTCCGTCTACTTCCACCAAGGCGGACCCGAAATGTGTACTACTGAGGGGAATATCACAGAATATCCGTGGAAACAACATCACAGTTGCCACCTGGAATATAAGAAAACTGAGGCAGACTGGAAAATTAAAAGAATTGATACATAGAACGGACAGACTGAGGCGGTCTGGAAAATCAAAAGAATTGACAGCCTCTGTGCACACAGGTCAATAATAGTCAACAATGACGGCTGACCTACAAATTTGAAGATTTGAAGATTGAAGAACGGACAGATAACCCTGGTACATTCTCGACCTCTGCGCACTAAGATGGAAGAACAAATAAAGTATAGACAGAAAAAGGGCATGTCCTGTGCCACAGTGGAGAAGAGAAATATGTTCATGGAGTGGGATTCTTAATCCACAAAAAGATAACAAACGTTGTTCTACCCTATTTCCAGCAGGATTATAACCATCTGCCTAAGAACAAAAACATTCAGTTTCATGATAGCGCAAATATAGACTCACACATCAGATTATGATGATGATGATCATTTGAAGAATTCCATTTCCCAGCTCCAGAAAGTCATCAGTACAGCTGACCATAAAGACATCCTCACCGTTCAGGCAGATGACTATGCCAAGGGAAAGTCATCAGCACAGCTGACCATAAAGACGTCCTCACCGTTCAGGCAGATGACTATCCAAGGGAAAGTCATCAGCACAGCTGACCATAAAGACACCTCACCGTTCAGGCAGATTACTATACCAAGGGAAAGTCATCAGTACAGCTGACCATAAAGACATCCTCACCGTTCAGGCAGATGACTATGCCAAGGGAAAGTCATCAGCACAGCTGACCATAAAGACGTCCTCACCGTTCAGGCAGATTACTATACCAAGGGAAAGTCATCAGCACAGCTGACCATAAAGACATCCTCACCGTTCAGGCAGATTACTATGCCAAGGCTGATGCAGATGCCCAAGAAGACTGGAAGAATTTCTGAAGCCTCTAATGCAATGAGACCACTACTGACAGGACTATGCCTGCTGGAATTTGCCAGTGATATTGACTTATTTATTGCAAACTCTCTTGATGAGCATGAAGCATTCCGACGATGGAAATGGCTCTCTTCAAACAGTCAGTGCCACGGCCAGTTAGACAACATCCTTGTGAAGAACCGGTACAGGCCTGGCATCAACAGGACTAGAACAAGGACGATTCCACGACTTGATGTTTTTACCTCGTCGTGATGAACTTTAAAGTACGTTTGAATAACAAGAGGAAAGTGAAAAGCAGCCACCTCAATTCTTGACAAACTGAAAGATTCTGACATCGCTGAATGACTCCAAATAGCCGTCAGAGGAAATTTCGCGTCAATCGTCCTCTTAGAAGAAGGCATGGAAGCCCTCACAAACAATTCCAACCAAGTCAAGACTGAAACAGCAACAAAGATCATAGGAGTAAGCAGATGGAAATCTAAACCATGGATCTCAAGCAACACTTTGGAGATGACACTAGAGGGACTTTTAAACTGCTCAAGAAGGCTGTGTGGGAGAAATACAGAGCTGTAGAGAGCAGAATCGTTGAAATATAGAACGCAAAGGAAAGCTGGGTTGGATAACAATGTAAGGACATTGAAAAAAAAAAACCTAGACAACCACAAAACAAAGAACGCTTTTAAAATTGTGAAGGACCTAACTAAATGAAAGGAAAGTCAAGTCAGCACCATTCAGGACAAAGACAATTTTCTCACTCAGGAAGTACACATCATTAAAAGATGAACTGAATAATGCTCTGACTCAACTACAAACAGAGCACAGGAGATCCACATGTGCTAACAGCACATGATTGATCAAATGAGGGTGTTTTTCCAATACTCAGTGAAGAAGTCATCGCTGAAATGTGGGAAGGCTTCAGGCATCGACAATATCCCTGCGGAACTCTTGAAGCCTAGTGGAGATGCAGTAACTGATGGCCTGACTGCCATCTGCAATAGAATCTGGCACACTGGGGAGTGACCCATGCCACAGACTCAATCACTAACCGTTACTCTCCTTTAAAAAGGTAAACTCCAACACGGCCAGAACTACCGCACTATAAACTTAATCAGCCACGGCAGCAAAGCAATGCTAAAAATCATCCTTCATAGATCGCAACCGTAAAGACAAGCTAGAATACGTAAAGACAGAAGTACTATCGAACAGGTTTTTAACCAACGTATCCTTTGCAAAAAATCTCCAGCACAGGAGGAAATTCTACCACATTTTCATAGACTTCAAGGAGGCATTCGGCAGGGTGTGGAAGGAAGTACTATGGGCCACAATGAAAAATGAAACAACGGAGAGAAGCTTATCAACAGCATCCAGTTACCGCAATCCAAAGCAACCAGTGCGGTGCTCACGCAGGGTGCTGTTGGAGAATGGTTCCATACTTAGTTGGAGTTCGTCAGGGTTGCCTTATATCTCGCTCACTATTCATCATGTTCCTGGAACGCATCTGACAAATCGATTTGCAGATGACATGGATGGCCTGGCAGGCAGTGAACAAGAACTGGCTAAGCTTGTTGAGCGACTGGATGAACCATCAGTAAGGTGACATGGAAATCAGCGCCGCATGAGAAGACCCAGTTGATGGCCAGTCACACCACCACCATCAATACTGACATAACTCTCCGTGGTCACACCACCACCGTCAATACTGACATAACTCTCCGTGGTCACACCACCACCGTCAATACTGACATAACTCTCCGTGGTCACACCACCACCTCAATACTGACATAACTCTCCGTGGTCACACCACCACCATCAATACTGACATAACTCTCCGTGGTCACACCACCACCGTCAATACTGACATAACTCTCCGTGGTCACACCACCACCATCAATACTGACATAACTCTCCGTGGTCACACCACCAATCGTCAATACTGATATAACTGTCCGAGGTCGGAAGCTGGAATCTGTTTCACAAATTCACTAGGATCCATCATTACCTGTAAGGGATTCAACCAGAAATCTCCTCAAAGGCAGCAAAAACAGCCACAGCACTGTCTGAATTAAAACCTGCATGGAGGACAAGAACATCTCCATGAATCAAAGGCAGCAAAGCAGCCACAGCACTGTCTGAATGAAAACCTGTATGGAGAACAAGAACATCTCCATTAATCAAAGGCAGCAAAGACAGCCACAGCACTGAATTAAAACCTGTATGGAGGGCAAGAACATCTCCATGAATCACAAGATGGCTAGTAAGCTGGCAGCTACTGATTTTCTTCTTTCTGTACAAACGTTTTCTACTGTGTGTTTGATAGAAACTTACCTAGATGATATGTTTGACTTGGATGCTGTGGTCAGTGATTACAAGAAATTTAGGACAAAAGCCATTAAACATTTATCTATGGGACGTAGGTCTGGAGGGCTTCCATTACTAGTTAGTAAAACACATATAAAGTACATTACACCAGTAGAAGTTAATATCGACTACGTGGTGTGTATTAAGATGTCTAAAAGCATGCTTTGTTCGGACAATGACATTCTATTAATATTTTTTTATGTCCTTCCTGGTTCAGTGCATTACCAAACATCTTATTTAACTTGCACACTGACGCCATAGAACACTGGACTTGACCAATCGCTATCCACGGGCTCAGCTGATATGTTGCGGGGATTTCAATGCAAGGACAGAAGTCCTCCAAGTAACGTGGTCACAAACTGACCTACCGATTGATCCTTCCCGTTCGACCCCGTTTTTCAAGAAAACACGATCGTCTAAGGATACCGTGTTAAATGCTTTTAAGAAAATTTGTTGAATACGTGTGCTTGTTTTGATTTTTGTATTGTGAATAGGTACAACAGAGGTAGCTTCAGTAGTGATTTTACCTTTGTATCTTCCCGAGCTGTATAGTGTCATAGATTATTGCCTAATTTCTAACGATTTGTTAGAAAACATTGTGAACTTTTCTGCTGGTAGCAGAATAGAATCAGAACACATGCCAATCCTGTTAGAAACCACAGGCAAAGTCACCCTACCCATCTCAGAAAATGTAACCGTGTGGAGAAAGGACAGATCAGCAGAATACATGAACAACACTGCCCGTTTTGCAGTAATATAGAGTATGCTGCCTCTATGGTTGGTATTTATATCAACAATTCAAAGTACTGTATGAATTTACTAATTGTTTAATAAATGCCAGCGCTTGCATGTGCTAAAATCTTTCCTTAAAGGGCAGGGTTGTGAGAAAATCTTCATGATTTTGAAGAGATCTGGAGATCTAGATGATAAATGTGCCTATGTACGAAAGGAGGAGAGAATATAATCAACTGATGTACATGAAAAAAAACATAGTTTTGAAACTGACCGCATTAATTGTTTAATGCAAGCAGCAAATGATTCTCAGGCCTTTTGGTCTGAAATCAGTAAGTATCGCAGTCGCTCCCACACAACTAGTGCAATCTCACAGGATCAGTGGTTTAACCATTTTGAACATTTGTTGAATCTCGGTTTTGTCCAAAGTGTGGACCATCCAAAACCAGACGTCACTGATACGGCACTTGACCCTATTCTGGACGCTGAAATCACAGTTGAGGAAGTGAAGAAAGCCATCCAGAGTCTTAAGTGTGGCAAAGCAGCTGGTCCTGATTCTTTGATAAGTGAAGTCAGAAATGCCTCAGGAGATGTAACAGTTCCCTTCCTAGTCAAATACTTCAGTTAACTTTTCAGAGATCGTGTATTCCCTGAGGAGTGGACTAAATCAATAAGCATTCCTTTGTATTAGAAAGGTGATGTGAACGATACCAATAATCATCGAGGCGTTTTTTGGTTGTTTTTTTTTTTTTTATTTTATTAGTTACTTGTGTAAGATTTTTATTCACATTTTGAATACGCGGCTCATTTCCTGGGCTGAAACCAATGAAGTTATTTCTGATGCTCAAGCTGGGTGTTACGGATGGAAATGCGTGTGTGTGGAAGTCTGACTCACTCAGAATTACGGATGCATGCACGACTTTTTCTAATTCACATACACACACCCACTCATCCGAACATGGACAGCCAGGCAACAAAATAACTCTTTTTTTATGCCGCCCGAGCCATCAAACAAACACACAATTAAACATAGGTTGGTACACCCACCATAAGGTGTACATGTAGAACAAATTAATACAATTTTAATTATCAACTGCCGGGTCCAGCGATGATGACGACGGCGGCAGCGACGAGTCAAGTCTGACAACAGAGTCTCTGTGGCTCACAATGAAGAAAGAAGGAAGAGAAAAACTAACACGTTCGTGGCGTCTCTGTCAGCAACACGGTGACAGTCTCAACTACGAGCTGTGGCTCAAACACCTAAGAGCTGTGGCTCAACACCAACCAAGAGCTGTGGCACACACACCACCTGTGGCTCAACACCAACCAAGAGCTGTGGCACACACACCACACACACAGCGACGGCCTCGGACGCAAGTCGCTGGCACAAAAGGGGCGACGTCCTGGCTCACCAGCAGCGACGTCTCCAACCCACTGGCCCAACAGTGGTCGGTCACGGGCGCAGTGGCAGGTAGGGCAATTGTCGGCGCTCAGGCCGGCCTCTCAACACCAGCAGCAAACAGGTGGAGAATGGGGCGTCAACACAGCTATGGCCCCGGCCCTAACCCGGTAGCAGCCAGTCCCGTCAGTCCAGGGAACACTATCAACCTGGGGGCAACTGATTAACTACCTTGATTATCATGGCCACTATTCATTGCAATCACAACTATCTTCATATTCATTAGCCACATTATATTTCACTAGAACTTGAACCACATATCAGCATATTCGTCCATATTCATTAGCCACATCATATTTCACTAGAACTTGAGCCATATATCAGCATATTTGTTCATCATTACAATATTCTTTTTTTCCGGAATCATAACATTACAACATTCCCTTTTCCGGAATCAATACACTACAACATTCCCTTTTCCGGAATCATTACACTACAACATTCCCTTTTCCGGAATCATTACACTACATTCCCTTTTCCGGAATCATAACATTGCACAGGAAAGGATTTTCATATAAACCTTTCAGACTCTAGTTTTCCAAATTGGGGAAAGGATTTCCACATAAACCTTTCATAATCTAGTCTTCCAAATTAGGGAAAAGGATTTCCATCTGGATCCCCTTCAATAAACCATGAATACAATTCATTACACACAGATTAATTGATGACTATTTTTTCAGACTATAAATGCCTTTCGTTAATTCAGGAAATGTTCATTTCTTTTGTTGTAACACAAGAACGCTCACTTCACTTCAGTTCATCAGCTTCACTATATGCGAGGGAAAGATTTCCACCACACTTTTGTTTAACAACACATATATTGATACCCATGTAAACACATCACACATCAGAATGAAAAACAAAAGTATGTCGCTCACTCTGGGAGCTTATTATCCATAGCATCAAAACTCTCCATCTTCTTGCAAACCATATTAGAACAGACACTTTTTTCTTCATCATGAAGTTCATAGCCAGTTAAGTTACAAAATAAACAAAATCTTTTTCCTTTTTTCCGAAGACCACTTCTTATAACACTCATTTCATCTATTCACATTTTCCGAAACAATTTCGTTTTGTTACCCTATCAAGTCATAGGATAACAGAACAACAATACTTTCTTTTTTTTAAATAAAACCTTCACAAGAGCGCTGAGGAAGTTTCAGTCACTCCTAAACGGGAATACAGTTTTAGTTTGTTAATAAATAAACATTCAATGATAAATACCTGACTGCTACTAGCAAACGGCTGAGTCCCTCTTCGGCCTTCTGAGACTTGTATTGCCGGAATCACTGCAGAGACTGCCTAACCGGTGCAACTCACCCGGCTTATAGCAATGCGCCGGTGAGTAGCAGTCAGCTAACTTTTGCAACCGGCTTCCGGACAACTACCTTCCGGTAAGCACGGTCGCACATGAAACTTTGTGACCGGATGAAAAACGGTCCGTCACACTGGGTTTAGAAAATCTTATTCCACTACTGATCACATTTTCAGTTTGTATGCTAGCATAGAAAAACACTAATCAAGGAACAACCATGGAATACAATCACGTGACAACCATGGAATACAATTCATACCTAACGATGTGAAATTTTTTATACCGTTATTTGATAATGATATCGCTCTCATGTCTACTACAGAGGGACTGCAAAATCAACTGAATATCATATCTGAGTGGACTCAAAGATTATGTTTAAATGTTAATCTGAAAAAAAAAACCCTCAAGTCATTGTGTTTCGGAAAGGTGGCTATTTAAGTATAGAGGAATGTTGGTTCTGTGGTGATAACCAGTTAGACGTTGTAAATTCTTTTAAATACTTAGGTGTTAAGAAAGCCATCCTGGAAATTTTGAAAGTGTCAAGAAAACTCGGCTGCTTTTCACTACAGCTGTTCTTCAGGCTTTTTGATGCTCATGTTGTTCCTTCTCTTTTATACGGGTCGGAACTATGGGGGTTCAAACCACGAGAATCTATCGAAAAAGTTCATTTGCAGGCCTGTAAACTATTGCTGAACGTCACTGTATTTATGCCTAATGATATGGTATATGGAGAATTAGGTCAATTTCCGTTACATGTTACTTCAGCAACCAGATTATTCAGCTCTGGTTTCGGTACGCTGGCAATCACTGACAAGGTAGCCTACTCCATAAAATCCTATGATATGCTTTTTGATTTACAAAATAGAAACAAAAATATGCAAAATTAGGTCACACATATTTAAGTCCTGCTTTGTTCAGACGGTTCTGAGTATGTTTGGATGTTTGGACAGGTACGCTACGAGAAACACTTTATGCAGATATTATTTAGAGAACACCTACAGAACTGTTTTTGCCAACGTTGGTATTCTCATGTATCAGACAGCAATCGGTTTGAACTAAACAACTCTTTTAAAAGCAGCTTTGAGCGTGAAAAGTATTCTGAATTCATTAATAATAGGCTGTTTAAAACTGCCCTTGAACGTTTTAGAACAGACATTTCGAGCATAAACAGCCATACTCTCCGCTCTTCGGCAGAAGATCAACCTGGTTGTCCCCTGTGCCACGCGTACGACGAGGATGAATTCCATAGACTATTCGAATGCCCACACGATAGTGACCTTAGAGCTAAGTATTATATTCAAAGTGTAGGGACCTACTTCACGAAACGTGAGCAATGTACAAGGATTTTGAGTAGCAGCCCTGATACTCAACCGAATTTGTCTAAATTTATCTTTTTGGCTTTAAAACACAGAACAAGTTTTACTTCATTAACACATTTTGCTGCGATTATTACGATTAATATGGGATTTCTGGCACTGTGTGAATGTTGAATTTGTTTGTCTCGTCTTCACTTTAACAGTTGCTTGCCGTTCCCCTCACTGTATACTGATAAAACACTGTCAAAATTGTAACACAGACTTATACGCAATAAATCATTTTTTGTCTTGTCTTGTCCTCTCTCTCTCTCTCTCTCTCTCTCTTCTCTCTCTTGCTGCTTCACTCGATATGTACGTTCCCCTCCCAAATCTTCAGTGTAGCCGTCCTCGTCTGCCGTTTCAACTCAAATAGATTTGGATCCCATACCTGTGTGCGACCTACCATAACCACTGAAGCGTCAAACTGCCTTTTGTTCGTTGCTATCAGTTCGTCACATCTCAGCGATCACAGGTCGTCTTGTGTGTTGTCGTCACGCTCTAGAGGCTCCTTGCCTTCCTTGGCCCGCCACTGCTGTGCGTGTATCCGGGACATAGGTTTTTCAAGTTTATGCGAAAAAATTCAGGCGACATTTCTGGTATGTGTATGTACTATCGAGAAGACTGTAAGCACCACTCTGCCGTTGTAGAAAACAGCAAAATTATTCATATCACGCTAGTTCCGTGACTATGCGATCATAATCATGGAAGAATTATCTTATGGCGATTTGATATCGATTTTTTAATGTGGATTGCGGTACAGGGGCTGCAACAGATCAGCACTGAATGTGAGTTTGTATGGAAGAGCCAGATTCAGTGGCATGGATTTCATGACTTTGTGTGGGCTAGGAAAATCAAACACACACACACACACACACACACACACACACACACACACACACACACACACACACACACACACACACTTCCAGTCGTAACGATTAGAACGGAACCAATTGTTGGGAAAATATTCTCAAAACGATCTTCCACTGCAGCAGAGTGGAGGCAAGAATCCAGGAGAAACTTATAGATCTTCTGAACCTAGGCGTTTTATTTAGCTGGGTCCTAGTGACAGACCTGGAATCTCCCCTTGCTCTGCTCTTCAATGTGGCACACCAGCACATGCTTTGGAAATCCGTGTCTTCCTGGGATGACCGGAAATGGTTAAATAAGAAAGAAAATGACATGTACCACTCCTAATATTGTGCACATCATTGGGCACAAAGTCCATGAAGGTGCAGTACATGTGTGGACGACAAAGAACCTCAAACCGAAATGGGCGGGTCGACAGTCCGACATTACTCCCGCCGTTCAACTGCAAAAAATTCATAAATGTACTGTTAGACGAGAATTGAAAAAAAAAAGTATTCCGACATCTTTTCTTACAGGTCAGAGGACGTTGATTTTTTGGTACAAAGGGAACAAATAATGACTGAACATAATTCGAAAAGATTTCCGTTTTCCCCCCTAGCCCTGAAAGACAGCATGCATCTTGTTTGTATCGAACGTGAAGTGGATTTCAAACGGAAAGAAGCTGAGACTACATTGTTTAAACTTCGACTTTGTTCAAAGTTCTTCTTAAGTATTTGATCTATTTATGTATATGTGTCAAACTCTCGCTCACGCAAAGTCGACAAACAGACAGTCGGACAAAACAGAACAGAGTTCCACCTTTTAATTAACAGCTAAATGTTACATTATTTACATACAATTCTTTCTTATTTGCTTTCACAAACGATTACATATTTCAAATCAAACACATCAACAGGTCTTCACGGACACAAAAATAGGGTACCTTTTCTTTCAAAGTCGTGGAGTAACAGTGCCAAACAAAACAAAACGTTTTCATAAAATACAATTCCTGGTCCTCACAGACCTCTAACGGTTGTCCTTCCCAGTTTCGGCCTCAGCCAGCCGCAAAATCTTTTCAATCTCCGCAATCTCTCGTCGACTTCACACACACACACACACACACACACAACACACACACACACACCACCACTCTCTCTCTCTCTCTCTCTCTCTCTCACACACACACACACACACACACACACACACACACACACACACACACACACACACACAGTGCCTATGTCCCTCTGAGAAAAGTAGACTGAATGCCCCCTACTCTATCCGGGGAAAAAGTTCATGAAAAGAAAAGCAAAACAAATTAATGATTGAAAAAAAAAAAAAAAAATGTTCCTGTCTAAAGAATATCAATCTTCATCGTTTTTCCCCTCTCTTTTCATGTCTTTTCACCATATTTCAGCTGGAGGTTTGCTGAGCCTAACACAGACCGGTCGTTACCTCTACAGTTATTTTGGACACCCCCCGTGTCTTTCAGAAAACACCAGGAGCTATGCGCCCTTGCCAACACCTCGCTGTCGGTATGATGCCTTCCAGCAGTTTTCCTCCGACTCAATGCCCATCCTACAGTTGATAAACCGATCACCTCGTGTCATCTGTTCATATATGCCATGCACGCTTCGCACGATTTTCGTATCTGGTGGGCCGAAAAAAAAATGTTCGCAGTTGACACCGTAGACGACGAGGACAGATGACTGAAAACAGAAATGACATCACTGCAACAGGTTTCTTTTTGTTTTACGTTGATTTGTTTTGGGGAGTGGGGTGCTGGTGGTGGTCTTAGTGCTAGAAGAGATTTTCAACTGCATGATTGTATTTGAATCCAGAGTCCAGTTTTTGGTTTCTGACTTATAACAGAACTGAGCTGACAGTCATAATAGCTCAGTGGTAGAGCGCCGGACTTGGTGATCCTGGAGTTGCGGGTTCGAATCTCCGCCGGGCCATTTTGGTACAGGGGGACTTTTCCCTCGAAGTTAACTATAAACCGAGGTTCCGTGTGTGAACGTACGCATAACATCTTGCACACACGTAAAATTCCATCACCAACTTTCGGAAGAGAAACTGAGTGAAACGATATTGAACGATATTGACTGGATGACACGGGAAACGACTGAATGAAGCGCCAGCTAGCAGCTCTACAGTCGGAACTACCCAGGTAGGTAGCAAGTCGTGTAAACGAATGTGGATTGTATTGCGCTTAGAGCTTGGTCTCCAGCCGAGGAAAGGCGCTATATAAGTATTCATAACAATAATAATAATAATGATAGTAAGTTAGTATCTACTGTAGTTAAGACTAAACTCTTGTTACTGTCTTACTGTAGTCTTGTACTGTCTTACTGTAGTCTTGTTACTGTCTTACTATAGTCTTGTACTGTCTTACTATAGTCATGTTACTGTCTTACTGAGTCTTGTTACTGTCTTACTGCAGTCTTGTTACTGTCTTACTGCAGTCTTGTTACTGTCTTACTGCAGTCTTGTTACTGTCTTACTGTAGTCTTGTTACTGTCTTACTGTAGTCTTGATACTGTCTTACTGTAGTCTTGTTACTGTCTTACTGTAGTCTTGTTACTGTCTTACTGCAGTCTTGTTACTGTCTTACTGTAGTCTTGTTACTGTCTTACTGCAGTCTTGTTACTGTCTTACTATAGTCTTGTTACTGTCTTACTGCAGTCTTGTTACTGTCTTACTATAGTCTTGTTACTGTCTTACTGCAGTCTTGTTACTGTCTTACTAAGTCTTGTTACTGTCTTACTGCAGTCTTGTTACTGTCTTACTGTAGTCTTGATACTGTCTTACTGCAGTCTTGTTACTGTCTTACTGCAGTCTTGTTACTGTCTTACCGCAGTCTTGTTACTGTCTTATTGCAGTCTTGTTACTGTCTTACTGCAGTCTTGTTTACTGTCTTACTGCAGTCTTGTTACTGTCTTCTGTAGTCTTGATATGTCTACTGTAGTCTTGTTACTGTCTTACTGTAGTCTTGTTACTGTCTTACTGCAGTCTTGTTACTGTCTTACTGCAGTCTTGTTGCTGTCTTACTGTAGTCTTGTTACTGTCTTACTGTAGTCTTGTTACTGTCTTACTGCAGTCTTTCTGTCGTTAAGACTAAACGCTTATCCTTTCCCTCTCACCTCACCTTCAAACGCTTTTCCCCACCCCCATCCCTTGCTCTCCCCCACCCATATTTCTCACCTTCCCACCCAATGTGCACATGTTGTGATGATGATGGTAATGATGATGATGATAATGACAACGACGACGACGACGATGATGATGATGATGATGATGATGATGCGTGTGCGTGTGTGTGTGTGTGTGTGTGTGTGTGTGTGTGTGTGTGTGTGTGTGTGTGTGTGTGTGTGCGTGCGTGGATGCGTACGTGCGTGCGTGCGTGTGTGTGTGTGTGTGTGTGTGTGTGTGTGTGTGTGTGTGTGTGTGTGCATGCGCACAATGGGCGGTCAACCCTCCCTCGATTTCCTTCCCTCTCCCCTGCGCCCCCCCCCCCCCCCCTTTCCCCCGCAGTTTCCTCCTTTTTCTCGACCTTCTACCGCCTGCTTTCCCCCTCCCCTCTTGTCTTGAATAAAGGTTTTTTGAGTTCGGAGTTCTCCCCATCGCTTTCCCCCCCACTCCTCGCCCTAATCAAATCGATCTGCCACACCCTAATCAAATCGATCTGCCACACTCTAATCAGATCGATCTGCCTCACCCTAATCAAATGCATCTGCCGCTTTTGTCTCTTAGTTCTTGCCTACTCTCCCTTTTCCACTGCACCTTTTCCCTGGCCACCTCCTCTCTCGCTCTTGCCCTACAACCCCTGCCCACCCCCACCCCTAATTCCATCACACCTCCTGTTTCCCTCTCTACGTACACTTCTCTTGCTGCCTACACCTGGGAGAGTGGGGATGGGGGGGAGGGGGGAGAATGTTTTATGTATGTGTGTCTGTGGGTGGATTGCAGAATGGGGACGGGGCAGGGGTCGAGCTGAACGTATTCGCGCGCGCGCGTGAGAAAGAGAGAGAGAGAGAGAGAGAGAGAGAGAGAGAGAGAGAGAGAGAGACAGACAGACAGACAGACAGACAGACAGACAGACAGACAGACAAAGAGACAGAGAGCTGTCTCTCTCCGGCCTCTTCTTAAACAATGGATCTCTGTTGTGTCAACCCCCGTCCCCAATCCCCATCCCCACCCCCATCCCTCCTTCCTTCCTTCGCGATCTCCAACGTTGTTTCCATCTGATCCCAGTTTCTTCCACCCGTCAAGCCCACCCCTTCTCCTGTCAGCCCATCCCTTCTCCTGTCAGCCCACCCCTTCTCCTGTCAGCCCACCCCTTCTCCTGTCAGCGCTTCACCCCTCAAGCCCATCCCTTCTCTGTCAGCGCTTCTAACTGATGTTCTACCTGATCTGCTCTCCTCTAACCCCTTCCGCCCCCTCCTCTGCCCTCCCCTGCCCCCACCTCCTACCTTAACCCATCCGTGCTCCTCTCGTACACAGAAGATTTATCTCCGTCGTCTTCGCGAGGAGTCTCTTGGCTTCCCTCCCCGGCGATCTGTGTGAGTTGACACCTGGCCACCCAAGTGCACTTCCCTCCCCGGCGATCTGTGTGAGTTGACACCTGGCCACCCAAGTGCAGGTACGTTTTGCAAAAGGCTGCGTACTACACTTGTACTGCTAAGTGAATTACGGTTATGGAAGTTTTTTTTTTTTTTATGATGACTTTTATGTTTCGAGTTAATGTTACTTCACGTAAGTTCTCAAAATGCAAACATGAGAAGAAATCGAGCTCCGGGGACTTCAGTAGGAGGGTTGTACTCTTTTCTGTTACGGAAATACTTTCCAACTCGCCTGCATATTCACGTATGAACGTATTGAATGGGAACTTTCACTACTGATTAAGAACTAACCATAGTTTCCACAAAAACGATGGACCTTTGGATGTCAAATGTATGTTGATCTGGGGGACCTGACCTGTTTCGTGTGGTTCGTACGTTTACCTTGAAATATACATCCCCTCCCCCTCCCCTCATCTACATCTCTCTCTCTCTCTCTCTCTCTCTCTCTCTCTCTCTCTCTCTTCTCTCTCTCTCTCTCTCTCCTCCACATCACATCATTCCTAGAAGACCGTCAACAGATCGTTTGTGTCAACAGCAACTCATCATCAGAGAAGTTACCTATCCGACATAGTGTTTTGTGTTAGGGCCGTTGCTGTTCTCAGTGTATATAAATGATCTCCCTCTTTATATTGAGGATTCATATGAACTCTTTTGTGATGATACCACTGTCCACACAAGTAGCTTCAGCTTAGAAGCTGTTTTCACTTCATCACAGAAGAATGCTGATATCTTAAGTGATTGGTGCAATGTAAATCACATGAAAACTAATGCTGATAATAAGAAGACAAGGAAGGCAAAACATAACCACGCAGCCTCCGTCTGTTTTTGTCAGTAATCAGGAAAATGAAGTGGTGGATAGCCATCGAGTTTTAAGTGTACATATTGATCATTAATTGTTCTTGGTCTTATCACCTACATAGTTTATGTGAATCAGTATCAAGACAAATATATCAGGTGTGCAGAATCAAGCATTTCTTAAATCTTCATGCCAGAAAATTATCCCTACACGCATGTACTCTCTCTTCAGTCAGTCATTGATCCACACTATTTGATCATACTATAGTGCTAATGCCATGAAACCTCTTACCAGTGTCTACAAAAGAGCACTTAAAGCAGTTATTTAAAAATCGTCAAGGCTCAGTGAGGGGGATTATACAGGGGCTCTTCTGATAAAAGAAATGTTTGCTGTCAACGAATGTTTGCTGGTACCAAAAAAAATTGCATCGGGTTTAGCCCCACATACTCTTTGGTCAAAATTTATCATAAACCCGAGGAATCCAACCAAATTCCAGATTCCCACATCTAGCATAGACCTGTTTAAATCAAGCTTTCTTACTCTGGTAGTTTGCTTTGGAATTCACTTCCTCTGCATTTCCGATGCACTCAAACTGCAGAATCGTTCAGGGAAAAACTAATAACACATTTCACAGCAGATTATTACTATTAGAGACAAAATGCATGTACTAGGGTATACCTAAACTGTTACGCCGGTCCCCATCTACTGATTTTTTTAAACTAGATAATGATAAAGGAAAGATACGTTTACTCTTGGTTTTATTAATGGTTGTAATTATATCATGATGAATGACCGATTTTATTGGTGCATTGTCACTAATAGATTAATGTTTAGATAGTAATGATTTCTTGAAGCACTGTAACTGCACGATGATAAATGTGTGTCCTGGTTACTGTTGATTTTATTGGTGTATTGTTGCTGTTTATTCAAAATCCTTAGTAATATTTAGCATACGATATTGTAGGAAATGAAAATGAAAATATAATTTTCTCTCTCCCCCCCCCCTCCCCCCTTTTCTCTCTCCTCCGTATTTACGGCTGTTTATTGATGTTTTGTTACTTATAATTCTAGTCTTGGGTAACATATCAACGGTTTAAAAAAAAAAAAGGGGGGGGGGGGGATTATGATGGTATCACACACACACACACACACACACACACACACACACACACACACACACACACACACACACACAAACCCCGTGCGTGCGCGCACATGCACACGCAACATACACACATCATTATAAATAAGTGATATGAAATTGATGCTATGAATGCAATGTCGCTAACTGACAACTGATCCTAGTACTGTTCGTTCTATTCTTGCATTGTAACTGCATCATGAAAATGTTCATATGTTGATATTATTGATGCATTTTAGTTGTCTAATTAACATCCTTAGCAGTATGTTAATACTTTAGAAAAGGAATGAAAATCTCTCTCTCTCTCTCTCTCTCTCTCTCTCTCTCTCTCTCTCTCTCTCTCTCTCTTTGATAACTAATAGGTGGATCGCTTTCTGTATGTCTCTGTGTGTGCGGTATTTTTTCTTCTTCTTAATCAGTTTCTTTATTTCTGTTTGTTGTTTCAATCGCTTTTTACAGTAATTATTTCAATGCGTCAATGTTAATGGAGGAACAACTCATCCCCACTTTTATGTATTTTTGAAGATATGCATGTTTGTTAAAAGTTTTGTAAGTTTTAGTCGCTAGTCATACATGATAAGTCCCTAATCGGGGCAAGGGCCGGATGAAAAAAAAGCAAGTGTTCGTTCATCTTGTTACCCTTGGAAATAAAGATTATCATCATCATCATTATCATCTCTCAGCTTTTTCTCCATCCTCCCCGCCTCTCTTCATCTCTGTCTCACTGTCTCTGTCTGTCTGTCTGTCTGTCT
Organism: Conus canariensis; assembly: GCA_033310375.1. Taxonomy (NCBI): domain Eukaryota; kingdom Metazoa; phylum Mollusca; class Gastropoda; order Neogastropoda; family Conidae; genus Conus; species Conus canariensis. Next base: position 22,310,810 of record CM065743.1, read on the forward strand.
GTCTGTCTGTCTCTCTCTCTCTCTCTCTCTCTCTCTCTCTCTCTCTCTCTCTCTTTGATAAAGGAATTTATCCAGAAAAGTGGACTGAATCAATCGTTCTTACTCTGCACAAGAAAGGCGACGTAAATAATCCTAACAATTATCGGGGTATTTCTATCTGCGACGCAGCCAGTAAAATATACAGTACAGTGGTTAATAACAGATTACAGGAATGGGTAACAGAAAATGATATTAACAGGGGAGTATCAAGCCGGATTTATGCGGAAGTACTCTACAGTCGATCATATTTTTACTTTGATGGCATTTATACAGAAACAATTTTCTTTGAATCGTAAATTATATGTTGCTTTCATAGATTTTCAAAAAGCCTTTGATTCAGTGAACAGAAGTATTCTTTGGCCTATTCTGTTAAAGAATAGTATACGTGGGAAGTTATTTCAATGCATAATGAGTATGAATAGCAATGTTAAAGCCAAAGTTAGATGTGGGGGAAATATATCAGATTTCATTCAGTGTACCAGTGGTGTGAAACAAGGGGATGTGTGTAGCCCTGTCCTTTTTTCTTTGTTTTTCAATGAATTAACCTCCGAAGTTGTCGCCAATGGTAGACATGGCGCCACATTTACTGCAGACTATTTACAAGTATTCATTTTATTACTGGCTGATGATGTTGCTTTGTCATCAGAAACTGCTATTCTTCAAACTCAGTTGAATAGTCTTTCTGAGGTGCTAGTTCACTTCAGTTAAAGGTAAACATGGCAAAAAGCAACATTGTTGTGTTTAGAAAAGGTGGATATTTAGGAGTTAGAGTGCAATGGAGATTTAATGGAGTTAATGTGCCTGTTGTCAATGCATATAAATATCTCTGCATTTATTTCTCTACGCGATTAAGTTTTTCTCTGGCATGTAAAGATCTTGCTAGCAGGGCAAAGCGTGCTGTTTTATGTATAATTCAACATCTGTCTAGATTAGGAAATCAGTCTCTTCAGGCGTTTTGTAAATTGTTCGATTCTCAAGTGCAGCCCATTGCACAGCATGGTGCTGAAGTGTGGGGGCTTGATAATGCGGCGTCACACTGTGAAACAGTTCATTTGTTTGCCATGAAGAAGTTCCTTGGAGTTTCATTACAAACACCTAATGATTTGGTATATGGCGAGACAAATAGATACCCAATTTGTTTAAACTCTATGGTTAGATGCATTCATTATGGCTAAAACTTACACAAATGCAAGAGTCAAGGCTGCCTAAAAAAACCGTATAAAATGTTATATGATTTAGATGAAAGGGGTAGAGTAAACTGGGTAACAAAGGTAAAAGTTAAACTCTATGAACTTGGGTTTGGGTATGTGTGGCTCAGTCAGGATGTTGGGGACATGACTATTTTTTTTTACGTATGCTTCATACAAGATTGATTGACTGCAGGTGGCAACTGTGGTGGAATGTGTTATGTATTAAGTTCACATATAAATATTATTCCCCTTATTTAGCAAACACAAAATCAAGCGCCTGTTCCTGAAGTTCTAGAACTCTTACCGGAAGAACGCTAGCCTTATTAGGAAAGAACTTAAAAAGATATAATGCCTGTGTCCGGCTTCCCGCGGCACTCTCCCTCCAAGATTCCAGAAAGCAGCTTCCCCCCCTTTTAGACCAAAGCCTAGAGAACTTCAACTTCCTTCCTCCAACGGATGAATTGTAACGGGGCATTCCGGTTAATACAATTGAAACCAAACCAGTGGTCATCGTGTCATTAATTGTGAGGTTGTGTCACATGTTGATTTGAGCAAAGAACCCACAAACATAACAATTGACGACGAGGATGGGATCCACGGTTCTTGTGCAGAATGAAAAATAGAGGTTTCGTCTAGCAACAAGAAAGTGATGCGAGTGCAGTGAAGTCTCTCCTTTAAAAAAAAAAAAAAAAAAAAAAAAAAGGTCGTAAGGATTGTTCCCCCAAGTTTAGGTCGACATAGATCAGAACTGTATTCAACATAAATTGTGTTCCCTGTGTGCGCCTTCTTTGACCGTGGCTCATCAACTACGGCGTCGGACGGTCTACAGAATCAGGTCAGATCAAACCATTTTATTCTGCCTTTGTTAGTATTTTTTTTGGTGACGGTTACAGTTAGATCACGCAAGTGCTGATTCGCTGAACTGATAACAATGTCGCGCTTTGGAAAGTTGGAGGAGTTTGATGTGACATCTTGTGACGTTGACACATATTTCGAACGTTTAGAATCATTTTTCAGAGCAAACCAAGTTAGAGAAGCAGAACAAGTGGATGCATTTATTAGTGTAGCTGGTCGGAAAACATACAAATTGTTGAAATCACTCCTTGCCCCAACACCACCAACACAAAAGACACTAGCTGATTTAAAAACCGTATTGAAAGATCATGTGCAGCCACGTGAATCTTTGGTAGCCAGAAGAGCTAAGTTTTACTCCAGACGGCAAAGCGACAATGAAACTGTCAGTGATTTTGTTGCAGCGTTGAGGCAGATAGCCTCTGATTGTGATTTTGGGGGATTTTTAAATGATGCCTTGAGAGACATTTTTGTCATTGGGCTGAAAGATGTTGAAACTCAGATGAAACTCAGAGGGGAGCCAAGTCTCACATTAACGAAAGCGGTTGAGTTGGCTCAAGCGCGTGAGGCAATTGCGCGTGAATTCTTGTCTGTTCGCGGCACTGGCATGCACGAATCACTGGGCAGTATGCATAGACTTGGGCGCTCACACACAGCGGGCAGCAGCAATAGCAGGCGCGGAGGTAAACTTAATCAGCTTCGCGCACCGTCAAATGCAAACCTGCACAGTGGCTCAAGGTCAACGCCAACCTGCGGAAACAGGAGTGGAACAACCACAGGCGCTCGAAGTTGTTACCGATGTGGTCAACAACACAACGCATCAACATGCAAGTTCAAATCTTATGAGTGCCATGCCTGCAATAAAAAGGGTCATCTGCGCAAAATGTGCAGAAGTACTGCTAGAAATCCAAACCATTTTTGGGATGTTGAACGGGAACATGAGAGGGACAGAGTGGAAAATGAGGACGGAGAAGACTGTCAATTGGGGATATTTCATCATCGTCAGGAAGGAAAAAAACCTTGGACAGTCAACATGACAGTGGACAATCAGAATCTGAATTTTGAAATTGATACTGGTTCTGCCAAGCGTATCATTGGGAGAGATACTTTCAAAGAAAAATTCAGTCATAAGTAAATGTTAGCGAACCGCCCAGAGAACGTGGACAAACGAGTCACAAGACGAAACACAACTAGTGAATTTTCATTGTTTTATTCGTTAATGTCTCACCTGATGAAGACCTAAGAGGTCGAAACTAGTTGTGTTTCGTCTTGTGACTCGTTTGTCCACGTTCTCTGGGCGGTTCGCTAACATTTATTTAAGATTTGTTTAGATTTCCGCCTGCAGTCCTCTCGCTTTGCAACTAGATCAGTCATAAGTGTCTGAAGAAGACGTCAGTAAGACTGACAACCTACTCAGGTGCAACACTACCCTTGCATGGCGCCATTGATGTAGTTGCTGAACATAACCAGCAGAAGGCAGGTCTGGAACTTCTGATTGCTGACGTTACTGGACAACCTTCAATAATAGGACGTGACTGGCTATCAGCAGTCAAACTGGACTGGCAAGCCATTTGTCAAGTCAAAATGCTGTCTTCATCGACATTGGATGAAGTGCTCATGAAGCACGAAGAAGTCTTCAGAAATGAGTTAGGCACTATGAAGAAAATCAAAGCCACCCTGCAGCTTAAAGATGGGCAGAGCAGACCCAAATTCTGCAAGTCAAGGCCAGTCCCCTATGCCCTTCGCCCGAAAGTGGAAGAGGAGCTGATAAGACTGGAGAGTGAAGGTGTCATTAAGAAAGTGACACACAGCGCATGGGCATCTCCAATAGTTGTAGTCCCCAAGAACAATGGCAAGGTCAGAATCTGTGGAGACTACAAGTCTACTATTAACCCCATGCTGGATGTTGATCAGTACCCACTCCCCAAGCCTGAGGATCTTTTTGCAACATTGGCTGGAGGAAAATTCTTTTCCAAGTTAGATCTCAAGCAAGCCTACCATCAGATGCAAGTGGAAGAAGAGTCTGAGCCTTTGCTCACTATTAACACACACAAAGGACTGTATCGGTACTGCAGACTTCCATTTGGAATTTCTTCTGCCCCTGCCATATTTCAACAGAACATGGAACAGATAGTTCAGGGCATAGAGGGAGTAGTTGTCTACCAAGATGATATTGAGGTGACTGGATCAACACAAGACAAACACTTGTTCAGGCTGGATCAAGTGCTAGACAGACTAAAAGAGTTTGGATTGAGACTACAGAGAGACAAGTGTGAGTTTCTCAAAAATGAGGTACGATACCTGGGACATGTCATCTCAGAAGAAGGATTAAAGCCACTGGCAGAGAAGGTCAAGGCCATTGCTGATGCACCTGCACCAACCAACGTCAGTGAGCTACGTTCATTCCTTGGTATGGTACAGTACTATGCCAAATTTCTTCCAAATCTCTCTGCAGAACTGGCCCCACTACATGATCTCCTGAAGGATCAGACACCATGGTTGTCGACTTCTGACTGCCAGAAGGCAATGGAGAAAGTGAAGCATCAACTGATGTCAGCCAAAGTCTTGACGCATTATGATGTAAGTCTGCCAATCCGCCTGGAATGTGATGCATCATCACTTGGACTTGGAGCAGTCATCAGTCATGTCATGTCAGATGGAAACCAACGTCCAATTGCCTATGCTTCAAGAACTCTGAATAAGGCAGAAAAGAACTATGCACTAATTGAAAAGGAGGCATTAGCGCTGGTTTTTGGAGTAAAGAAATTTCATGAATATCTTTACGGCAGATCATTCACCCTGGTGACAGACCACAAACCATTGCTTGCCATACTAGGTTCAAAGAAAGGAGTGCCAACCCTGGCAGCTGCATGCATGCAACGTTGGGCACTGATACTGGCTGCATACAGCTACGAGTTGGAGTTCAGATCAACTGGTGAACATGCCAACGCAGACATGCTTTCCAGGCTTCCGCTGGAAAACGTTGACGAGACAGGCATGGAGGATGTAATCTTCCGTGTCACTGTACATGATGAGCTACCAGTGACAGCTCAGCAGATAGCCAACCTCGCGCGCAAGGATCCAGTCTTGTCAAAGGTATTGTCACTCACACTCAATGGATGGCCAAGTCAGACATCTGATCCAGATCTTCGACCATTCTTCAGCCGACGCTATGAGTTGAGTGTTGAAGAAGGAGTGCTCCTATGGGGTTTGAGAGTCATCATTCCAGAACCACTCAGAGACAGACTGCTGTCTGAACTCCATGAGGAACACCCTGGTATTTATCGCATGAAGGCCCTGGCACGCAGTCATGTGTGGTGGCCAGGTATTGACCAAGATATAGAGGGAAGGGTGAAGAAGTGCCATGACTGTCTACATGTCAGCAAAACACCACCCACTGCACCTCTTCACACATGGTCGTGGCCATCCAAACCTTGGCAAAGAATTCACATTGACTTCGCAGAGTATGAAGGTGAAAACTACCTTGTTGTTACTGATGCTCATTCGAAATGGCCAGAAGTCGTCAGAATGAGGTCAACAACTACAGAAAAGACCATTGATGTCCTGAGACGGCTGTTCTCATCGTATGGACTTCCTGAAGAAGTGGTGAGTGATAATGGACCACAGTTCACCTCCACCACTTCACTGATTTTATGCAGCACAATGGAATCAGACCACCAGGTCAGCTCCCTGCCATCCTGCCACCAATGGAGCAGCAGAACGGCTTGTTCAAGTGTTGAAGAGAAGTTTGAAGAAGGAAACTCAACACCTGACCAAGGAGCACCAGCTGGCCAACTTTTTGATGGTGTACAGATCTACACCCCACACGACCACTGGCGTGTGTCCTGCTCAGCTGTTTTTAAGATGACAGATACGCACGCGGCTGACCATCTTGAAACCTGACCCTGAGGCGACCATGAGGAACAGGCAGAAGCAACAACAGCAGCGACATGACCGAGGCACCAAGACACTGCGTGTGTTTCAACCTGGGGACAGTGTTGCTGTACGCCAGTTTCGTGGTCCAGAGAAGTGGGCCCAAGGCACGATAGTACAACGCCTTGGTCCAGTGGCGTACATAGTACAGTTGGCAAATAAAACCTGCCATGTACATATTGACCACCTCATTTCGGCACCAGAGGATGGTCATCTGGAGGATGGAGCCTTGGACAACACACAAGTGGCAATGACCCATCCAAATTATCCCATTAGCCCCCCTAGTCTGCCTGCAGAGGTGCGTAATCCCGCACACTCCCTTGGCCCAAAACCAGAGATATTGCCACTTGTGCCCGAAGATTCAAGCAGCAAGCAGATGAAGGAACCAGGCATGCCTGTGAAGCCACTGCCCAGTTCAACTGCAACACCAGCCGCAGCAAGTGGAGGACCCGAACAGACCAGCCGAGGGCATCCTACCCGACCAGGGACCGGAGACCCCCAAGAAGACTGGACCTGTGAATTGGTCTACGCTGTCGAATTGGGAGCATTGACTGTTTCGGTTTCGTGAGACAATGCTGTCTGAATGTTCGATTCGTCGTCGGTTCGATCATCGTGTTCGAAGTTTCGTTTCAGTTCGAAGGCATTTTGAACCTCATTGTAAGGGGGAAGGAAGTGTTATGTATTAAGTTCACATATAAATGTATTATTCCCCTTATTTAGCAAACACAAAATCAAGCGCCTGTTCCTGAAGTTCTAGAACTCTTACCGGAAGAACGCTAGCCTTATTAGGAAAGAACTTAAAAAGATATAATGCCTGTGTCCGGCTTCCCGCGGCACTCACCCTCCAAGATTCCAGAAAGCAGCTTCCCCCCTTTTAGACCAAAGCCTAGAGAACTTCAACTTCCTTCCTCCAACGGATGAATTGTAACGTGGCATTCCGGTTAATACAATTGAAACCAAACCAGTGGTCATTGTGTCATCAATTGTGAGGTTGTGTCACATGTTGATTTGAGCAAAGAACCCACAAACATAACAAATGCACATAATTATTCAGGACAGTACCAGATTTGATTTGTATAGGCAATTCAATTTGCTTCACTGTGTTCCATTAATGAAAATGGACAGACATTTAGAGTATATCATGACCAGATTTCAATTTGTGACATCCGATTTATCTGTGCATCACCACCGTTACAAACAGCATAATGAACGAAATCTTATTTGTCCATTATGTCAAGGTGCACGAGAAGGCGAGGTCCGTTTTGTATTGTGTTGTCCCATTTTGAAAGATCTTAGAGACCAGCTTATCCCAACTAAGTATCTAAACTATCCCACATTATTTAGACTTGTATTGCTTATGTCATCCGAGCGTGAAGATATTGTCAAACACCTTGCTGTTTACTTATATAAAGCATTCATAATTCGATCTGAATATTTTGCATGATTTTGTTATCAATTTTCCCATGCTTTTCAACCCATTTCCATTTTTCAATAGTGAACATTTCCTGTGCCTGTATTCTATGTTGTTTTTGCACCCTCTTCAAAGGGGGCTATGGCCTTGTTGAATAAATTATCCGTATCCGTCTCTCTCTCTCTCTCTCTTCTCTCTCTCTCTCTCTCTTCTACATTTCATTTCCTCGAGTTTTCAATGCTTGTTACTCGGTGCGTTCTTGTTGTGACTGCTTTCGGTCCATGATTAAACCGAAAAGCGAACGCTTTGTGCAAGATTGTCCCAAAGCTGAAGGTTGAAGCCAAACCAAAACATCTTACTTTTGTTGTTGTGTATACGTCATCCGGTTTGGCTCTCCGCTGTGGTGTAGGATGCCCCGCCCCTTTGAGGGACTACATCTGTCACCAACCCCCCCCCCTCTCTCTCTCTCTCTCTCTCTCTGGAATGAATTAGATATAATCTTCTGCATAAATCATTGCTCATCTTAATCATGGAACAGCAACAGCCACAGGCTACTTACCCTCGTGTATTGTTCTGCGTGAAGTACGGAATAGCAACTGTCTCAAAGCACCATACCGACCGGTGCATGCAAGCTTTTCTTTGCTTTTCCGTACTTCAAGCAGAAGAGCACACATGGAAATCTGTGGAAATTGCCCATAAAGCACCATTTGTCTACAGCTAATTACATTAGCTCATAGGGTAAGCAAGGGGATGGAGGCACACCAGTTGTGTCCCTTTCACGGACCAGTCGGTTTGTGGTGAGGGGTGGCGGGTGGGGAGGTCGCGATATCGAGTTGACTTGGTGTCATAGAATCAGCCAACCGTGCAGTCATGAAGACTCTCTCTCTCTCTCTCTCTCTCTCGAAAAGTACAGAAGCGGTTTACAAGTGGCGGTCGTGTTTATTCAGCGCTCTCCTTTATAACGAAAACTTGTTTGGTCGTCTTTATTTTTGGTACATGAATCCATGAAGAGTGTGTGCATCTGACGGTGATGGTGGATTGGTGAAAAGGTTAGTAGATGGAGCGAAATTAGCTTTCAAAAATCAGTAAATTAATGAAGGATTCTGCTTTCGTTTTGTGTAAGCGCAGTTCACACTTGCCATCCCTTCATCCACGCACTCCGCTCCGGTTGCACGTGAAATCTGCTCCTTCATTGAACGCTGTGTGTGTAAAGGTGTGTGGTCTTAAAGACACGAACACATGAAAACATTAGACCTGAAACTTCAAGCTGCGCTCCAAACATCCCGGACCGGGTCAAGAGAAAACACTCAGCAAACTACAGGCACCTGAAAAGATGTCACAAAACATGTCTGCTCTACATCAATCAAACATCGTGCAATTTATGGATTGGCGCTTCGCGCAGTTGCTGCAGAATTTGCAAGTACATATTGCTGGAATTAAAGAAAACATCGACGGGAAATTTTCTGATCTAGAAAACAACATCGGGCGCTTTTTTGCAGAAATCAGTGTTGCCATCAATGTTGGTGATATTAAGGAACTGGAAGAAGACAAGACTCTTATGATGGAAAGACTGGATCTCTTGGAGAGGAAGTTACAGGCAGTAGAACAGGATTCAAAAGCCTGCAACCTCAGATTCCTCAATGTGCATGAAGAAGAGTGGGAAGATGAGCGAACTACTACCCAAATCACCATTGATGTGCTGAACGACCACACTAACGGCGACAACTGGCAACATGACGACATCGCCAGGGCGTACCGCATCGGCAAACTAGGGCTTCACAGAAATGACCCTCGACCTATCTTGGTTCAGTTCTGTAGGTGGGCAGACAAGATGGCTGTCCTGGGAGACAGGGACCTCAGAGACCACATGAGGACTAGCGGCATCAGGGTGGCTTCCGACCATACTACAAGACAAAGAGAGATGGTGGAGTTTCACCGAGGACTTGGCAAGATTGCCTACATTCATAGCGGGAAGCTCCACGTCAGAGACAGACTTCAACCGATGTCTCCCCAGGACAACACTGAAGGACAATCCTTCTCAGCCCCGCGGGAACGTGGAGACACTTGGCCTCGACTACGAACCCGTGAGGACAGTGAGTACAACAGTCACAGAGGTGTCCGTCAACCCGGTGGCAAACAACCTCAAAGAAACAAACGCCACTACCAGGAACTCTCACACAGGAACAATGCTGCTCGGACCCAGGACAGTTTCACATTTTTCGAAAAGCAGTCGGGCACCAATCGTAGTCCCCCACGCCGTTACCAGTATGCGAGAAGCTGCAGTCAACATGGACAGGTGAGAGCAAGCTCAACCATCGTCTGGGGATCAAATGACAATTCAAGAGGTCAGAACAGAAATGATCGTGTGCCTATTGTTCCTGGTACACGTTCCTACAGCGACGTGGCCAGAAGAAATGTTTCTGAGCACCGGAGGGTTGTTATGGTGAAAGACTCTGTCAGCAGAACCAACTCTGATGCTTCAGGAGGAAACAGACAAAAACCTCAGTGTTCGGACAAGTCTGCAGAGGTCAAGTTAGCGACCACGACCCCTTCTGAGGAAAGTGATGTCGCTGGAGACGACCACAGTGATAATCAACACAGAACATTCATGAACGGTTGTTCAGATGTAGCGAACACTGGCGATGAAGACTTTATTCCACAGAACAAAGACAAAATTGGAACAGACGTTGAGGACGAAGACAGATACAGGGAAAATACAAAAGCCGTTGACATGATGACAGACCATAGCTTTATGCCAGAACATAACAACTCAGCAGAACCAGACATTTCTGATCAGGACAGCAAATCCATTGTTCCAAGTGAAGATGTCCATTCTTATTGTCTCTCACAAGATATAGAATAAACTGAAAGAAACATAATCCTGGTCAAACAGAACGAGACAAACTAGTCATCTTCAGAAGATGGCCCTAGCCAAAATAAGACAGATGACAAACCAACAGACAAAGATGACAAGCAAGACAGGGGACGGACACAAGACAGGAGAGTTAAGGGATCGAGAACAGAACAAGAATCTCGGCCCTTAGCTCGTACTCCACGACCACGGCGAGCTGCATCCAACCCCCAAACTGGTCATCAGAACAAAAACAAAAGTACTGAAAGGCAAAACACTCAAAGCAACATCGTGGATTCTTTCAAAAAGGCTAAGTCCGGAAACCAACCAAAAGAGACAGCCAAACCCCAGCCCCCCAGGTCTATGTCCAGAGAGAAAAGAGTTTCGGGAGATAATAAATAGGAAACGGGCCGGGCCACGATACATGAAAATAAGTCCTTGACAAATGAGGGTAAAAAAACCTTAAAGGTCCAGGAATTAATCTTACGACTGGTACTCCAAACCAATTTTGTGAACAAAATGTAAGTGGGAATAAAAGCAATGTTTCATTTCTAAATTATAATGTTAACGGGCTTCTTCAAAGTTAGATAACGTTGATTTAATTGATTTCATCATTTCGTTCGACTTTATCTGCCTTACTGAAACGTTCATTGGATTTAACTTCGAATCATTACTTTTTGAAGATTTTATAATATTTACGTCAAAAGCAAAGAAACTCTCTCAACAAGGGAGGTACTCCGGTGGCGTCATAGTTATGACTAGAAAACGTTACGCTGATTTCATAGAAAGGATTCAGACAGACCAGAAAAACGTTGTAGTTTTGAAGATTCGCAGACTTATTTTGCACGGACAAAGATATAATGTATATTTGTTCTTATATCCCCCCACATGACTCAACATTCTGGAAGACCCAGCAGGGTATTAATGGTGTTGAACTATTAGAACAGTGCTTAACAGACCTGCATGACACTTATGACGAGTTCTACATGTTGCTGAATGGGGACCTGAATGCAAGAACTGCAGACAAAAATTACTCTTTTTCTGATGACAGAAACGATTTCGATCCAACATTCCCAGCTCACAATAACTTTCCAAGAAAATCACAAGACAGTTATGTAAATAATTTTGGTGACCAACTCATTGAATTATGTGACATGTTTGAATGCATTATACTGAATGGACCGAGTGAATCAAATTTTTATGATAACTGTACACATATAGGAGCTTCCGTGGAAAGTACAGTTTCAGAGAGTTCTTCATTTCTTCTTTCTGAGTTGAGGATTCTTTGTGTAATGCTCTGAAATAGTTTAATAAGAATGGACATCTTCACTTGGTACATTACATCTTTGTCCGTGCAAAATAAGTCTCTGCGAATCTTCAAAACTACAACGTTTTCTTGGTCTGTCTGAATCCTTTCTATGAAATCAGCATAACGTTTTCTAGTCATAACTATGACGCCACCGGAGTACCTCCCTTGTTGAGAGAATTTTCTTGCATCCATTGATTTATTTTCATCTATTCATTTCATGTCTTTTGAAGTTGAGAATATAATTGAATCGGATCATTTGCCAGTTAGTCTGAAAATAGAAATAAGTAAAAAAGATAATGATTGCTTTCCTGATACGAAAACAACTCAAACAACAGAGAGGGAAAGATTTGCTTGGAATAAGGATTATGAAGATGAATTTGTCAAATCATGGGAGAGTGGAGATATACAAAACAAATTACGTAAAGCAGCAAATAATTTAGACAACGATGTAGATAGCTCCTTGGAAACATTTGTACAATGCTTAAAAGAATCTAGCAAATGCATGTTGAAACGGAGCGGTACATACAGGAAGAAAAGGTCGGAATGGTTCGACGATGAATGTCGCAAAGCCAAAAAAGAAACTAGGAGAAAATTAAACTATTTCAGAGCATTACACAAAGAATCCTCAACTCAGAAAGAAGAAATGAAAACTAAGGTTGAAGAAGCCAGAGTTATATATGTCGATGCAAGGAAGAAGTATAACCACTTATTAAGAATGAAAGAAACGTGCTTTTAGAAAACACAAATTAGAAATATTAACCAAGGAAATTCATAATTCGTCGGAATTTTGGAGGCATCTTAGAAACATGGGATGCAAAAAAAGGCAAAGAATTATTAATGACATTGGTATTGATGAATGGTTTAATCATTTCAAGACCGTTTTTCAAAACAGCAATGAAGAAGGCGAAAGGGACCACCATATTTAAACGGATGTGTTAGACGAATCAGAACATGATTTAAATATTGCGTTTTCGGAAGAAGAAGATTAAAAAAAAAGCTATAGATAAACTAAAAACAGGCAAAGCTAGTAGAATTGATGAAATTTCTGCTGAAATGCTGAAGCTAGGTGGTAAGAGTGTTCAGCTATTTCTGACAAAACTATTCAATACAATTTTTGACAAAGGTATTTATCCCAGGGAATGGTCTAAAGCTCTTATAATCCCAGTATATAAAAAGATGACCCTGAAAACGTCGATAATTACAGAGGAATCTCTCCTCTGAGTATTATGTCTAAATGCTATACTACTATACTAAATGCACGACTGTATACCTGGTTAGAAATCAACAACGTAATTTCAGAATGTCCAGCAGGATTCCGGAAAAATTATTCGACAGTGGATCACATATTTACTTTATATGCCTCTGTTCAGAACTGTTTGAGTAAAAAGGTAGGAAATATACGTCGCTTTTGTAGACTTTAAAAAGGCTTTTGATTCTGTTCGACATGATAAACTTTAGCAATGTATTAAACAACAGGGCGTGAAGGGTAAATTTCTGGCCTCACTTAGAGCTATGTATTATTCTTTACTATCCTGTATTCAAGCAAATCAAGAACTCACCGGAAAAGCTTGAAACTCCTGTTGGAGTTGGACAAGGATGTGTTCTAAGTCCTACGTTATTTTTGAGTTTTCATAAACCAGTCAGCAAATCAAATAAATGAAAAAGGTAAACATGGAGTTAGGTTACTTCCGGATATCATTGAATTATTTATATTACTGCTTGCTGATGATGTCTCATTGCTATCTACTACACCAAGTGGCCTACAAAATCAGCTGAATGTATTAAAGACCTGTTGTAATAACATGAAACTATCTGTAAATATCAACAAAACCAAAGTTATAGTACTTAGAAAAGGAGGATATTTAGGGAAGCATGAGAAATGGTTTTACGACGGTAACAGAATGGAGGTTGTGAATAATCATTGCTACAGCGTTTAATTTTACCACCATGATCAGTGCAAAACAGGGTACCCTTCATTTAACAACTAAAGCTAAAAAGGCAGTAGTTCAACTCAGCAGGATCTTAACAAAATACAGGGAAGTGACGGAAAGTACTTTTTTTTTTTTTTAAAGGTTTTTGACACCAAGATTCAACCAGTCTTGATGTATGCTGCCGAAATATGGGGATTACACAGATTAGAACATTTAGAAAAAGTACACATGCTGGCATGCAAAAGATTTATAGGTGTTCCAGGAATTACGCCGAACAAAATGGTATACGGAGATTTGGGTCGATATCCATTATACATGAATTCCTACGTTACTTGTTTACGATACTGGTTTAGACTTTTACTGATGAAAGCTGAAAGGTTACCTCAGAAAGCATAATATATTTTGATGCTGTTGGAATTAGACAGATCTGGAAAACAGTGCTGGGTCTCAAAGGTAAGAGAAATCTTGTGTTCGACAGGTTTTAATTTTGTTTGGTTACAACAGGGTGTTGGAGAGTTAAAATGTTCCTAAATGTGTTTAAACAAAGGCTTATTGATATGTTCATTCAAGAATGGACTGGCACCATACGAGACCGTGAGAGATACGAATGTTATAGTAATTTTAAGTCTGTTTTTGAAAAGGAAAGGAAAGAAAAGGAAAGATATCTTTTGGATACGAATACGTACTGTTTCTGCGTTGCCATTACACGAACCAGGTTTAATTTGCTTCCACTGAATAACAACTTGCATCGCTATAGTAAAACAGACAAGGACAAAGCGTGCCCATTTTGCCGTGATCAGGTAGAGAATTAGCAACATTTTTTATTTCAATGCTCCCTCTATCAAGACCTAAGGAGTAAATTTCTCAAAGAATTCGCCAGTTGTCCCCTTCATTTGCTTCTTAAGGTATCCAGTGCTTCGCACAGACATAGCCTATCAAGGACAATTACCACTACCTTGGTTTTCCTTGAAATGACTGACTTCATTTGTATTGTAATTTTGTGTACTCTACACGTATCTGAATAATGTATCATCTTTTTACACGCAGTTTTGGGGAATTATTATTGCAATGCTTTTTTGTTCTGTTTGCAATACATGTATGCTAACTCCTCCCCGTTCCTACCCACTCCCTCCCCCTTCCCTTTGTACCTTGTATTGTGGCCCTTTGTACCTTGTATTGTGGCCCAAGGCCGACGTACATCAAAGCTTTCTGAGTTCTCTCTCTCTCTCTCTCTCTCTCTCTCTCTCTCTCTCTCTCTCTCTCTCTGTGCGTGCGCGCACACGCGCGCTTTCTTGAGTGTGTGTGTGTGTGTGTGTGTGTGTGTGTGTGTGTGTGTGTGTGCGCGCGCGCGAGAGAGAGAGAGAGAGAGAGAGAGAGAGAGAGAGTGTGTGTGTGTGTGGCAGAGAGAGAGAGAGAAAGAAAGAGAGAGAGAGGGACAGACAGACCAGACGGACAGACAGACGCAGGCAGGCAGAGAGAGAGACAGACACACAGACAGACGGACAGACAGACGGACGGACGGATGGACAGGCAGACGTAAGCAGAGAGAGAGAGAGGTGTAAAGGGAAATATGGTAGAGGGGGAGAAGGTGGTGGGTATGAGAAATAAATAGGGGTGGGCGAGGGGATGTTGGAACGGGGAGGGGGATGTGCGCGCGCGTGGGAACGCAGGCGCTCGCGCGCGCGCGCGCGCGTATATATGTGTGTGTGTGTGTGTGTGTGTTTATTGCTTATGCGCACACACATGTCTGTTCGCTTGTGTATGTGTTTGCATGTGTATACACACATGCGCGCGCGCGCGCGCCCGCTCGCGCTTATGTGTGTGTGTGTGTGCGCGCGCGCGCGCACGCGCTAGCGCGCAAACGTTTTCAGTCACTCAATCTGTTTTTTTTTTCTTTATCATTTTGAGTAGAAAGGTCAGCAGTGCAGTCGAAATGAAAGTGCGTAAAAGGAGGGCTGGGAGAGGGGGTGGTGAGGGGACAGAGAGAGAGAGAGAGACAGAGAGAGAGAGAGGCGGGGTGGGAGTGGGGGTGAGGGCGAAGGTGGGGAAAGGACACAGTAGAAGCATGGAGGTGAAGGGAGGGGAGGGGAAGGTGTGGAGCAGACCTAGCTTAACTCGTGTCTTGTGTCGTGATTTCTGTTGAATCGTCCCCCAGGTACACAGAGCAGTGAACGTGGCTGTGTAGTTGCTGGCTTTTGTGGCAAGACAGTGACTGCTACCTGCCGACACCTTTGTCAGCGGAATACATAAACTGGAAGAGGTGAGTGCCTTTCAATTAACCTGTGATCGCTTTGAAGCAACGCTGTCCGTCTCTCTCTCTCTCTCTCTCTCTCTCTCTCTCTCTCTGCGCACGCAGAGAGAGAGAGAGAGAGAGAGAGAGAGAGCTCGGAACTCAGAAAACTTTCATTCGATCAAGGATTGAGATTTTAGGCAGAGCCTATTCTTCCAGTCTGCCCTTGCTAAGCTGAATTATGCAATGAGATTTAAAGACAAGAAAATGAAAAGAAGCAACAACCAAAAATGAGGAAAATGAAAAAGGAGAGAAAAACTACAAGCACACAGGATCATAGAGTACATGACTGATTCACACACACACGCATTTGTATGCGAAGGCTCGACAAAAGCATGCATATATACGCAATCATAAGATGCATACAACAACAACAAAATGGGGAGGGGGAGGGGGGCGTAGCGGGGACGTGAGACAGGGGACGATTGGGGGATGTGTGGGGGGGGGGGGGCGGGGGGAAGAGAGAGAGAGAGAGAATGTTTACTGTCGTCAGCCAATGTCCAAGAGGAGCGGTTCAAACAGGGAAAATACGCCGTAATACTCTGTACATACAGTGGTCACCACCAACCAGCACACTGACTGCCTGGCCTGCTAACTGACTTTAATAATGTACGCCTATGAGTGGAGGCAGCAGTGGTGCTTTTTTCAGCGCCAGAAATTATCACAGAGAGCCTAAAAGCAGGGGCGTACTTAGAGTAGTATTTTTAGGACTGCATATCATATTGATGAGTTTCTGACATATGATTTATGGATCGTTTCTAATGTCTTCCCTCAAGCGTTCATTAATGCTGAAGTGATTCCACTTCCCAAGTAGAATGACTCGTCAAATCCAAATATATATATATATATATATGTTAAAAAATATTTTTTAAATGAAGTAGTAAAATCTACAAGCTTGTTTCAAGCCTTGCTATCATCAGGAATCCCTGCCTGATGATAGCAAGGCTTGAAACAAGCTTGTAGATTTTACTACTTCATTTTAAAAAATATTTTTTAACAGATGTTGCTCCCCAAGGGGTTGAGCACCTTCAGATTTTGTAAGGACTTTTTATATTATATTTATATATATATATATAATACTTCTTACTTCACTTCTGGCTAAACCTGTCGAAAAGCTCACTTGTACAAGCGTGTGATTTAGATGTAACGATGGATGAATAATTAACACAATAATTTTTACTTCTAAAATTTATGACTGATCATCTTAAGCATATAACTTATTTCCATCTTCGCTTTGGCGTTACGCCAACGTCGTCATGTTGTGTGTGTGTGTGTGTTGTGTGTGTGGTGCGTGGCGTGCGTGCGTGCACGATGTGTGCGCGCGCGCGTTCGTGCGTGCGTGCGTGTGTGTGTGAGAGCGCGCACGTATTTGTGTGTGTAAAGGGGACCATCTGGTACCCAATGTATGTGTATGTAAAAGCGGAATACCTGGTGCCCTAAATGTGGTGTGTGGTGTGTGTGTGTGTGTGTGAGAGAGAGAGAGAGAGAGAGAGACAGACAGACAGACAGAGAGTATGTTCGTGTACGTATGAGGAGAATACCTGACGCCCTCAGCTCGGCGCAACAATCCCTGCCTGAAGGATATCCATTCTGCCTCTGGGGCTATTTGAGAAGTACTGGTCATGACGACTTGACGTTAACTGCTCCCCATGATCTGCCGGTGCCGGTGTAACGAAAAGTTTTAACTCCCCAAATGGTTTAACTCCCGGGAGTTAAACTGTTCATATGTAGATTTTAACTCCCCGGGAGTTAAAGTAGAATATAAAAAACTAACTCCCTCTGTGTTTCAGTTTGACTCCAGGGAGTTATTCTGACATACCACCACCCTCTCCCCGCACCTCGCTACCACTCATGCATCTTATATATTTTCGAAATCTGTGTGTGTGTGTGTGTGTGTGTGTGTGTGTGTGTGTGTGTGTGTGTGTGTGTGTTCCTTATGCACGGCCACAGTTCTCAACCGATCAACACCAAATTTGGTATCAAGCACCCTTAGCACCGTGGAAAGGTCATGGGCTATCTAGTTTTGGGCGGCACTGTTTCTAGGGCGCAG